>JAODKE010000138.1:20546152-20556949 GCA_026779605.1 Mormyrus hasselquistii | reverse complement strand
GAGAGAGGGGGGGAGGGGGGAGGGGGGGGAGAGAGAGAGAGAGAGAGAACGAACGAGAGAACGAGAGAGAGAACGAGAGAACGAACAGCATCAGAATAATCCCAGCCATGCAGAAAGTCCTGCTGTGTGACATCACATGGCTCGTTCAGTCATATTCATCAAGCTAAGTTAAGGTTCACAGCTAACCTGCCACGGAGCAGGCTTGTCCAAGAGCATATGTTGACATAGTAACTAAACGGAGGTTCAGGTTAGCCTCGTTTGTGGAACCAAATTTGGAAAAATTAAGGCCAAATTGTCGAAATAAGACTGGCTTTTGAGATTAACTCGCTCCGTGGAACAGCCCCCTGGTCCTGTTATTCTGAGTTTTTTCCCATTGTTCTTTGATAATCTTAATAAACCCTTGTTTGTCCCTGGTCCTCAAGTGGATCGTCACCTTTTCCCCGCCTACACCATGCCTCGCTCAAACAATAAGCATGTTGATCAACAGCACGTTACCGACGCATACATATTTGAGATACGACTCTGCAGTATACATAAATATACATAAATACAGTGATCCGTATAAAACACGTAATGTGACGATTAATAATTATAACTTGGGTAACAGTTCGATCTACGGGATGCAACGGCAATGTGAGACAAATAAGCATATATTCTGACCAAGAAGTGGGTGGGCTGTGGCTAGGAAGATTTAGGAGTTTGGGGTGGTTCTTTCTCAGGGTCTCATGCACCCCCTCTGTCCCACAGGCGCATTTCATGAATTAGGACAGCATTTGCGGAGTACGGTGCAGTTTCGCGTTGTTCGTCAACCAGCCCGCAATTAGGTCCGACTGCCCGGTCAAGCTCAAGGAAAGACTCGCCGAATAGGAAACCTGAGAAAACTGTGAGCGATGAAACACTTTTGCACATTGATGCTGTTGCTGGTGGAAGCTGCTGAGCCCGCAAGTGTTGCTTCCCTGAACATTTCGCAGGTCGAGCAACGATCGTCTTTGGGAAGAACTCCTACCTGGCTTACATCCGTTTTATCAACATGGGAATATGACTCGATCATGGGGGTGTATAGAAATAAGGACGGTGAGCTAGGAAATTATAATACCCCACTGTTTAAATCCGACCCCACGCACAGAAGAGTACCGCGGGGCGCAAAGCTGAAGAGCATCCATGCAATTGACCAACAGATTCCGTTCAGCCACAAGTACAAATATGACAATTCTACTACACCAAAAACTACCAAGCACACAAGCATCCCATGGACACTGGATAACGACAGCGGGGAAAGGGCAAGCGGCTCTCCTGAGATGGATGATTCAGGGAACCGCAGCTCCACAAAGAGGGCAACGCATCGCATCTACAACCCGCTGTATCCCGTAATGGACAGCTCCTACAGCGCCTACGGGGTGATGTTCCTGTCGCTCATAGTCTTTGCCGTGGGCATTGTCGGCAACTTGGCGGTGATGTGCATCGTGTGGCACAACTATTACATGAAGAGCGCCTGGAACTGCATCCTGGCTGGTTTGGCTTTTTGGGATTTTTTGTTACTTTTCTCCTGCTTGCCTGTGGTCGTCTTCAATGAGATAACCAAGAAACGCATGTTAGGGGATGTATCCTGCAAGATCGTGCCTTACCTAGAGGTGAGTTTTTGGATTAGTCTTGTGCTCCATATAAATGTACGTTATTATTAAAGTTCATTGATACTTTTTGTACTCCGTTTAAGGGGGCAGCACAGAGAAAAGACGCAGCTGCTCAGCGCCGCGGTCCTGTCTTCACAATGTCTTACTATTCAGTATTTGTCTGCCTTCGGTCAGAGTATTTGCGAAAAGAAAAACCTCACAGTCACTTGCCTGTGACATCGCAGGCTGTCAGGCATTGACTTTATTGTTGCAGTTTGTCTATTATTATGGAAATGAGTTGCGAATGCAAATTTTCTGTTTGAATAAACGATATCGACTACGATGGGAACGGAGTACAGGTCACTAAGCCTCTGAGAGGGGATTACACCGCTCCCATAAAATAGCACCAAGTATGATTCAAAAACAATGCATTCCTATGATAACACTGCACATACTCAAGATGCTCAACAAGCATGCCTATGCTGTGAAAGGCAATTAAACTTAAGGAGCAGGATGCAAACGAATAAATCATTGCACATCATTTAGATGTTATTAATGCAAAATAGTTACTGCCCAAGAAATTCAACTTCCTAAGCAACTACATCAGCTGCATGACCTCGTTACATCATCTGTTTACATAAAATAAGAAATGTGTAAAGAAATGTAGGCCCTAGTACTTAGGAATGTGGTTAATGACAAAGAAGAGTATCCTGTGAAAGGTGCAAGTTCATGTCCTCAAAGAGGTTGTGTTGCTTTATTGTGAGAAAGAATTGAGATGGTAACCTTGTAAGTTACTTTGGGTGAAAGGCTCCATGAAACAGCAGTGACAATATATGAATTAAGGCTTTTTATGATGCATTAGAACTCCCCCTGCTCTGTCCAGGTGTCTTCCCAGGGTGTGACCACCTTCAGCCTGTGTGCCTTGGCCATCGACCGCTTCCACGCAGCCACCAGCATGCAGCCCAAGGCCCAGCGGTTGGAGTCATGCCAATCCATCCTGGCCAAGCTGGCCGTGGTGTGGGTGGGCTCCATGGTGTTGGCGTTGCCCGAGCTGTTGCTGTGGCAGGTGAGCCAGGATACTCCAGTGCCACCTAGAGTCCTGGAGGAGTCTTGCTCCATGAGGCCATCTTCCAGCCTTCCAGAGTCAGTCTACTCGTTGGCGCTCACCTATCATGACGCACGCATGTGGTGGCACTTTGGGTGCTACTTCTGCCTGCCGGTACTCTTCACACTCTCCTGCCAGCTGGTGACTCGACGAGTCACATGCCGCGACGACAGCTCCTCCCCACCCGCGGGCCCCAAGCATGCCCAGTGGCATGCGGGGCGGCAGCTAGACTCGGTGGTGACGGTGCTGGCGCTGGTGTACGGCGCGTGCACCCTGCCTGCCAGCGGCTGCAGTGCGGCGCTGGCCTACGGCTCCGAGCGCATGCCCCCTGGCGCTCGCTCGCTGCTGGCCCTGGTCGCCCAGTTCCTTCTGTTTGCCCGGGCTTCAGCCACCCCCCTGCTCCTGTTGTGCCTGTGCCGCCCGCTCGGCCGAGCTTTTGCCGACTGCTGCTGCTGTTGCTGCGTGGGCCACCTGTCTGACAGCGATTCCTCCACCCCTACCACACCTTCCACGCCTTCCACCCCGTCCACAGCTTCCTCCAGCGCCCCCATCAGCGGGGTCCAGGCTTCGGGACCTCCGTCTGTCCGCCTCATTAAGAGCATGCGCAGTCTGTCTGACATGGCCATCGGGACCCCATGCTGAAGCAGCACCCCCACCCACACTGTGTCATGAGGCACCTTTCATACTTTCATACAAGGCAGCCATTACACACTGCCCCCGGTGGATGGGTATGTTGTTTCTTTATCAAGACCACCCCCCCCTCCCCCAAAATGTGTCCTGTCATATCTCTGCCCACTGTCTGTCTCAACCTTCGGACTAATTCAGTGTTTCTTGAACTGGTCCTTGGGAAACCCCAGTCCACTTTTTTGCTTCCTCCCAGCTTCCTGTCAGACAGTTTGATGGGAGGCAGCGAAAACGTGAACTCTCTGGGGGCCCATGAGGACCGGGCTAACAAAACATTGCTCTAATCGGTAGGTCATCTTACCACATATGAAAAAACACATTTCTGCCTTTCCGCAAGTTGTTATTTAGCTATTTTGTTCATTGTAAAAGTAACATCATTAAGTGTTCTGCATGAGCACTAACGGTGTTAGGCCTATAGGAGATAAGTTAGACCTGCTCTGATTATTTTAGCTTCATGGTGCCTCAAGGTTGCTGGTCCACAGGAAGTACAAAATACCGCTCAAAGCACGTGGCTTTTCTGACTCTCTCAGCTCTGCAGCCAACCGCAAGCAGGGATTTACTCAGCTCTATCTGTCTCAACAGAGATCGGACCATTCCTCGATGGAGATAGACTGACCTTTGACCTGATATTGTTACTGCACACGCAGACAGTGGCAGGAACTGAAAAAAGCGACTCACTCTTAAGTGCTCTTAACTGTCTGCCTTGGACCCTTTGAGACACATGTGCCATCGGCTGTCCGTTCTCTTTATCCTCTCTGGCTCAAGTGTCACTGGGTGACGCAAAAGACATTTAAGAGGCCGCTGTTTCCCCCACATTGTTATAAGCATTGCTGAAACAGCGTTGTAAAGCAATAATGCAAAACTCTGGCTACAGTACATGGGGAGGTTTTTACCAAACACTGGAGTGCTTGCAAAACCAGAGAGCACATTCAGGGCCCAGTCCCGGCTCATTTCTTTACCATTAGCTTTAACACTGTCGGCGTTTAACAGGGCAAACCAAAGTTTCTGCTTGATGGCATTGTTAGACTCCATCCACATTAGAAAATCATACAGAAATGTCTTCCTCTTTTCCCATTAGTATACATACAGTCACATTCAGCACCAGAAACAGTATTTCTCATTTACAATAATGTGCGATACAGTTCGTCCACATAAGCATTTTGTTTTCAGCATGAGGAATAGACTGAATGTCTTTGTGAAAAATCTGTAAAAAGACACGACCGTTTGTATGTATAAATGGAGGCTTTTGTGTCAGTACACAGTAAAGCAAGTCGACTCCTCCAGTTCATACATTTTAATGATTGTGAAACCCCTTATACAATAAAAAAAGGTTTGTGCTGTTTCCACCAATTGCATTCTACTTGTGTTTGAGCACATCGGTCTGGGATGATCGCCACGCACAATTGGTGCCTTTGTGAATGTCGGGGGGGGCAATTTATGAACCTCACCATCCTACTCATGCAGAGCCGTCCCACGGCCCAGGATGTTTCTCTGCCCACCTCACTGGGCCGCAGACAGGAGAGGCTTATTCTATCCCAAAGTGGCGCTATTGTTTCTGTGGGGACCCCCCCCCCCAAGTTACCAAGCTACCGGCTACATTGAGGCACCCAATGGGGCCATTTCAGGACATGTGGGTCATCGCCCTCCCACCCCCCACAGTTTTCATGGAATACAGTCCTTTGTCTGCCGCCCTAGTAGGGGTCCCTACTTGCTGTAACACACAGCTAATTGGTAGCGTTAGCAGGGAGCTTCATGAAGCGTCATCCATCAGCCTCATACTTCGCTGGACGTCTCACGCCTAACAACTTGCCCTGCTTTCTGGAGAGCAGATGTCACTATGTGTTTTGGTTGCCATAACAACATCACCTAGGACAGCAACTTCCATAATTATAGTAGAAATTAAAGATTCTCTCCCGTTATCATGTGAACCAACTCTCCCAATTACTTTTGAACTGCTTGTACACAGTCAAATCACAATGCAATGCAGTATGAAATTCTGTGTAATCCCAACCTTTTATTATCCACAAATCTAGTGGCTAAAACAAAAGCAGTACTTGCAAAAGTGATATCTTAAAGTTAAGGATCATCCCATTCGACGGAACCAACAGGATCTCTTTTGAGAAGTGGACGAGCACCCAGAAAAAGAGGCATTGTTTTCCCCTGTCCCTTGTTCCGGCGGACTCTGCTCACGACCGCATGCGCACATGCTGCCCTCTGCTGGATAAAGAGGAATTGCCCGTTCTAGTCTTGATATAAATGTATTCTGAACTGAAGCTTTTATTAGCTCATTTAACAACCAGGACATCATTAATGTACGCTGTTGTACATCACGCAGCAGGGTCACGTTTCGTTAGAAAATACACACATTACTTAACACTTGATCCACAATTATAATGAATTTGCTGTCCGCATAAATATTTTGTAATTATTCTCTTTTTCAACGTGTTATTTATTCTGAAAGTGCCTTCATATTAGTATACGTGCCCAATAAATAATTCACACCTGCTCAATTTACGCAAAAACCGACACAAGTAAAATTCATTTATAACGGGCTAAAAGGGACCACGCAAAACAGTTCGTTATGTCCAGAGGTGCTGTATGCCCAGAACACAACTACAACTACTCATGCCACACCTCAGCACACACACTTGTGGTATAGATTATTATATTATACATGTAGTAATCCAACTTTATCTGACCAGATGCGTGACTGTTAATAATCCCGACTACATATTGGTAGGCGGAGCATGCATGTCCGTTATAGCCGAACAAAACTACAGCTAAAAGCGGCCCTGGGGAGCAAATTGTTTGTCCGTTATAGAGAATATTCCGTTATAAATGAATCAACTATAACGGAATTTTACTGTATTAGAAAAAAAAAAGCAGAAAAAAAGATCAGCCAGTTTTTCCTTTGTGGGAAACTTTATTTATTATTGTAAATTATTTCAAGATAACAATAGCAACAATACAGTTATCACTGGCAGAACAATGTAATATAAAGAGATAAAATAAACTTTAATTTTTAAAGTTTTAGAACATAAACACAAAAGTTCTCTGGTTATACTGGAATATATTGGTCATTTTAAAAAGTTCATTTTAATGAAAAACAAAGTTTAAAAGGGGACAGCCATGTTAATACATTTTATACATATTTAAGAAACACCATTCTGAAAAACTGTCATGTAATGTAAGAATGACTGGTGTAATACTTCTTGATCGATGATCTCCATGACAAGAGTTCAAGGGGCGGAGCCTCTGAAGACAACCATAAACATGAACATCCAGCTGTCCAACCCCACATGAAGCATGGGGACCTTCTCCTCATTATTTTGGATCATGCTCTTTGCACAGCTTCCTCTCGGGTGCTTGACAGAAATCTTTATGTTCGATGAATGGAAGGAAAGACCACAAAGAGGCAGAAAAGAAAGGAAACAGACAGGTAGCCCACAAACCAGGTCCCGTGTGAGACTATCCTCACCAACACTCTGCTCAAAAGTATACACATAAATAAACACCAGCTGGCTGTTTTAGAGCATAACACCACTCCATTCTCTCATGGTGAATGTCAACCTCATCTGGAATCCTACTGCAAACAAGCATATACTCCGTTCTACCCTCACCTCATTGTCGAATCTCCCCCACATGACAGTGTGCAGAATTAAGTCAACAATAGCCTCCCAATAAAATTCCATGTTCCAAACAATTGATACCGACATTTCATCTTCTGGTTTGAGCGCATTGTGGGAACATAATAGCGATAGCTGCCTTTTATCTAGAAAATAAGAAAACACATTGACGACATCCTTTTCGACCATTTGTGGCATAAGAACAGAATTCTCACTGACAGAGAACTGAAAATTAAAAGTGAATTCCAAACACCAATCACAAACTATTAAAAAGCACATTACAAAGCCAGTCAGAATGGCTGTTCGATGGACGCACATTCCCAAGCCAGTCAGAATGGCTATTCGATGGACGCACATTCCCAAGCCAGTCAGAATGGCTGTTCGATGGACGCACATTCCCAAGCCAGTCAGAATGGCTGTTCGATGGACGCACATTCCCAAGCCAGTCAGAATGGCTGTTCGATGGACGCACATTCCCAAGCCCAGAAATTCACTTTACTCAGGCAATTCAAACCCCTTGAAAACTACTGATCTAAATATCTAAGGATACAATGTATTTGCACATCAGGTCCACACATCCTTTCAATGGCCATAACACATCAAAAGACATTCTTCAACCTCACCTCCACAAGCAAGATGATGCCATATCAGAAACAGCCCATTTGGTCTTAAGTAGCTATATACAAGTTCTCATAAGCACAATTATGAATTTATTAAAAACAAAAATCAAAACATTTAACATTTTTTGCAATAACATGTTGCTTTTCAGTACCAATATTAAATATGACCGACACTTGAAAGCAGTACCGTGCAAATGACTTAAAAAAATTAAATAAAAGGCAACACAACTGAGGTTTAGCACAAGGATTAATTACTACACAAAACAAAAAATGTTTTTAAACTAGCTCAGGTTACGGGCAACTATGTGATATTCATCCTGATATCTGTAAAGTTCCTTCCTCCTGAAGGTTACACTGCAGCAGATGAAGTTGACAAGTCAACACACTGAAAGGGACATTGGTAAGTAAGCTTGGCATTTAACAGAAATCATGCAATGTCGATGTCAAAGTCTATCTTGCGAATTCAGACATCTTAAACACAGGTACGGAGTTACTCATCACTAGGAGTGGCCAAGGCTGGTCTGAGAGCACAAATAACCACCGCAGCATCTCATACATTATATTATATATGTATATGAATAAATGTTTCAGCTCTAGGATTTTACAGAGACAAGCAATAGCTTCTCTCTTACAAGGATTTGCACAGTCCCTGGCACTCTTATGCAGCCAATCACAGCACCCATGATCAGCATCCAGCCTTTACGTCACCTCACAACCCATACTGCTTAATACCTTAAGCTCGAAAGCCACGCCCAAGGGAACGTCCACAAATTGTAAAAAGTTTAACATTACGTAAACTATAAACAAGATTAACAATGGCATTAATGAGATGAAACAGGCAAAATGACACATAATATTTTATTACTCTATGCGATTGCACTGAAATTACAGGATAACCAAACTTTATTGTAAAACCACTATTATGGAACACATTTGATATGTAACCTTATAACCCCAGCAATGACTACTCAGACCCCGATATAACAAGAACCCTCTTCCCACCCAAGTGTTATACAGTTAAAATACATCTGAATGTGTAGTGGAATAGTGACATTTCTCAGTTTTTCCCTCTGTAATACTTTCATAACTAGACAAATTTAATTGGTGTACTTCCTGCTTGCAGTAAACCTCCACTAGCAAGGATCTCTTGTACCTGCCCATGTGCAACAATGTTCTTTATTACGTTTTGCTTCATTCCATTAGACATTATCTTTAATAATTTGGAAACAATAAAAAGCTCTATAAAAGAACAATATTCTAAGAACACAGTGACAAAAACCATAAAACGAGACCCTTAAGCGTTTCTTTGAGAGCCAAGTTTTAGGAAAATGGCTGGTCTAATCGGTTTCATTTTTATGTATAAAATGTATCAGTGAAATAAACATCAGTATTGATCAGGTTTGTTGGGATCCGGCATGGCTTAGTAATGACAGGCAAGTGTTAATCGTTTAAAACTGAAACAGTTTAGTCCTGCATGTTTAGAAATTAAAACAAACTGAAAAACTTGTTGCATAGTCAAAAGATGATGTCAGTCTAGCATTCCTATGGCAACCTTATAGTGTGCAACCACGTACTAAATATATTTACCCCTTACTGCCTGCCATTCACAGATGTGGAAATGAATGTTAGATATTGCACTGGATTTTAAGACATTTAGTGTCTCAGCGCCTAAGCTTTCCAAAGCACTTATTTCAAACCAGTCATCATACAAGAAAGATTTCTCCCTGCAACAAAGAGCCCTGGTTTCGCAACATTAAAGCTACGTCTCTGCCGTGAGGTACAGAAGCAAAGCCCAGGATGACAACTCAGCTCCTCGAAGCTCAGACTGCTCAGGGAGATCACATGACCGGTTAACCACTCCCACAGCAACCGGTTAACTTCGACAAAATCCGAGACTGTAATGTTGATGACCTCAGTAAGGTTTCTACATTGAAATGCATTGGATGACAGAGGAACAGAAAGGGCTTACTGTTGAACTCAAACATCTCCTTTGCTTCTGGCCAATCAATTAATGCTAGAAATGAGCGACATCCAGAAGTTATGCAACAAGTGTCAATGTACCCGAGTAAAACCCATTAAGACAATCAGATAGAATTTAAAAAAAAAAAAAGTGCAAACAATGTTTTTTGTCCCATCTTTACAGAAATGGAACCAAATTGATGATATTAACCTTGCAAAGGCCATTAAGATGGAACAAAGATGGACACATCCTGGACAACACAGGGTCAGGAAAAGAGGGATGGGACGGAAGCAGGGAGGGTGACAGGCGCAGACCAGAAGCGAGGAGGACTTCAGGAACCCGGGCGACTCAGCTTCTCCTTGTTCTCGAATGCTGGATCAGCCACTGTAGCGTGATGTCTGAGCACGTGAGCAGGAAGACACAGACCAGAGACGGGGTTATACATGGCAGTGCAGGGGGACAGACTGACATTTCCCATCCAGTTCTACATGAAGTAAAAACAGTAAAAGCAAGTGGACCAGTTACGTTTTACAAATTATGCACAGGCATATCATTAGCGACCAAAGCAATTCTTGGGGTCCAGCGGCCACCAGGGGGCCCCCCCATCTGATCAGCCAGTAAGCGAGGGCAGGAAGACGACAAATGACACCTAGGTTACGTCAAATTTTGCTTCTGACCCTGCATACAAAGCATCCTAAATCCAGCAGCACACATGCTCTCTCTTAGGCGTTTCTGCATACTCCACTTTAGAGTTAGACTTTCGAGCTTCTTACTATGCTTTATTCGGGATATATTTGTAGGGAGACGCAACATATATCCACAGTCTCCAGAGCATTTGACGTGAGGCTGTAGATGATTGCGAAGATCTTTTCTCCACAACCATCCTGCAGTTGTTTCTGGTCTGCCACTGAAATATTATCCTAGCAACACCTGTACCCAAGTTACTCCCTGACAGCACCGTGCTTGTTATGCATTACTCATCTCGCTTGGAGGTTACTTTGCATCTGCCTAATGAATACATGTACTATAAATACAAATATTCATTGTTGTACTCCACATAACAGCAATCTAATATACAGGAAACTATTTAATAGTTCCCCCCCCCCCGCCCAAACGCTCGGCCACGTGGGTAAGACGAATTGCTGCAGACATCCTTCTTGTCTGGGGTTGGCCGCCGCATGCCCGGGGGCGC
>JAODKE010000138.1:20528632-20546052 GCA_026779605.1 Mormyrus hasselquistii | reverse complement strand
GCTCGCCCTCATCGTCACCCTCTCCATCTGCCTCTTGTGCGTCCAAGTCATCTTTTGCAGTATTTCCGGCGGAACTTGCACACTTGGTTTCTTTTTCATCCTCCCCCCCCCCCCCCCAAGTATTTTCCCCCACATTACAGACAACCTTTCCTGTCCATCTTTTCATTTTTTTTTTCCCCCCACAGAGTAGCCTTTCATGTATGATATTTGGGTGACCGCCACAAAAGGCTATCAGGCTAACCCTGCTTGTAGATTACTTTAATATCTATCTTCTCATTGGCCAAGAAGAAGATAGAGGGGAGGGGACTCGCGATTCAGGCTCAGCCCAATCGATGGGGGGAGGCCTGACTATTACAGATGAGCTCCAGCCATAATGGAACATAAGAACTGAAGGACAAACTCACCGATGTTATCCTTTTCCTTGCAGGAGATGGAATAGCAGCAGATCTCTCTGTCTTGGATGGCTGACAGGTTCCTGGAGAAGACGAAAGAAAATCAAAGCCAGTTAGAAAGGCCACAGGAAAAATCTGCTGTTCGTGCATGCCGAACATCTTTTCCCCAGAACTAAGACCTGTAGGGTGAGAAGCAGGTTTAAAAAAAAAAAAAAAAAAAAAGTGTTAACAGCTGTTAGTGCAAACAACAGAACCCCAATTGGTTCTCATGTCCACCTGAAAAGATATTTATTCTACATTGTGCAGAACAATAAGCCGTGTCAGAGCCTATGAGATATTGCAGATAGACAGGAAACCCAAAGCAGACAACGTAAATACTCACATTTGCTCAATCAGGTCCTTCTCATCCAGCGATCCTGGTAAATCCCGCTTGTTCCCCAGAACTAAGACCTGTAGGGTGAGAAGCAGGTTTAAAAAAAAAAAAAAAAAAAAAAAGTGTTAACAGCTGTTAGTGCAAACAACAGAACCCCAATTGGTTCTCATGTCCACCTGAAAAGATATTTATCATCATGGGCTAATTTATTATTATCATCAGATAGAATAAAATAAATACACATTTGCACTGAAATGACAAGAAATTATGAAAAATGTTAACCTTTAACACACAAACGTGTACTTGTGTACTAGTAAGGTCAATCCCTGATTATTATTTTATGAATTTATTAATTTCTTTATTATTTGATATTCCATAATGTTTTGTTCGGGATTCCACTAGTGTACTCCATACTTTTAAATCTGTTTCCACTGAATTTACTTGAATTGCACCATGTGCTGTCTTTGCATTTCGTCGGCATGCTCATCTATACTCTGAGTACTTAAGCCTCTGTTTGCACAAGGATTTTGCTCTGGAATCAATAAACTTCATGTAATCTAATAACTATTCAGAATACATGTTGTAATATAGCTGTCCTACACTGACAGTGACAACAAAATGGAGACAAGTTCCTAGTATGCATAAACATACAGTAGAATACAAGCCAAAGCAAAATCCTTCCTGTACTGGGCAGGCAGTGCTTCATGGGAGATGAAGTCCAGTCAAATACTCACAGGAATGCCCTGGAGCTGGGGTTTGTCTAACAAATTGTGGAGTTCATTCTTGGAAGCCTCAATCTTTTCTCGGTCTGCAGCATCCACCATGTAACTGCAGGAAAAAACACCAGTTACACATTTACTGGGAAGGAATATTTATGCAGCCACTGTTACTGCTGACAGATCTACACACGGTGAACTAGGAACTAAAAAAAATAAATAAAATTAGCACAAATTTTTCTCCAGGGACAAAAACGTGAATCTACTGCCATCTACAGGTTACGTTTTACAACATCAAGAGCAAATTTCTCTCTCATCAAATCTTTACATATTGCTTAGATATCAAGCTATGTGCTGGGAATGTAACATACTGTGGTTTTAATAAACAGCAAAACTCTTCTCACTCAGCACAGGTACTCATTCCAGCAACCTCTCAGGTACATACTCAGGGTGTTGGAATGAGTACTTGTGCTATCAGGTACTCATTCGGCACAAGTACTCTTTCCAGCAACCTCTCACGTACTCATTCAGCACAGGTAGTCGGACCAAAACCCACTCAGGTACTCTCTCAGCACAGGCAGTCAGACCAGCAGCCTCTCAAGCACTCATGCAGTGAAAATGCTCAGACCCAGGGCCTCATGCACAGCACAGATACTCACACGATGGCACTCACGCCTCGGCAGTACCTCTCCCACATGCTCCTGAAACGAGGCTGACCACCAATGTCCCACAGCTGGGGAGAGAAAAGGACAGACAGCCATCATCGACATTATAATATTGGACTACTACCAACTCCACAAAAAGACACCTATACAAACCTATATACAGCCAGATATACTACTCAGACATACACAAATTCCTGGCTAGGGAAATATATATATACATGTACAGACAACAGTTTAAAATCAGGCCACAAATGAGACTGCTACCACAACTGTTACTACTACTACATAATATCTACTACAAAATACATAACTACTACTACAAAATACATAACTACTACAACTACATACATTACTACTACTACTACTACATACATTACTACTACTACTACTAACAATAATAATAATAAAAAATCTCCATGGCATCCTGACCTTGATGGTGACATTCCCCTTGGTGATCTTCCTCATGTTGAAGCCCACTGTTGGGATCATGTCTTCACTGAACTGGCCAGACTGGGGAGGAGCGAAAATGAACAAGGATTCACTGTGAAGGTTACAGCTAGGGGAGGAGCAGTAAAGCAGCACTGCTCCAAGCCAGTAGGTGAAATACTGCTTAAGAAACAGAATATCAGCCTGATACTATGTGCTACTGTAATCAATAGTATAAATGGTTAAATACTCCAAGCAACTTTAAACATAAGCTGCAGCTTGTAATGATGAGCACATAAATTACACTTATAACCCCCGACCACATAACTCAGGACACACCACGGACAAGTGCAGCCCATTTGCTAAATAACCACCACATAATCCCCACTCAAGCACCCAGGCATATCCAAAGTAGAAGAGAAACTACATTTGCATGGAAAACAAAGACGTATATGCAGATGTATATATATTTCTGCCTGAAAGACCAAGCAAAATTACAAGTGGAAATATTTCACCCATCTGTCCATCTTACAACCACTTTTCCTGTAGGATCTGGAGTTTACTGTGGGAAGCACAGGGAACAAGCCAAGAGTACAGCCTGCTCATCGAGTACAAACACCAAATCTATATATAATAAATGTAAAAACCTGCATTTAATAAGATCTGTGGTGCCGTTTATCCTGTCACCTCCAGCCAAGAAGACTTCTGTTCACCTGAAGAACTCCTACTCATGGCCTGCTTCTCTCTCGCAAACTGTCAGGGAGCCTCTGCTTTCTCACATTCATTTTGACCAGAGGGAGAAACTTAGAGTCCAATCACTACCATATTCAGAAAGGTTAACATTTTTCCGAAGGGTTCAACAGCCGTTCCCTTACTGATACAACACAACATTTCAAAAACTGGCTAACTAAAAGTTTGTGATCTGGATGCGAAAAATAAATGTATATAAAATTTAAAAATTATATAGAAAATACATATAAAATCAAAAGGTCACAGTTGTACAAGGGGATTACAGATATACTTTGATTGTTTTATGTCCAAGTAAACAGAAGTCAGAAGGTTTCAGTTCATGCTCATCAAGGAGGAACTTAGACCTAATTGCTAGCCTTCACTACCAGAATTTAGCACCGACACCCCATTGATTTCTCAACACAGAGAGCTCATGTGACAAGACCACATGTCAGCTCTCCCTCACATTCTGTGCCACGGGGCTGCTGAGCAGATCACATGGTACTGCTCAGCCAATGAGAAGATACAGGAAAGGGGAACGTAATCAAAATGTGGCATCAGACTTGCCATGTAAATGCCATGTTACAGTGGTCTATTCGGAAAGTACTATACACTTTCACCCTTGCATATATACCGTTAACCTGGACACATTGCTCATAATATTTGCTTCATTATTTAAATGCACAAGATTCTGGTCATATACCTAGATCCTTAACTACAACCGTGTTCTTCTCTAAACAACCCAACATCCCATAGTAAAAGATGCCTTCAGTGCTGTCTTGAGATACCTGGGGGGGTTAGGGGGCAGACAGCAAAATTCATATGATCGAGAAAACCCCAGACACTGACTGGAATTATGGCCAGAAATCCATCTGCAAATAGACATGCAAAGGGGCTGAAAAATTCTGCAAACTTTCCATTCCATGGGAAGTTAAGCTGATGAATTTTGGAAATATAAGGTGCAAACTTTCCATGCAAATTAACAGGAACATATGGGAATTAAATTCCCAAAATTTTGCCACCCTACCTGCAACCACAAGAATCCAAATAACGATACCATGGAATCCTGGGTGGACACCAGAATCTGAGCACTCAAATTAGACCCCATAGAAAAAGTCTATTAAAGCATATTAAAACAGTCTATTGACTACAGAACCAGCAGGAAATTCTTGCCAAGCCACACAGCAAGCAAGACACACTTCGGCTCGGCAACCGTCTGCCAGTCACGTGCATCAGTACCAGAAGGAACATTCATGGAGTCCTGTCTACTACTTGATGCCCCCTCAATTCCAGATAAATAAGCAGTCATAATGCACCTGACACACTAGTAGTTGGACCAACCTGTATAACCCACTGACCTCCATCTACTACAGATAACACACAGTATATTCAATAAATGCTGTAACAATCTTAAGTGTGTTCCAGGTAAACATGTCAACCAAAGATTCTGCAGAACATCTGCTCTTAACACAATATGTATAATGCAAACCATTAAGGATCCATTTTAAAGCTGAGAGAGGCGTACTTCCCCTGATGAAGAAGTCCTAATTTGGCACTGACTCGTAGCAGCTCCTCCGAAATTGCAGAACCCATCTGGAAATGCTGAAAGTGGCCGGGCAGAACCAAGACTAACACTGAACTTCAAAAATCCTTGACCTGTGCTTTCACTTCACCACAGCGTGACTCACGATGAAATAATCCCTGCAACTTTCCATCTTGCACGATCCCATGGTGTATCATTCGTCAAGCTCAGGTGACAAGCAGGAATCTTCCTCCTTTGGCCTGATGTCACCACAGCAAGCGCTAAGGGGCTTTGACAGCCACACAACGGGCAAAACTGAGACATGCATCAGACTTCTGAACATAACAGTGATGTAAAGATTCCTCAGTCAATGTCATCCAGTTTGTGTTTACGGAGCTTTCTGGGGTGTTGAATTGTTTCCAGTTTAATTAAATTTACCTGCCATTTTTGGATGGATTGTACAGATGATATATCCAGTGGACATGTTTGAGAGACAATTCTGTCAACATTGACGTACAAGTGAGAATCATAGAGCCTCACCATGGATTTCAAACAGGCCTGCTGAATCTATGTCATAATGACGGACTGCATTTTGGCTATCGAATTTCATCTCCTGCTAGGATATTCCCGTGTATTAGGGGGAAGGGCATCCATGCCAATCCAGGAAGGCTTGTTCAACATACAGTCTTTCAAAACAGAGGCATGCATAAAACACACAAGTCGTCAATCATTTGATGTGCAAAAAGACAAGCTATACCAAGGATGCCAACTTTGGTCAGCCGGCTGGAGTTAAATTTTCAATTCGAGACAAGCCTCCAGACACATTTACATGTATGTGACATCCTTATTACCATGTAAATCGTCTGTAGGGCTTGCAAACTACCCCAAGGATTTTGATATAGCTAATTTTAAGTTTATAACGTAATAATACAGATTTGGCGTAAGATGTCTTGCATGAGTGTCACGGCAGATACGTGCGAACACATAGACCCTCCTAATGTGGACGATGAATCCTGGGCCTGCTTAGCACCTAAGACCTATCAGTGACCCAACCTAAGCGATTAGGCCTCATCAGGACCCCCTGCTGACCGTAGATAGCGGGGTCGTTAACTCAATCACGCGTGTCTCTCATTGTACAATCGTATCTTGAATTTCATCTAATAGTTTTGAGTTCGAAAGGACACAACGAGTTTGATTAATAGTACCGGATCCCGAATAGCTGACGCGGTGGAAACCAGGGCTGAGCTAAAGAACGCGGATTTATTTAGGCCCTGAGATCTGATCACCGTCCATTTCTGCAGAAAAAGCAGTAAATACACCTATCTCGCTTTGTCGTTTTAATTATCGAGTCATTAAAAATTGAAAACCTCCCATGCAGATCTCTAGCCCCGATTCGATGTTAAAACACAAGAGAATCATGAATTCTGTACTGCTCATGCTAAAGAGAAGTACACTGCCATATGCCTTGTGGAGATTAAGTAAATCTGTAAAGCATCCGGTGTATCTAACCGTTATATCTAATGGCTGACAGGATGTCGTCATTGCTGGCAGCCCAGTTCACATGAGATTTTGCCTCCCCCTGTACAATTAATAAGCTGACAGTCCTACGATGCTAGATAAGAGCTTCGCCATTAATACTGGCAAAGACGACAAGTGGATATTGAAATAACAAACACACGGGCCCACCTTTTCTGTTTAAACCCAGCAAACTTGACTGAAATGATCATCCATATTACTCCATAAAGGCAAAATTTAGGAGGGAGCGTCGTGTCAATCAGGAGACTGCAAACTCCAGGCAGGAAAAAAAGAAACCTAATATGGATCCTTGCTGTAAAGTGAAACGGAGTAAAATAAACGCATTGTTACCGCAATCACGTTGACGAAGGTAGTCTTCCCCGAATACTGCAAGCCGACCAGCGTCAACTCCATTTCTTCCTTCCAGAACAGCGCTTTAAACCAGTCTAGGAGCTTGTTGAACAAGGCGATCATCTTGTAAAGATGAAAAGCAGCCCGGGCGAAATCGCAGCAAAATATCAGCTGACCGTGTGACCGTCACCCGGCTGAGATCGCGCAGACACGCAAACAATCGGCCGTATAAATCGGTTTATCTCTCTTGCGCCAATGTAATGCACGCTTCGATTTCTCAAATCCCACCCTCGCGTTTCCTCGCTTTACTACCCGTCGTTCTCCCTAAGGCGTGCCCTTCCTCGTTGGGTGGGGTTTCGGATCCATACGCTGCCGATACGAAACAATACACCGGGAAACGCGCTCGCTTAACGAAAGGCGTGCCGGAGTGAGCGGAGCGGAACCGCCTCACGAGACTGCGCCCTCCTGCGTTGGCTGATGCAGAGATCCCTCATTTGTTGGTCCGAACGTCGGAGCTGGCGGTGTAGTTTCTGGAAACCCTACATGAATAATTACTCTTCCAGATATTCAGGTTCTAGACTAACACAAACCTATTTATTACTAATTCTGCTTGCATGCATAATACTCAAACATCTACAACACACACAACCGCACGCAGTGGCTCATACCATGAAAGACATAATTGACATGTATCTAGTTGTAAGATGAGGGTGAAAAAGTAGTAAAGTAGTAAGATTTTTCTCCATCACTCTCCACTCCAGTTAGAGTGGTCTGTCTTTCTTTATGTGGATAACGAGGTAGACTATTGGTTAGGTATCATACATCCAGGGTTGTGGGTTTGATGTATGTTTGAATAAATAGATAAAGAAATACAAATTAACTAAGGCTTTACATGTAAGGGATATTTTCAAGTTAATGTATACAGTGGCTAAAGGTGCTCCAAGAGAAAGGCAATAGCTAATATTTTGTACAGTCTTCAACGTACAGCCTTCTGATTATAAATCCAGTTTCTGAAGCATCATACTTTTGTTGTACCTGCTGCCCCATTGTTTTATATGTAATTGCACCTGTACTGACATCACAGGATCGTATTTAATTATAATGAGGATCTTGGAAGAAGAGCTTATTATGTAATATGGGCCTAAAAAAATCATGAATGCCAATGTGGATAAAAGCCCAACTGCATTTCTACTTGGTAGGCAGCACACATCTTTCACATAAAGACTCACAGAAGTCAAACTGATAAATCAAAAATATCAAAAAGAACACTATTAATATTATTATTATTATTATTTTATTTCCTGATTTGAAAGAAGCATGAATAGTTCATGAAATGCTGGCATTTTTAAGTGAATGTGAAATTTTATCTTATCTTTTGGTCTAATTTTCTCATATTCATACTGAGCCTATGGAAGAGGTTTTTCATTGAGGGCAGATATGCAAATTCGTGTGTTGTTATTATTTTTTTTTAAATCCTCCTGGGATCAGTAAAATATCTTATTTGATATAACTCAATTATGACTTATATAATCTATTACTGGCATGCGTTGAACGCATAATCATTCGTGCAAATACACCACAACCCCAACTCCAATTTCTAAAACCATTTTCTTACACCATTTTCCACTAACTACACATAGTGCGTGTTTGTGTGGCCTGGGGTAGGTTGCCAGACGAAGAAAAAGAAGAAAATAGAAGAACAATATGTTTCTTTTTTTCTAGCCAATATAATAAAAATGTAACCCTCCCATTTAAACTACCACTCCATCCCTACTTGCATGTTTCTTAAGTTATTAATTTTAAAAGTAGCAATTTCAACAAAATGAAAATGGAAGAAAGAAATGTGAGATCCAGAGTATGAACATAAAAGAAATTCCAGTAACACTTTTTTTTGTGCATTTGAATTTAAAAATATTGTTAAAACGCCGCACCTCGGAAGAAGATCAGGGACAAGTCTCAAACGGACTGTCGAATCTGCGGATACCATTCGACGGTTAGTAGACCTTAGAAAAAGGAAGTGAAGTAATAACATTGGGAGTGGGAAACCCAGCAGGTGGTGGAGGAGGTGGGCGATGCGGAAATGTAAACGTCAGGTGTTTACTACTGGAGGCTAACATTCTGTGGACGCAGATTCTGCTGTAATGGTTTCAGAAACACTACAAATGCTCTGATTATTCAGACATCAGGATAGCTAGATGCTTATCTATAGCAGCGGCACAGTATTGGGCGCTATCACTAGTTAGTGAAGTAGCTAGCGACGTCGTGTTAGTATTAAACGTATAGCTAGTTCCTGCCGGCGGTGATTCCCGACTACTGAGGGGAGACTCTGGTAACATTAACAGTGGCGTAATATGGCATAAGTTGGTGAAATGGGTGGTTTGACCAATCTCGATGGTAACCGTGACCAGCTACCCGGTGACGTCACGCCGTGAACTCTGATCGATTTGTCTTGTTTCTGCAGCACCGTCGGCGATGGAAAAAGACCTTTTGACGGGGTCTCTTTTAATAGACTTCTGCGTTTTCGTCTTTATTCGTGGTACTGCACTCGTTTAGCTACAAATTGCATGTGTTGTCAGTGTGACCAGACAAGTTTTAGTTAGGTTGTGAGGAGAAAAATAATGGCCTTATGTTGACGAGAGCGTGTTCTTTTTAAATCAACCGTAAGCTTTTCTGCCCACGTCGACCAAGTCAAATGCGTGGCCTGCCTGTGTATGTTACTCAGTATGATAGATTCGACCGGGTAAATGTGACGAGCACTGCATGTCGTCTTCGTTTCCATAAAACGTTAGCTGAAGAAGATAGATAAAGAATCCCACAACGCCTTTTAAAACCGCCACATTGGCCATGGGAATGACACTGAGTGAGCCTTGCATCTATGACAAACTGTCGGAAAGTATTGATATTCTGCGCCAGTCAGGATATCGGTATGGCATGTCAGAGAAGGAGATAGAGAGGTTCATCAAGCAGGTGCTGGAAACGAATGAGCCACGAAGGGAACCACCGCAGTTCCCTATTCTTCTGGCCACTGTCAAGGTGAGAGACCTCCTGGACCGTGTTACCCTTTTCTCATGATTGGTTAGGTCAAAAACAACAGTTTGATTATGTCATACTGCCTGTATCCGCAAAACACTGAGCCATGATAAATACATCTGTAGTATGCTAAATACAGTAATCTGATAAATATATATCTCTGACAACCCCCCCTCGCCCCCAAAGTGTGGCCCATCAATTGCTGGAATGGATTCTGACAAATGCAGGACTTTATTAAGCTGTGTGTTCAAGCTGTTCAGTAATAAGTAACAGCAGGAAAATTGAGCCACAAGTCTTGACTCACTCAAAGACAGAGGTGTATTTGATGTGTTTTGTTTTTTTCTTCTTAACTTCTTTCTAACTTTCTTTTTAACTTCATTGTCTCCAGTTTGTAGTTGCAGTGGGCTTCCTTCTGGTGGTGGTATTGGCTTTCACATATCCACAAAGCCACCCCCAGCTGGGTTGGGCCATCGCTGGGAGCCATAACTGGTCCTCCCCCCTCAGCCACGTGCGCCTCCTCTCTCTGCCCATTGCCAAGAAGTACAACCTGCAAGGTATTGTGGGTCTTGCGTGGAGGGAGAAGGACAGTGGTTTGAACAAAGGGATAGTGGGTACTGCAGATGACATCAGTGCTGTCCAAGGATTCCCCTGGGTTAGATGCTATTGGAAAGGAGCTCTTTAGGCCTGTGTAAAACAGAAAAGGTTGTGCACTTAACCTGCACCTGTGCTTCCACAGGGTTCCACCAGTGGTGGAGCATAGGACACCCAAGGGCAGAGTCGGTCAACTGTTCTGGGTGTGCGGCCGTCTCCACCATCCTGGACGTGGTGCAGTCACTGTCTGGTCCCACAACCTTGCGCAGGGGCGTGCAGCCCATACTGTTCAAGGTCAGCCGTGTGTCACTTTCATCAACGCATGCTGTCATGAACTCAGTGAGACCCCTTGTCGCTCGATGTCTGTCTGCTGCTTGTGCACTGCGAGTAGTGTTACGTGAGTGACAGTCCCCAGCTCTCAGCCCACACTGTACGGCTCTTTCTGTTTTTGGCTCCACCCCCCCTTGGGAATGACAGCCCCTGAAATCTGTGGCTGTTCTCCATGTGCACGGCGAGTGACGGCTCTATCTCTCTGTGGGTCCGCCCTCTGTGTGAGTGACAGCTCCTTGTACTCTATTGCTCTGCCAACTGCATAAATGGTGGCCTCTGATCTCTGTGGCTTCACATCTGTAGCAATTCATCCTGCTCTTTCTGACCCTGCCCCATGAATTAATACGTTATTGCTGCTAATGCTATTGGCCTTTGTGTAAATCCCCTAAAGTCTGTGGCTCCGCCCCCATGCAATGAGTGATGACCTTTGCTCTCTCTGGCTCTGTGTAGTGAGTGACATCACTTCCTCTCTGTGTGCCTAGGGTGGGGAAGCACTGTGGCTGCAATACCACCAGTTGGAGCTGCTCTACTCTGCACACCCAGAAGACTTCAGCATCTTACCTGGAGATCCCAGAATGGCTCCCTTCCAGGGATTCCCACCAGAGCCTGCAAACTTCACTCTGCTGTTGTGAGTGCCTTCACCTGGTGGGGTGTTAGTGAGCTTATAAATATCCTTGAAGATTTGAAGAAGAAATATTTGAAGAAACATCTTTTGTATCTATGCCTTCCTTTGGACAGGAGGTCCATGCCTGGCAGCAAGCAGGATGTGCTGCATTGGCTCTTCCCTGGAGTAGAACTCTGCCCCCTCCTGGACCTCACAGGAACAATTCTGCATGGTTGCCTTGTGTCCCACACCATAGAGACACAGAGCAGGGTGAGTTTTCCAGCTATATAGACATTGTAAATTATACAAGCTCCAAGGTATATGCACGACAGCAGGCAGAACACAAATGTGCTGATAATGTGTCCTGTGGTGCCAATTTCATGTACCGTGCATGCCCATGCATGTGTTTGCGTACATTGCTTTTGTGCATTTGTGTGTGTGCGTGGTCCCTGTTTCAATTACAGGCCCTGCATCAGTGTCCGTCTCATTATAGGTGCTCTGTGTGTGTCATTGATCAGTCATTTCCGTTGCAAGCTCTGCATGGGTGTGTGTCAGTGATCAGTAATTTCCGTTGCAGGCTCTGCACGGGTGTGTGTCAGTGATCAGTCATTTCTGTTGCAGGCCCTGCGGTTGCATGGCTGGCTGTTAGTTGGAAAGGGCTTCCCTACAGCTCGACTGCTGCCAGTCCCACAGTGTCACATGTACTGCAGCTCCTACAGCCTGTGGCTAGGCCCCGGGGATCTGGGTGAGCAAGACGCACACAAATACACTGCATCACCTTCCTGCCCATATGAATGGTTACTTTCTAAGATTTTTAGGCACATGCTGAATGTCATTTATGCTCTGAAAATTCTGGAAGTACAGAGCTGGGCAGTTCTTAACCTGATTTCCCTGTCAGCTCTGCTACACACAGTTGCATCTGTATTAGTTGCATTGCGTTGTTCTTATAACAAGCTAACTGGGGAACATGCACAGTGGCCTAATCTTTACTGTCTCTCTGCAGTTTATGCGGACCCACGATACTGGCAGGTGGAGCTTTTTCCTAGCAAGGGGCAGAATATCATCTGTGATGGCTCAGCCCCCTGAAATATCTACTGGAGATTGGAGAGAGAGAAGATGGCTGGGAGGTCACTGTAGCTCCCATTGGCTGAGCTGGCTTCGCCTTTAATGGTCACTGTAGCTCCCATTGGCTGAGCTGGCTCTGCCTTTAATGGTCACTGTAGCTCCCATTGGCTGAGCTGGCTCTGCCTTTAATGTAGAAGATGGAGAATTGAAAAGGGAAGGGGGCAGAACCCAAAGCCCTTCCCCAGCCGCCCCCATTAACTCCTATTGGCTGAGCTGCCACTTTGACATACCACTTTAGCCAATTCATCGTACATTATTTGCATTTAAAGCCTTTGAGTGAGAGATAGAGAGTTGGGCCTCCTGGGAGCACAAACAGCACCTGATCGGTGATGGCAGCCTCACATCACTGAAGCTTCTCCGAACTGCTGTTCCGTCTTTGCTTCGCACCAGGGGAGCAGGTGGGAGACTCTCGTGCAGACTCAGTCGTGCGACACCTGCGACTGCCATTCCAGGCGTGTTAAAAGCACAACACGAACCCTTGTAACTGGCATTTTTGCTTGCACCTGGTGGAATCTGCCCCCCTCACCCTGGCCTGTACTCTGTCCTCAGTCACAGGTTAATGCAAATTACACTTACGATTAAAATCAACTGTAATATGATTGCACTCTCAATGCAAATGTGACATTTGCAAACGTTCCAGTATACCAAACCTTACTGGAGAATGTAAAGTTCAACGTAGGTCTAACAAAAAGATGATTGTAATGATGTACTTAATTTTGCATTTGTGACACCTTGGGTCAGAATGAAAATCAAACCTTTGTACTTGATAACTATACCAAATACTTTGGTAGAACTACCATTCCACCTGGGGCAGACGTCCTCCTTTCCGTCTCGGTGCCATGCTTTTTAGCAGAGCCGAAGCTGCCCCTGTCCGCATCCTTGTTTGCTGTTGCGGGTCTTGGGTTCATCCTGTCGCCTGTCTGCACAGCTGCCTGTGAATGCACTTTAACGGTCTGTCATAGTATTTAAGGAGTCCTCGTCAGCGATGAGACCTGCAGATCTTCCCTCTCTCTGCGGTTCCTGTACTTAAAACACTGATTCTTGCCAGCAACTTATTTCAGATATTTATTCAGCAGGGTGCAAAAGTCCCACTTAGGTGGTTCTCTTAATTTCCCACCCAACTCTTATGATAGGTGTACATTTACAAAATTACAGTAATGTATTCGATAATTTCATTTTAAATTTAAAGGTATCGCCCTCATATGATTCCTAGGACACCTGTTTGCATTAGAGACTAGTTATTGAACATATTTGAAAATGTTTAATTTGAAGTCACTATGTTTTTGCATGAGTACATATATTGCTCACTTTACCTAACTTTGAATCACTCACTATTCTGTGGATATAATAGCCGTGTTTTGGGCAAAGGGGGTTATGATGTGTTTTATTAGGTTGGATTAAGATCCCATTTCAGATAATAGTCAAGATTATGAAAGACTAAATCCACCCTGACACTGGAATAAACTTAATGGGCTATAAAATGGATTTTTTTTCCTATATTAATTGAAATTTAGCTGTTGATCTACCCTAGATAAACTTTCACAAGACAATGTGTTTTGAATGCCAAAGAAAGTTTAATAACTAGTAAAACTGGATATCGAATATCAGGGTCGAATCTGATATACAGAATGGCAACTCATCAAGCTGGAAAGTGTGGTGAACATACCAATGGCTAGGTGATGGCTTGCAAAGTTACATCATGGACTATTAAAGCTTCGTACGTCATGTGGATCGTTGTGGACAGCAGCTTCAATGTAGTGAATAACTAAAGTCAAATGTGGCTATGAGACAAGCAGATGCTTCAATGCCGGCATTCTCTCTACAAGTTAAAAAGCTAAATGACTTCAAGTTACCTCGTGATGCAGCCTTCAAAATATTGGAAAAAAATAATAATTTGCGTTTTTTCCATATAGCATATCGACAAAACATGGAGTTTGGGTGGGAAAGGTTTGGGAGGAAATGATACGTAGTAAGGTATAACCATATATAAATGTCATATAATTTAAAATTAACGTAGTTATATCGATAACTGTTACCATTCTTTTCGGCTAGGACCTAATGGTTGGCATTGTTAGTTAACCAATTGTTTTACACGGTCCCAAAGGCACCTGTATCTTGGTAATAACTTTACAACGCTGCACTTTGTACAGCGTAACACTGCGCCACCACGGTTTTTTTGCCCCCTCCCGACTGATAAGATGCAGGTAAGATGTTTTGTACACTTTCGGCATTTCATCCAGCTACAGAAACGAAGGGTGTCGCCGAGACAGAAGGCTGACCGAGGCTTTGCAGCCCCTCGTTCCGGTGGGCAGCCGGATACCTCCGACTTCCGAGCCGGGATCATGGAGAACAGCATATCCAGATTGCCGGACCCTTCTTCTTGAGCCCATGAAACACTGAAAATTTGCTATTCAGATTACCGGGCACGGCTTCCTGAGCCTGTAAAGCACTGAAGATTAGACATTCATATTACCGGATCCCTGCTACATGCTCCTGTAAAACAGGGACGTTTGGATATTCAGAGTACCGGGTCCCACGTTTCGCGCCAGTAAGAAAAAAAAAACACGAAGAATTGCATATTCATGTTACGGGGCCCCGCCGCTCCCTGGTGCATGGCGGTCTGTTGGAGGTGAGTATCCCAGTTTGCGCTGCAACTCCTCGCACCGAGGGAGAGATGGGATAGGAAAAATGGGAGGAGGTGTTGGAGGAGGAGAGGGCGGGGGGAAGATAGGAGGGAGAGATTCGTCGCGAAAGTCGTTTGCGGGAAGCCTGTTTTCGGTTTATCCTGCTTTTTAATGCGATTAAAGCGACTATTATAAACGCCTCCGGTTCGGGACAGAGAGCAGGACGGGAGGGGGGTGTCCGTCTCTGTGTAGCCGGATGTCAGTCGTGCATAAGCTAAAATGGCAGAGTTAAGATGGACGCGGCCTATTTTAAGTCCCCTTTCCTAAAGCTTGGAAAAGGTCTGAAAGTTTAAGGTTGTTGTGTCTCCCCTGCAGTCAATCTCCAAGTTAAAAGTAATTTAAAAATATTTCTATTTTGGGCCGTGGTTACTTTGCGTTTAAACCAATACGTAAAAACATGCAAGTGCTTAACCGGTTTAAATATATTTGGCCAGCCAGCTTCCGGTTCCCAGGTTTCAAAACCTGAGGTTGTGCATTTGAGTCCAAATAAACCGCTCCGAGCATTTATATAAAAGGGTGCCCGTGTTGGTTAAACCGAAATCAGTCTATAAGTACTACTTCCATGTGCACACATACTTTTTGTAATCATTATTTATTAACTATGCAACATCTATGTTGATAGTGCAATCAAAACCCGTTCAGACACTGTAAATTACTTGCAAGTTGTACTGACTGGTTAATCGAGTTTAGTCTTATTTCTATGATTTATGTGCTTAGTGGTTAAACTGAACGATCTTCAGCACCAAAATGCCTTTCATAAATTTTCTGAATATTAACATAATGTAATAATTATTAGATAATGTAGAATTATTAGTATTAGTATGACTGCAAACCTTAACGTGCACATTAAAATTGGAAATGTGTAATTGATGTATGTTTGTCATGGTGTGTGTGTATTTTGTGGTTAGCAGCGATTGGACTACCAGTTGTAAAGTAGTTATTGGTATCTAGAGAATGATGTAATTCATTGACATAACTACACTTGTGCTCCTTGAAGCGTCTGCCTGAAAGTGTTATATACAATTACTACTGTAAGTTTTTGAACACACCTTTGGAATGGGATAGGTTAAGTTAATAAAAAGTTACATTTTTAAAAATCTACTAGAAAAGTTTGATAAGTAAATGGAGAGAATTTTGTATAGGAAGGTTTTTTTTCAGTCACCGCAAAACATTCTTATATTTCAAGCTTGATATATTAATAGGCCTAAATACCAAAGTTAAACAAGCAGTGCTTAAAGCCAGAGTTGTCCTGAAGCCATCACAAATGTTTGGCACAATGTCCTCCGCGACCTTTCAGCCCTGTACTTGTTTGATTTACCGTGGCATCAGTGGTGTCGAGCTGGGGGCGGAAGCCTTACCAGTAGCTTTCTCTATGGACAGTTGATTGCTTGCCCTCTTATCCGGAGAGCAAAACCCCATTTGTCCGAACAAAGGCCTGGAATCGTCTGTGAGACCAGCCGGGGGAAAAGTCACCACGTACCGGAAGGATGGAGAGCGTGGGACTCCAGGCCGTGGCTCTGAGCGACGGCTCGACGGCCTACATCCAGCAGGCCATCAAAGGTGAGCCTGTGGCCTGCTTCTCACTGCTGCGGAGGCTGGGCTCAGGGCGAAACAAAGCCAACCGGCTATGACTTCAACAGGATCGATAATTAGCCTGTGTCTACAGCCGAAAGATTATTCCATTAAGTAACATACACCAAAATCAAGTTCTTGTCATCAGTAACATCTAATAACAAGAAAGATTCTCTTCTTCCAAATCAATATTTGAATGAGTTACTCAGGCGTATTCCAGCCTTATGCCTCATACAACCAATGATTTGCATACCCTACAAATAGTGGATTTTGCATAGAAAAGGGAGGAAGGGCCCTGACCTATAAATGGGTTGGGGGGGACACGGTAGACTGAGGGCACCTTTCGTTTTGTAGATGGAAGCTTGGTAGAAGGTGATACCATTCAGCTAGAGGACGGCACCACGGCCTACATCCAGCAGGTGACGGTACAGCAAAAAGGTCAGTAGAGGGCGACTCCCACCCTTCTGCTGCAAAGAGACCAGTTAAGTGAGCTGCTCTTTTACTCTAATGAAACTTTCTCCAAAGATGTGCTGCCTTTCGAGGATGGACAGGTGGTCCAACTGGAAGATGGCAGTACCGCCTACATTCACCACACTCTGAAAGGTAACTTGGTCCCAGCTGAAAAGTTTGCCTCAAAATTACTGTATGCGCAGTGTTGGGCATTTCAGGTCCATTAGCTACAAATCCAGACCAAGGTTTTGTTTTTACCAACCAGCTAAGTATGAAGAGCCACAGTCACAGAGTACTCAGCTGGTTGGTAGAAACAAAACCTTGGTCTGGATTTGTAGCTAATGG
>JAODKE010000138.1:20515706-20528532 GCA_026779605.1 Mormyrus hasselquistii | reverse complement strand
ACTCAGCTGGTTGGTAGAAACAAAACCTTGGTCTGGATTTGTAGCTAATGGACCTGAAATGCCCAACACTGTGTATGCAGCATACCCATGGTCCAGAAGTTGCAGTGAGGCGCAGGCTCTTTTGATCTTTTCACCTTTGACTTGACAGAGGGCTATGACCCCAGTGCAGTGGAGGCAGTGCAGCTAGAGGACGGCAGCACAGCCTACATCCACCACCCGACAGTGCTGCAGTCAGGTCGCACCACCCATGCTGTGCAGGTAGGGGGGGCCCTGGAGGAGCCCCTGGACCCCAACACCATTGCCACCCTGGAGCAGTATGCTGGCAAGGTACATGCCCCTTGAAGAGTTTAATTTTTGTTTTCTCTTAGAATTAAATTGGTCAATTCAGCTTTTCTCACTCAAACAGGAGGCAGATGACAGCATTGGCAATGAGCTTCAGAAGGTGGATTCCAGAGTGGAGCATACCACTGTGCAGGTGCTATGCCATTGGCTGGGAGTATGGTGGGAGGGGCTAGGGCATAGCCATAGTCAATTTGATACGACGCTTCCAGTGAAGTGTGGCAGGGGCTGGCCTGCGATTGGTCAGAGAGGTCAGATCCAGTGACCAAGTGCCTGATTCCTTCTTCAGGTGATGATTGAGGGAAAGGCCTGGGGCTCTACCAAGACCCAGCAAACACCCGAGAAGAGTTTCCGCTGTGACTATGAGGGCTGCGGACGCCTGTACACCACCGCACATCACCTCAAGGTGCCGCTGATGACATGACAAAACAAAAACCCAGTCACTCTGAAGGCTCTTTAGGGACATTGACAGCAGCCAATCACAACAACACTCACTCACATCTTAGACCAGCGGTGACCAATCTTATCCACAAAGGGCCGGTGTTTCTGCAGGTTTTTGGGATAACCTGTAGGTCAGATGTTCAAACCCAGGTATGAGGACTCTTCAGCCAATCGTTCCTCTAATTAGATAAACCCGCGTATTCACCGGCCCTTTGTGGAAATGATTGTCTACCCCTGTCTTAGGCAGTCAAGTTCTCTATGGTTCTGCTGTATCTCCAGATAATTCATCTTCCTTATGTGCCAGGGGGGCTTGGGATACCGGTCCATCCCACTGCAGATGATTTCCAAATTCTTCACAATGACACTGATTACGAGGCTGCCAGGTCACTTCATCCCGGTTGTGGCAGTGAGCTTTGTAGGTTGCGTTTGTGCCAATAGAGCCATTAAAAAGAATGTGAATGTGATTCAAATCGTGTAATGCTGATCAGACCAAGGATGAACACCTTCCTGTTATTTGGAGGAGAGAAAGGCAACATTTGTGAAACTTCTGAAGGTGCTGTGGCCACGCTGTGGTTAAACCTCCAGGGTCGGACTTCGATTCATACTTCTCTCTGTTTGGAGTTTGCATGCTCTGATTGGTTAGGGGGCTGTCTGCACTGTCTGTTTCTGCAGTTGTGCAGCTGGGTGAATGGGTGTCTCTAAACAGTCCAGTGTGTGTGTGTGCTCTGCGATGGGCAGGCGTCCTGTCACAGCTGTTTCTTAACTCAGGCTCAGTAGTTATTAAAAGCAGATGCATAGACTGCTTAAAAACTGCAGGACGCTCAGGTTTGGTTTGTTAGTGGCTCAGATTGCACTACTCATTCGCTTCTGGTAAAGCTGCATAAGAGCTGCATGCTGTGTTATGATCGCGTGGCACTGCGGTCGGAGGCCCCCCCCGGTGAGTGAGTGCGAGGTGGTGAGACGGCATCCCTCCGCTGCAGGTGCACGAGCGCGCTCACACGGGCGACAGGCCGTACCGCTGCGACGTGCCCACCTGCGGCAAGGCCTTCGCCACCGGCTATGGGCTGAAGAGCCACCTGCGCACGCACACGGGGGAGAAGCCTTACAAGTGTCCCGAGGACATGTGCTTCAAGGCCTTTAAGACGTCGGGGGACCTTCAGAAGCACGTACGCACACACACAGGTACCGAGCCCAATGTGCTGCGTAAGCATGTGTCAGTGCCTGTTCGTTTTGGTTTAATTTGGTATAATTTAATTGAAAATTGCCTTTTTGGAATATTGGAAAACCCCCCATGAAATGGCACTGTCAGTTCACACAAGCACACACGCACGCACACTCACACACATTTATTCTAATCTTTCTGAGCACTGTCCATTTATTTAAATGGGGGAAAACCCTAATCTCAGCAATGACAACCTTAACCCCTACGCAGCCCTAAACTTTACCATAAGTTTCCCATTATGGGGACTAAAAACACAGGTTTTTATTAAGTTATGGGGACTCAAGCATTAATAGCGCGTGCCGCACTTCCCACAGGCGAGAAGCCCTTTCGGTGTCCTTTCGAGGGCTGCGGCCGCTCCTTCACCACCTCCAACATCCGCAAAGTGCACATCCGCACGCACACGGGGGAGCGGCCTTACATGTGTCCTGAGCCTGGCTGTGGGCGGGGCTTCGCCAGTGCCACCAACTACAAGAATCACATGAGGATCCACACGGGTGAGGTTCTGCACGGCCACTAGTGTGTATGGCGAACACACACACATACACACCTTCACACACATGACTGTCCATTGACTTCTATGGTCAAAACTCTAATCCCAAAATTGATTTTTCGTTTTTTGATCGCAGTTACAGGTCGTAATTAAATTGAGTTTCCCCTGGTGGGGACCAAAAAAAATGGTCCCCACTATGTCAAAATTCCAGGTTTTTATTACATTGTGGGGATGAAATACATCTTACACACACACGCAGATTTAAAATGCCGTAGAACTTGGGCTGAATTGCAGTAGGATTTTGATGAGACGTTTTACAGTTTTTCTGAATTACTAACACTAAACCCCTTTCTTGGAAAAAAACCTCCAACTGCCAAAACTCATTCATTGAGTCAATCACTCATTTGGCAAAACGGCAAACAGTACTCGCATAGTTAGACGCAATTCGCAGATCTGAGTCACCCTTTTTACAAAACATTCATGTTCATCAAAACGCATTTTGTAGCGTGGTGAACTTTGATGCAAAATAGAGAACACAGGCCTCTGAATTAAACGCCGCCAGCACACAGCAGTCATTTAAAAAACTGAAAAACTCAAATCTGTTTGCACATGTTTCTGAACATGTGAAGAAGCCAGTGAGTGACTAGAGCATACAATACGTGCCGGAGGAGCAGCAAGGTGTAGATGGGTCACAGAAGAGGCTTCCTCCCCCATTACCAAACAAGGGAGAACATTTTCCATGATTATGGAACCCAGCCCAAACAGTGGATGATGATGTAGGATGAATATTCTTCCTTAGCTTTGGCTTGGCAGTTGTATAACATTTTATTTTACTGCAATTTTTTTTACTTTATAGCAATTTTTTTGGTATTCTGAATACTGTAATCATTCCTCTTTGCTTTGCATACACTATATGGCAAAAGTATTGGGAGACTTGGCCATTACACATACAGAAACCTTTATGAAATACATCCCATTCTAAATCTATAGGCATCAATATAGATTTGCGCCCCCCTTTGCAGCTATCAGAGCTGCCACTCTTCTGGGTAGGCTTTCAGTAATAATAATAATTGATCCCCATGGGGAAATTCTCTTCATGCCTTCCCAAACTTGCTCTCTGTAAGTGAGCAGCCAGCCATATCAACGCCCAGGGAGCTGGGGGTTAAGGGCCTTGCTCAAGGACCCGCAGACATGCTGAGGCTGGGCCTGAAACGGCGACCTTCTGATCGCGGGCAGAGAGACTTGGCCCACTGAGTCACACGCTGCTTCTGCAAGATTGCTGAATGCGTCTGTGGGATTTTTTTACCCATTCATACAGAAGAGCATTTGTGAGGTCAGACACTGATTTGTTGGACATGAAGGCCTGTCTCACAATCTTCGTCCTAGTTCATCCCAAAGGTGTTCGATGTGGTTGAGGTCAGGGCTCTGTGAGGGCCAGTCAAGTTCTTCTACACAATAACCCACCCAATCATGTCTTTATGGACCTTACTTTGTGTACTGGAGCACATTCATGCTAGAACAGGCTGTTCCCACAAAATTGAAAGCATAGAATTGTCCAAAATGTCTTGGTATGCTGAAGCATTAAGAGTCCCATTCACTGGAAGTGAGGGATACATACAGCCCCATACCCTTATCCCTCCTCCACCAAACCTTACAGCTGGAACAGTGCAGTCAGGCAGGTAACGTTCTCCTGGCATCCGCCAAACCCCTTTTGGTTTCCAGTTCTGCAACTCAACATATAAAACATAGTTACAGTAGGCATGTTTCTCTGCAAGAAACAATTTTGACTGGTACCATTTTCAGCTTTTAGCTGTACTCTGTAATGAACGCTCAGTGGTATTTATGTGTTGACCAGCTTCATGTGTGACATGAAAGCAGTGTTTCACTTTGAGTACAGTCAGTGTTGAGTAAATTGATTTTGCAAGACAAGTCAAAGGTTTCGTGAATATAATTAGTTAATTTGAAAAGTGGGTTTTGTGTTGATTGCTTTGAGAAAAGGTTTCAGGAAACGTGCTTTGGCAATTCAGAAAACCTGAAATAAGTGCCTCACTGATACGGGAACCACCAGGCGAGGGGAATTATTGCTTAAAAGCTATTTATGTTAAGCAGTTATTATATGAGGAACAAGCAAAGAACCATGCAGTCAGCTCTAGGTGAGTCCTGACACTCGGGTTCATGCCGTAAACGTGCGTAAGCGGAGGGTTGGCCACATGTACTGCACACGCGTGTGTTTGTAACCTTCCGGCAAACTCGGAAACCCCCGCAGGTGAGAAGCCGTACGTGTGCACGGTGCCCGGCTGCGGTAAGCGCTTCACTGAGTACTCCAGCCTGTACAAGCACCACGTGGTGCACACGCACTGCAAGCCCTACACCTGCAGCCACTGCGGTAAGACCTACCGGCAGACGTCCACGCTGGCCATGCACAAGCGCACCGCCCATGGCGACTTCGACACGCCCGAGGAGGGTGAGCGCACTGGGGAAGGGCGTTATCAGATTATGAACTAACAATAATGATGCGAATAGTAATGAAGGACTTAATGTTTGAAAGGGGGGACTGACTCATCGTCGCCCCCTCTGGTCTGCTTTGTCCATTGTCGTCCCGCCTTGCCCACCCCCTCTGGCAGAGGGGGAAGCTCTGGAGCCGCCTCTCAAACAGTCCCGTCTGGCTTTCCTGGATGGGGGGGACACTAAGGAAGAGGCCTCCCATGTGACCATGATGACCAGTGACTCCATAAGCCCACAGGTGGCCCTGATCACACAGGAAAGGGGTCAGCAGGTCAGTTACAGTGTCATTTTAAGAGCTTTGGTTTATTTCAATGGCTCACAGTGGGATGTTTGTAAAGAGTAGCCCATCAGCCTGTACATAGGTTGTTTCTCAGTACTAAGAACACAGAGATCATACTTGTGGTCTTCGCAAGAATGGTTCCTTCCAAGAACGAACTTGGGGTGCAGCGAATCATGGGATTGGTCTCTTTTGGCAAAGATACAACCAATTTTTTGATTGCTCTATGTACTTCTGTTTTTGAGCATTTGATAATGATGTAAAACGGTTACACGAGAACGCAAGTACGGTCAAGTATGCATATTGAGAAACATCCATAATCTGGTACCTCCTGGACCTGATAGTTGTATCCTAGTATCTTATACTGGTGTACCTAGTATTGTTATGTACCTAAATTTTATCACCATCTGCTTTGAATGATAATATTGATAAATTTAATTGCCATTGCTATGCTTTGCGGAGGGTGTCTACAGTCGGGAACATCACGCAGGATGTGAGCTGACCCTCAGTATCTGCAGGTCAGCCTGTCCCATGAAGAGCTCCAGGTGCTGGGCACGGCAATCACCATGGTGACTCAGGACGGCACGACCATCACGGTGCCCGCCCACCAGGAGGCGGTGGATGGCACAGGCCAGCACACGGTAGCCATGGTTTCCGGGGACGGCAAGGAGCTGCAGCCGGTAGGGGGGGTGGGGGGGCACTGCCACTTCATAGATGGGGAAATAATCAACACATCCCCTTAAAACCGGGGTGGAAACATTAGTGGTTGGATGGGATTGTATCTTTTGTAGACCAGGGATATCAAGCTGGACGCTTCATTTCTTAAAAGCACTGGGTGAGATGCGAACTATATATATATATATATATATATATATATATATATAGATGCATGTAACATGTTACACTCTCCTTCTCTCCCTTCTGAGGTTGCTATAGTGACATCAGACAGCATCATGACTGGAGGCACTGGGATGTCAGGCCCGAATTACCAGCAGGTGGCGCTTTTGGCCACAGCTAACGGCACCCAAATCGCTGTTCAGGTTAGTGTTTGGCTGGCATGAAAGCAGGCAGGAGACAAACTGAGGGATAAGATGCTGTTATGGCAGCTGTTCTGGGCTGTAGAGAGAGGGTGCCTGGCTCTGCGTTGTCCTCACTGCCGTGCTAATATAGCCAGTAATGGCTGACTTTGGATCAGAATGGCAGAATCTGATATAAGTTGATGGACAAGAAGTAATGCATTGTTAATCAGTGTGTACGTGTGTGTGTGTGTGTGTGTGTCCTCCACAGCTGGAGGACCAGCAGACGCTGGAGGAGGCCATCAGCATGGCCACTGCTGCTATCCAGCAGGGGGGTATGTCCCAGGATGCGGGGCCCTCTTAGGCAGAACCTGAGGCACCACTGAGAGGTTAGGGAGGGAGGATCTAGAGGGGTTGGGGCAGGGCTGTTCCTCAGGAACCCACCATCAGAGCATCTGTAGGCTTCAAACGTCTCCTCATCTCTACCTACCACACTACCGCCTTGCCTCAGTCAGAACAACGCCCAACCTACCCTCCCAGTTCTTTTAGTTTCGAGTCGTAAACTTTTAAAGGTAAAAAGCTTTAAAATCAACAAAAAAACAAACTTTTTTGGTGAAAGAGACCTGGAGAAGGGAAATGTCCTCCACAGCTGGCACCTTTCACCGACCGTTTTCACAAGATGTCCACGTGCGAACATGTACCAGAGACTGACCAACAGCTTCCTTTGAGGCATCACACTTCCTCAGCCTGGGTTCGACGGTGTGGTTATTTACTGACGGCCCGCACAGGTTTTAGCAGCTTCAGGGATAATCCGTTATGGGTTAAGAAAGGTCAAAGTTCACCCTTTAGACATCTGTAGTCTTCACAATAATGTATATTGATTCCCTGTTGAAAGTAATGTTTTCCCAACAGCATGTCTGACTGTTCCTGAAAAGGTCTTGGTACCAGAAATGGTGTATTCTTCATGTTCTTCATCTTCAAGATTCAGAACCAGTAGTGTTACTGATGAGTATTGCGAATCAGACTCAAACTGGTTGAGTCCTAATGAGGTATGAGGTTTTGAAAGGGAATTGCATGGTAATAAACCGAACCGTGGGACTCATTACATGATGCAATGCAATCCCAGACTGTTTGCTATCAGTCTTCCATCCTTGTGTTTAAAGACCAGAGACTTTAAGTACGGGTGGTGTCACCTATCAAGCAGGACGTCACTCCACCTTTAAGGGCATTTTCGGGGAAGTCTGTCTTGCATTTGACTACACATCATTTAATATGTTACCAAACTTATTAAAATGGTGTTGCACCATTTATAAATGTGTATCTTTTTTAAAATCCAAAAATAAAGCTGAATATTTAAGAGGACTGGATGATATATCTTGGTTGAAGTACACCTGTCACATTAAAATTGTGAACAGTTCAAGTATTCAGTTGTCGCATTATTTTTCATGCTTACTTGAAATTTCATGCCCAGGCAACTCGTTTGGCTGATTTGTTTTGATTGTTCTGCACTTGATAACGTTGCTCTTACCCTAGTGTTGTCACACGTGTACTCCTATAAGGGTACGTCAAGCCACTTTAAAAACATTTTTTTAGACTTCCCAGGCTACCCCGTATTGTTACCCATACAGGATTTTTGCTGTCTACCTTTGTGCCACTAGGGGGAACCCTTACCCTGCCTTTCCTAATGTCAATGTACCATATTAAGCTCTCTCTTGTCTGTTATTGGTCTATTACTTTTCTGTTTTTGTGTTGACATTGAAAATGTCTAACTAAATTATGCTGTACTCAAACTAGGCATAACAGATAAGCTGCCTTCATTTGTTTATAGGACATATAACAATTTGCTTGGCTTGGGCAGAGCGGTTCCCCCTGTGGGCCCTTAACCCCCAGCTCTAGGAGCACCGCTGTCGCATATATATGTGTCTGTGTGGCACAGAGAGCAAGATGGGGTAGGTGGAAGGAAAAAAATTCCCCCGCATGGATCAATAAAGTTTTATTATTATTGTTAATCTGTTCAGGGTTGTGCATATATTAATTTCTTTAAAAACAAAATTAAAGTATAGTCTGGTGACATTCCTCACACGGTCTTCCAAAACTATGTAAATCGAATTGCTAGGCTGGTTAATTTCTTTGGTTATCATGAAAGACACATCCATGTTATGTAGGTAAAATGCTGATGATAGTGTATTTATGAATCAGTCACTTGCTCAGTTTGTTCAGTCCTGCGTGTTTCATCGGTATATTTGAGTAAGGCTTTGTGACAGGTCTGGGGTGCTCCCTGCATAGGGTACCCGCACATAGCGAGCGCATGATGCAGATGGACCTGATTGCCCTGTGCCTTCATGTGTGGGGGGGATTAGTTTAAACAGAAGTCTGACATGATCGTCTCGTCTAGCCCAGGCACCGAGACTCCAGCAGTTGAGCCCAAGAAGGTGGGTTTCCAGTGCTGTGGGGGGGGGGGTCATCTGTGGTGGTTTCCCCCAGAATAATCCTTATGTAGGAATAAGAATACAGTGACCTTAGATCTGGTTTCCCTGGTTGAAGGTGCAGCAGCATAAGGAAGCGACTCAGAGCTCGTACCTTAATCTCTGGTTTCCATGGATATAAGCAACAGTGACGTGGTTAAAAAAAAATTGCTGCCTGTCACCCATTTGGTCTTGAAACGTTCAGGTTGCGGGCAGTGGCTGGGGCTGCTTTGACAGCCAGTTGCTTCTGTTCTAGTTTTTTACACATGACTACAGCCTGATGGGTGTGGTTCCTGCCCGTGACTCACGGCAGCTGGAGGCATGTGGGTGGAGCATGCAAGCTTCTGACCACACCCACATGTTCGTACAGGTGGGGTAGCCTGTACTCTGCTTCTGTCATTTTTTTTGATGATCCGTCTTTTCGCAAACCACGTATCCAGTATAGTGTCTTGTTAATATCGCAAATCAAAGATGTTAAATGTTCTTTTCCCCATCGTTATATGTCAACTTTGTTCCCAAAGGGGAAAACTGGCATGGTTCGAACATCTGTGCCCCCTCGCTCCCCACCCCACAGTGGTGACTAGCTGTTTATAGTCTTTCGGCTCTGAATGAATCTGCTTGTTAAATCTCTCCCTCCCTCCCTGACACACACAGTCGTTGTTCTGTCCGGGATGAGGACAGATCGGTATGGAGATCCACCTGTAAGTTTTCCGGCTGATGTGTTCTGCCTGCTGCGGGAAGCACAGAGTGAATGCACCAGCGAATCTCCTATTAGGTGTTTCTTGACCTCATCACCAAAGGGCCTTACTCCTCCGCACAGTCCAGTACTGAGATGGGCTAATAAGGTACCTTCATTGAAGCACCTTGTGCTGGCTTAGGTAAAGTACAACCTAATCAGGGAGGTAAACTGTAGGCCTGCTGGTGATGGATCACCTGAACCTTTTTTGTAAAGTCAGATAAACCATAACTACAAACTGCAGCTAGAGGTCTCCTTGTGGTTTCCAACGGTGTGTATGTGACTGGGTGAAAGAGAACAGTCATTAAAAGATCAAAATGATAAGTGGAAAGTGCGGAAAAACGTGTCCCGTCTCCCAGTGTGCTAACTTGTGACTGGGTATGATGACATGACTGTTGCCAAACACATGCAAAGACAAAACACAGCGTCACAATGAAGATGCACACGCCCAGTTAGTCATGTTAAAGCGGGGTTACAGCTTTTCATCCATGCAGAGGTGTGAGTATAGAGGCTGAGCGGAGATTCCTGTGGCTGGGATGAGGTGTCAGGAAGCCACAGAGCTCTCTGCACTCTCAGCTGGAGTGTCACATGCCGTGGTCACCATTTTGGCTCATGAGTCCATAATGTGTTTAATTAGGTGTTTTCCATTAGGTAAGGAGGAAGTGAAAGACACCCGAAAATATCCAGTCTCCTGGAGATTTCACTTTCAGATACACTTGTGTTAGGGCAAAATTATGCTCTATTTATCTGTAAATAGATGTGCTAAGATGTTGGCAATTGCTTTTGGCGCATGGCAACGACCTGTGAACCTGTTAGCTTGGACCACCGTAGATGGAATCTGCCTGAGACTCACACGTAGCTCGTTACGGACAATTTGTTTTTCTCAGTTAGTTCAGCACTACCGAAAGGGCCAGCTGCAAAGTGGCAGGAGCTTTCATGCCCAGTCCTGACATGATGGTACGTCATATAATGGTCCCGTTGAATCGTTTACTCTTGTTCATGATTTTGTTTGTTTTTTTTGTTTTGTTTTTTGGTTTTTTTTCCCCCTTAACCTAAATTTCCACCAAAGATAGTTACTTGTCCATATGTCGGTATGTATTTTAAACACACGCAAACATCTGAGTGAGATGGTTCCTTCCCAGGCTGAGCAATGAGTCGTCGTTCGCCGTGAGAGACGTGAGCGATGTTTGGGTTGGCCGCCCTGCCCATGCGCCAGTGAGTGGGTCGCAGAGGAATGTCAGTTGATTGTTTTCACGTTATGCCTGGGCGTGTTTCTCAGTGCTGAGCGGGGAGGGGGTCTACCGCAGAGCCTCTCCCCGAGGAAACACTCATGAGGCGCTCTGATGAGGACCACTGGCTCCTCACCCATCCAGAACCCCTCCCCGTCGACTTCCCGAGCCTCTGACCAGTTGTCACGGCCACGCCTCCGTGTGCTCCTGCGTTTGGGGTCCAGTCATGCCCAGACAGTATTTTTATTTATAACTTTAAAACAACACAAGTGTGCAACTTAAGGCCTTGTACTCTGTTGTGGGGGTGGAGGGGGGCACTTTCATCTGCGAGCGGAGCGGCTAGCGTGGGTGTGGAGGAGGAATTTAGGGTGTGGGTCGGTGCTGGGGGGTGGGCGTAGGGATTAGCACTAGCCAAAGGGAGACAAAGGGGGGGGGGGCACTCTGATATCGACTGGTGTCAGAGGCAGGGGGGTTACTAGAACCAGTATGCTCCAGGGCGCAAGGTGTGTGCGTGTGAGTGAGCCTGCGCCCTCAGTAGAGCCTAAGTGACAAAGGAGTAGACACCCCCAAGACTGGGTGTGGGGCCATTACTAAATGAGCATGGGGGGAGAGGGGGGGGTAGTTTCAGCCGTCTCCTCCCTCCCCCACATCAGGACAGCTTACAGTCTTTCTTTGTACTCTTTTTTCCCAGGCTAATAATGGAAACGCACTAAACGACTTCCTTAACACATAAAAAACCATTGACTTCGATTGCCGTTTGGGCACTTCTAGCAGACGTTCGTTGCAGGCATTTTTAATGGTTTTTTTTTTTCCTTTTTAACTTAAGATGGACTTTTTAATTCGAATCAGGTGGCAAATGTAAGTGAACCCCTGATTTGTAAATGTGGGAAATGTGGGAGGGAAGGGAGAAAAGCCTGCCTGGAAACAGGAAAACCAATCACAATGCAGCGAGGACTGTAAACAAAGTCTGACTTCCTGGGGCAGCTGCGTGGGTCAAAGGTTACCTGCCTGCTTCTTTCCCATAGTAGCTGATGGGCTTCAGCTGAGAATAATTTGGGAAGGATGCATATTGGTAATGAACGCCGAGATTGGGGCACCAAGGCTACAGCCCCCTGCCAGACTTCCGTTAAAGTGTGTTTCCTCATCAGTCAGAATGGTGAGGGCCCAGAACAGTTTTCTCTCAAAATGTTTACAGAAAGAGAATTTTTCTTTGATTTCTCAAATTTCTGACATTCTTCTTTAAGTCAGTCTTGATATCTCACTGACTTCCTTTTGACTAATGCAGATATGAGAATGAGGCTCAGCGTATCATCCATAAAAGTGTTAGTTTTTATTAATAATTGCACGATTACGTTCCCATTGTAATGGATTTAGTGAATATCTGACTATTATTCAATAATTATCATTCGCTCGCCTACAGTGGTGCAGCTAATTTTATATCCCCCTTCCCTGTAACCTACTGCACAGCAACTGGTGTGTCTGTCTGTAGTGGGCGGGGGGCCAAGAGGGGCTTACAGAGGGGCTGGGCGGAAAGGCAGCTGATGCAGAGCAAGCAGCAAGGAAGCCCTGCAGTTGTGTGGAGGTGGGGGCGATGTTTGCACAAACACGTGTAGCGGCATGCAAATGCAACCCTTACAGAGACACACAAATGAGCAACGAAGGAACACAAAAGCACAGCATGCAACCACAGCGTTACAGTCACACCAACAAACGCAGTCACTTAAGAAATATATGCATGGTGTCATTTACCTGCAAAATATGTAAAAAAGGTTGGTTATACCGATATTTATGAAAATGAGTATTTTGGACAATGACTAGTGAGTGTAGAACGTCCCCATTCCCATACTGGTTAAATACAATCCCATGGACACTGTGAATGGGACTGGACTATAGATCTAAATGACCTGTAACTGGTCCCAGTCTGTGTTGCGATGGTTGGCAGGAGTTTTTGAGGCTCAAACCAAAGTGGGGGGTAGAGGATGGGTGGGGGTCATATTCAAAGAGGCCTTGTGCTGGAAGTTTGGTGTGGGGTCAGCCACTGGGGGGAGTGAGTTTGCTGAGGCTGGAGGGGGGTTGGGGGGGGGGGGAAGCGCAATGGCTGTCACA
>JAODKE010000138.1:20500020-20510316 GCA_026779605.1 Mormyrus hasselquistii | reverse complement strand
CCTTTAAATCAGAGCTAGATAAGATTTTAACAACTCTGAGCTATTAGTTAAGTCCTCCCCAAGCGAGCTTGATGGGCCAAATAGCCTCCTCTCGTTTGTATAGTTCTTATGTTCTTATGTAGGTATTTTTCTGAGTGTAATCATACATATATTCATATCTACACATTTATACAGAAGCACACATACACAGCTTGATAGATAGGGTGATGCATCCTCTAACTGCTCAGAAATGGGTAGCTTCTCCTGGCCTTGCCTGCAGGCGCACTGGTAATCAACACTCCTAGGGATTCACGTCATAACAGGCACACTGCAGATTCAGCAACTTCCACCTACCCTGCGTTCTGATATATTACTGTGTGCTGATGCAGCCCGACGGCGCTCATACTCTCTCCACGCCGCCCGCTGACATCCATCTGGCCATACCTTCCCAGTACCGAGTATCTCCCAGAACCCCGGAACCGCAGAGACAGTGGCTGTGGGTGTCCACCAGTGGGGATGACATCACAGACGCCAAGGTGCACAATCCCGGAAGCTTTCTTTGTTACGAAGATGGCCAGCACTGCCCTGTAAAGGCTGTTGAAACATTGTCTTGACATATATCACATTATAAGTGGAGAGTTTGACATGTATTTCGGACGTACAGACAGTCCCCAGGTTACGAACCGGATCCATTCCCGAAGTTCGTCTTTAAGTGGAATTTGTAGGTATGTCAGTACAGTAATAAACAATAATACAGCACATGATAATTATAATAATTATACAGTAATAATAAAAGTAGATAAATACGGTACTGCACTGTACCTCAGGCTGGCAAACTGCTGAACCCGCGCAACGTTTTCAGGAGAGTCACAAAGTAGTGCGTACGTTCGTTATTACGAACCATTGCATTTAACACAAATGTTTTATATTATAGGTTTTATAGCAGTCCGTTTATAAGGACCACTTCAAAGTCGGACATTCTTAACCCAAGAACTACCGACTGGGTAGCAATGGCGGGTTGGATTCAGTCTCCTGTGTCTGCAGTTTGCATGTACACTTCCTGTTTACACGGGTTTTTCCTGGATTCCTCCCATTGTGCAAAAAGATGCCGTCAGGATAATCAGTCTGTCTAATTTGCCTGTAGTGTGTGAGTGCTTGTGCATCTCTGATGGCCTTGAAATGGCCTGATATCCCACCTTTGCTTCTAGGAACAGGCTAGTCGGTGGTTCTGAAAATGGATGCGTGGATTTTTTTTTAATGTTACGTACCAACCCCTTATGTTATTTAATGTCTTTTTACTTGATGGGACACAAATATCCCAGTTACTACTGAAGTACAAATTATGAACAAGTCATGAACGAATGTAGTTGCTACTTGAATTAAAAGATGTGTTATTCATGACTTGTCCCTTCAGTAGTTCATGAAGGTTCACAGAATTAACCGATATAGTGACATATATAGTAACCGCTTGGGATAAAACATTATTCCATTAATGGACAATTAACATGAGATCACTATGTAGTTATGACTTATGACTACTGATAGTTTGTGGTTAATTAATACATAAGTAGAATACTATATTATTTGTGCCCCGTCAAGTAAAGTGTTACCGTTTTTGGAGTCACCAAGGTTTGATCCTTTTATCTTCCCTCAGCCTGTCCCTCACCAAGCATGAGATGTGTAATGCGTCCACCTGAAAATGCTTAGATGTCAATCAGGTGACGGAGCAGTGATTCCGCGGCTCTATGGAGGGTGTAATTAGGAGCTTTGAAGAATGAGCAGACTTGCAAATGGTAATGTGAGGATGGCAGATTGACTCACCATCCCCCCCCTCCTAATGCGCACACACACACACACACACACACACACACACACCAAACTCTGTCATTCATGATCTGGAGAGAAACATTCCTGCCACCACAACACTGCAACGTCAATCTGTTCAACCTTAGAAAAAGGTTTCCGGGACTGGTTGCCTTCAGTAAAATATACACCAATACATTTTAGCAAAGTGTTAAATTGTATGCTTTGTAAGTTAGATCGGATAATAAAGTGAACTAAGTACATCAGCCTCGTTCTTCTGTCATCCAAAATATGTATCTGTTACAGAGTAACGTAGAGTCCTGCCATCTTCCCCAGGAAGCACAGAACACAAAGCAGGGGGACCCTGGGCGGAACGCCAAGGAACAAAGGCTAACTGTCATCATTAGAACCACAGAAGAAAATAACACAGAAAAGGCCATATGTTTGATGGACCTGTTTGGAGTGCTCATGGTGGCAAACGTGCAAGGCCTGGCTCAGTGATAACGCAGCCTGTTCCCAGGACTAGAATAGGATGGGTGTTGACAGTGACTGTGGTGTCGGCCTGGCAGCCTTCACTGATAAGCATGCAGACACATGAGTGTGAAATGTGCAGGAACCCAACGCTCTGCTGGTGGGCAGATTAGATCCCAACTGCAAACATTATTCCGCCCGACCAAAACAGCACAGAGAGCCAATGAGAAAGACGAGCTGAGTCATAAGCACCAGCAAGATAACTGAAATAAGGACATTGGACACAGATGTAAGCAAGTAGAGCTGCATAATTCTTCACCTCCCTATAATTTGAATCTGCTCATTTGTTAAGTCTAGTTTTGAGGGATCCACTAAAAGCTCCAGCAGATGGCTGAAAACATGTATGCTTCTGTTTAGTATTTAAGTAGCTTATTCCACATGTTGCCTGACTCAATGAAAGGCTACTTGGCATCTTTGCCAAGTCATCGTTTGTGGTCACCACTTTTAATACACTTCAATTTCATTTCTTGTAAAAGTAAGAAAATTAGCTGGAGACTAGTTTAATGACATTTACATGTTGTGACTGGAGGTTTTCAGTAAATGTATTGGCCACACCATGTTATGGTTTAGTTGCCATAGTAACCTCAGTTCCCCCCCCAACAAGAATTTCCAGAGGGTCAATAAAGTTTCTTCGCATAATGAATATGGATCAAAGTTTCTAATATTTTAAGAAAAGTCCTATTAGAAACCCCTGACAAATACCTTTATCTATTGAGCTACTATAAAGTTTAGCTGTGGGACATACAGGGTCTGCAGGAACATGCCATAAACTGTAAACAAAGTGAGTAATGACATACCCATGTCCGACAGTGTCCAGTACGTGCAGGTCAGTATCAATGCATATCACAGGATGAATTTAACTAGCACAAGGTGGATCATTTTGATCATAAAGTTTTATTGTCTTAAAATTAAATTTGTCAAGTACAAAACTGTACACTCTGTACATGTACACACCCACAAAACAAAAATGTACATATAATGCATCACTCGCAATTCATCGTGTAGAAACTCTACATTTTATAAAGAAAAACAATAAAACAGTACATGAAATCAGCTGCTCAACAGCTCAGTCAAAGAGATTAGATAGGCGGGACATCACGACCCCAGCATGGGTTTCACGAGTTTCGGCACCATGGTGGTTTCATAATCCAGCCCCCACCATATCCCATTCCACATAGGCAACACTTTCTAACTGGGGATTTCTACCATTTAAAGGCTTTCAATACAGGAGAGTTTCAAAAACAGTTTCTCTGACAAAGGCGGCATTAAAATATGTAAACAGTGGCATTTTCATCCAAAACACAGATTACTGGAAGTAGCCATTTTGGATGGGACCATGTTACATGGACTGGGATCCTCTTTGGTTAAACCTAGTAATATGGGGTGGAGTGGAGAAGCTTTACGGCTCGTTCTCCATCATCAGGGGTCTGGTGTCAGGGTAAGGGGTGGGTGTTTAAGGCCAACAACGCCAGTCAGTCATCTTATGTTACACTCCTCAGTTGCTTGAGTCATATTATTGCACTGTAGTATCATTAACAAAAATATTAGTATCACCCCCCCATACCTGGCAGAAGCACCCAGACCCAAAACTAAAGCTGCAAGCAGTGCAAAAAACAGCTAAGGTGGAGACTACAGGTAAGTCAGCCTCCCTGTCAGGTCCCAGTCACTTACAGCTAAACACTGCTGGACTTAGTGCATTTTCATTACCCTGCTGTTCGCAAACGTCAGTGGGGCAGGATGGACAAGAGCTTAAAAAGTTTAAAAAGTACGCAATAAATGCGCTGACTTGTGCCTGATGGAGGACGAGGAGGAGGAGGAGGAAGGTAGAATGGCGTCTAGTGACCTGCAAAGCCTTGCTGGGACGGTGGAATACCACCCTTCCTCCCTCCCTAACTGGAGACTGTCATCAGGTAATTTTTTGGCGGGCTGGTACGGCCCATGAGGAAGCTGTTCTGGCAGAACCGGGGCCCGTGGGCAGAACTGTTGGGCCCAAGGGCCTGGGTGGGCTCCGCTTCGTAGAGGACACAGATGGAGCCATCTTCACCGATACGGTACGACACGTCAAACGGGTCCACCCAAAGGGTCAGCTCACGGGGCAGGAGCTGGAACAGCTGAGGGCCACTCAGGCCCACTCTGCCGGCCGCCCGGCCCACTAGGGGGTCCATCTCATGGTTTATCCGAATGCAGCGATACCCCGAGCCCTTCTGGGGTCTGTCTGGGAACCAGTGGTGCTCATAGTGCTCTAGGGGAGATAAGGCAGATTGTTAAATACAGAAAACCAGGACATGCCTCCCCTCCCCCTCTCTATCAGCCACGCAATCACACAGGTATCTCATTGTTATGACAAATGCAGCTTTGCCAAAGGACAGAAAAAGTGACGACAATAAACTGCTTCAACGCTGATGAAACGTCCGTGAAAGACCACTCTGAATAATTGTAAAAACTCGTTTATAGAAGTAACACGCTGGCGATTATGCAACTGCCAAGTAGTGCGGGCTTGTCTGGACTTGGCCCATTAATTGCCTGAAACAGTCATGGCGTACAGAACGCCGTGACTGCTGGTTAAGTTGAATTCACGTCTCGTAATTCTGAAAAACCACGTTACAGTACCTCCTTATTGTATTCAACAATACGTAATAAGCAGATAACCACTGCTGAACAGCGGGAAACGAGTACACTTTACAATCTAATAATTAAAACGACTGTAATTAGTATTATTATAGTATAATACATTTCCCCGCCTAGATCTGGGATACAGGTTTCGATGTAGTTTCTAAGTTAAACTCAGCCCCCCTCCCATAAAGACATTAACAGATTCGCATTTCCCTCAAGAAAAAAAACGAGATTATGTTAATCGAGATAATGTATAAAATTACCTGTCAGTGATTGTCGCAGGCAGTCGTTAAAGACCCGAAGCTGCTGGTCGCTGAGGCATCGGGTCGTCGCCAGCAGTCTGGAAATAAAAGCTGCCGCTGCCGTCACTTCTGGGCCCATGTCCACACCCGGACCGCTCTGGTTAACAGCTGGTACAGTTTGCGGAGAGGTATGGGGTTGATAACAGCAGGATCAGACCGGCTGACGGCTGCAGTCAGCTGGCGCTGGTGATGGAAAAAAAGGGGCAGTAATGGGCTGGTAATCTTTCTGATAAGGAGGTGATGTCCCACAGCGATGAGGCTGAGATCCAGTTCAGATGCCTAAGAATTCGTATGCTGCCCGGGTGTTTAGGATCCTAACAAGAAGACTATGAGAAAGAACTGACCTGCCAAAAAAAAAAAACCTCCAGCTGGTTGGTACAGCTCCGCCGTGGACTCCTTTTATGAGTGATACACAAAGGAATGACGCCATCGCCACGCCCCCTGGATTGACACGAGCGATTAACCAATGAGAGCATTTAGAAGGCCTCGCGACTACGCTGAAGGGAAAAAAAGCCAAACACGCAAGAGCCGAAGCATTTCTCTGGGTTACTATGCAAATTCAGCTACGCCGTCCAATCTTAGAAATACTGACGTCAGAGCCGAAACTTCTGACGACAGAACAGGTCGGGAGGCTTCTATACAACACAAGCGCGATGTTTGTTCGGTACATGCTGGGACATTTAACTTATTATGATGTCACAGTCTGGACATGAAGGTTACTCTTACAAGCAAAAATATATACTTTTGATTATTGTGAATCTTATCAATATAGACGTTTTTAAAACGACCGTGCAGCGGAAGGTTTGATGCAAACAGCTGATGTCGAGTTATCCAAAACATTGAATACAGTACTCTTAAAACCATTTTAAAAAGACTACCAGCTCTTTGGTTCCGTCTGTAAAAGCATTCAATGGATTTAAAAAGTGAAAAACTACGACACTCCAGTAAAAATAAAACAAGTAGGCCTAAAGACAAATTCTTGGTTTGTAGGTTATACAAAGAAGCACATTTTAATAAAAAACAAGCTATTTTGGATTAGTTGAGGGTTATTAAGTTTACGATGTGCAGAAACATTTTCAAAAAATGTTTACTTACACTATAATCACGTTTTATGACAGGATAAGTCTGCCCATTTCCGAAACTAACACGTTTTCCTTAAATATTCAGAGAGAGCAGACAGTCAACGAGGTGTAGGTGATTTGTGAATTTAAAAAGAAGTCGCTGAACCCAAATAAGAGACGGAGACAATTGAGTTTCGGCTTGTCTATGGCGAGCGGCTTCTTGCTTTCATCTTCACAGCTTGAATAAAGGTGGAAATAGCAACTTTTAAAGGAGGCTACGCCCCGGGCCTCATTTATTTACGTACACAATACTGCAGCAGGCCACGACGAGAAACCTCTGAAAGAAGGGACAACTGTACACAAACCGTTATTTGCACCACTATTATGATTTAAGAAACAGAATGGAATAAAAAAAAATATTATACTTTACGCTTTCCTGCCCATGGTTTACATGTTCCCCATGCTGCCTAGAATAGGCTCCAGAAGATCCTGACCAGCATAAGACAGAGTTCAGGAAACATTTCACGCGAAGAGCTTTCTACGGAGTGTAGTAATATAATATATATAATAATATAATAATATAAGCATTTCCAGTCTTCGTGATTGTAACGTTATTTTAGATTATTATTATTATTATTATTATTATTATTATTATTATTATTATTAGTCTGTCAGCTACAGTTATTTGATTTGAGCTGAACTGCCCAGACTGACGACGCTGTGGAGACACCAAGTGGACAAACATCGAACAATTAATTGTATTTCTTTTTAAGGAGCTACATAATATATAAATACACTTTTCATGCTCTTCGGTGAAGAAAAAAAACAGCAGTCTTATCTGTTCTCTCTATGCTCCAATGTATGGTAATGCATGCTTCATACATGTATGCTTTGTGCAGTGTAATGCAGTGTTATACATTTTTTCCGTTTGTTTCATACCTAATGTCACGAACTGACCACTAGAGGGCTCCCCAATCATCTGAGTAAAGGGTGTCTAGCACCCTGCGCATTTACCGTCAGAAAGCTGGTATATGTCTTTTCACAAGGTCCCCGATTGCGCCGTGACGTGTTTATGGAGGTGACGGATAAGTTAGATGCATATGGCAGTAAACCAGGAAGGGGGTCCTGTGGCTGAATGCAATGAGTGAACCTGTTTTAGCCTTTGTTTTTCTCTTTAGGATACTATTATGGATGTTGTTTATACGTGGAGCCCAGCTGTTAATAAAAAGTGCTGCTTTGATTAGGATGCCATCATACTTGGTGTTAAATATCTAGAGCCAAAAGGAAACTGACAGAGCCACAGATGCAGCAGCCCTTGGGGGATGTGGGTGCCTGAGCCCTAACCGGATCTCCCAGGGTGGAGAGAGAGCAGAGTGTCCTCAGCCGATGAGAGTGGACAGCAGCAGGAAACGTCAGCAACAGAACTCGGCTCCTAGCAGGAAGGAGTCTCGAGCTGGATGAGGGAGCTGATGGAGGAAGGTTCAATTCAGTTTATTTTTATATATCGCCTTTCACAACAGAGTGGCCACTAAGGCGCTTTACATGGGTATGGCGTGATACATTGCAACAGTAAAAGAAAGAAAGAAAGTCAATGACAACTGAGGACAGGAACCAATAACTCCCAAGTAAGGAGAAATAAAAACTCAGGGGGTTCAAGGTCAACTGGCTGCCGGGCATGATAACATTATAGAAAAATAAATAGTGAGCTTGGTTGCTAAAAGCAGGGTGTAAGCTGTGGTCAAGGGCAAAGCCAAAATGTATCAATGAGTCAGGTCTCCACGCCGGCCTACGTAGGGAGGCAGATCGAAGGCTGGACCTGGGATGTTACAGTTTGGAAGTCACATCCACAGTGTCACCCCTACATGAGACTGAAGCAGCACTCCAGCTTAGATGGTGTCCCCCCCCCCCAAGCATCATCTACACATGTAGGGTAGGTCCCTCTTGCTTCCTCTTTCTCCCCACTTTTCACTCTTTTTTCTCATGGCTCATCAGTTCATCTTGTCCTTCTTCTCCATCACACAGCAGGCAGCAGCCCCCAGTCCTCAAGACTCAAGCCTCAGCTTCTCACCCACTCTTCCCGAAACACAAAATGGCCAAAGTGTCCTCCCCCACACAACGCAACCATGCTGTCCAGCTATGAGCTGATTATAGTGTCCAGTCACACAATAACTGATCATGTGGTCATGAGTGTGTACCCAAAGGACTGTCTTCCCAGCTTCAGAAGAATATGCATAAGACGAATGAAGCTGGATCCACCAGAACTTGAGACATAGACTGTATTCTGCTTATCTGCAGATAAAAAGACGCTGACAGTATCCATGTACCAGTAAAAGAAGACAACTCAACGTACAGGAAGTTAAGGTCATGACTCATGTTTGACAGTTTGAATTATCAGGTTAGACCAATGTTTAAGAGCTAATGCTTCTAGAGGGACTTTAATATCCCTTGGTGAGAACACTCTGAAAGTAGCAGTCGGATTTTTGCTCACAAATGATTTCCAGTACACTGCAAACCCTGTCATCCATCCTTCCATATTACTTATCTATCCGAGGACTGCAGTGAAACTGGAACCAATACCAGCCAGCACAGTGCGCAGGGCTGGGGGAAGACCCTGCATGGGATGCCAGTCCATCACAGGGTAACCTCGTCCTTTGCTTTGATGCTTTCTCCCTACGCCTCAGCAAAAGCCATCTATAGTTGGTGTTTATCTGCTGAACTTGTTTTCTTTCCGTAAAAAGTCAACTTTAATACTCTTCCTGACCACAAGCAGTGTTGTCAACCTCAGAAAGATCTTAAGCCTCTCCTGGGAGCTATGCACAAGCCATTCTGAGGAATTGCGCCTCTGTAATTCACTTTGGCTCCCATTTTAATGAGGATAAATTGCTTGAGTCTTTGCTATTAAGTGCCGCTTTCCTGTGCATTCTGTTGTTTTAGCTGGTCTGTTCAATTTTTTTTTCTGCCTGTGTAGCTGGCATTCTGGCAGTTCATCAAGTCCTGTTCTCTGGCCAACAGTCATCTGGGACGTGTGAAGATCTCCCACCAGAAAAAAATGTCTTCCTTTTAGCAGCCAGCTTGGCCGTGGTCCTCTGAGTAGCACGTCGAGTTATTTTTTGCCGTAGTTCAGACGGTGACGGCCGCTGGTGAAATTACACCTGTGTTGGTGGCAACAGTTAAGTTTCTGACGAGCCCCGCTTCATACAGACAGCAGAGACAGTGTCTGAAATTCCCAAAAAAGACCTAGGGGAAGATGAGCTTCGGTTTATAAACACGGGATTATGAGGAAAGAAAAGACGTTCCATCCCAAAGTATCCTTCAACAATTCATACTTTCCAATTAATTCAACAACAAGCAAGAGAGAAAAATACTTAGGAGCAATTTACTATTTACAAGCATTGATATTACAATATTTGTCAAACGATAGAGATCAATTAAACTTCTATTCAGCTGTATAAATTAGAATGTAATTCTTGCTCAATTAATTATATGTTTATAACATTAATGTTCAGTATGTGAATCCCCAGGTTGTTAAATTACCAAAAGTAGAATTTTGACTAATTTTGCTTTGAAGTATTGCAATATGCAACTTTAACTAAATATAAAATATAATAAAGCAAAATCATTTAGACAGATTGAGCTTCAATTTTCCAAGATCCTTGCCATAATTTATACCATCACAGCAGGGACCTGCTGAATGATAAACTCTGTGAATGTGATTCAGATGGGTATTTCTGTACACAGATTATGTTATAGTGTTTAAAACCTTCTGTAACTGCTATCCCATCATTCTTGCAAGAGCCTCATAAGATTATCATCCCCTGCTCACCCCTAACAAGTGCATATATATAGTAATACGGCAAAGCATAATATGTGTAATATGCTACTTCGTGATACTTAAAGGAGAGTTTAGAATCGAGCTGTAATGTTGTAATGCAGATTATGCATGTGAATCAGCGGCGTGTGTTTGCGAAGACCAGGTGTGTGTGTGTGTGTGTGTGTGTGTGTGTGTG
>JAODKE010000138.1:20452892-20467619 GCA_026779605.1 Mormyrus hasselquistii | reverse complement strand
AGCTTAATTTCTATGGGGAGAATCACCACGCCAAAAATACCCATTTCTTATACCCCCCCCCCCCCCCCCCCCCCCCACAAGCCCAATGGCAAAGGTGCCCGTCCCCCGGAAGCCTATTGCATCATCAGCCGTTTGGCCTGTTTTGGACTCTTCTCCAAGGTAATCGGTGGATCTGACATGCCACATTCTATTATTCTGTTAAACTAGTAAAACCATTGGCTGGTTCTAATGGCCCAGCTGGTAAACACAGGCACAAATATTAATGTAGCACTTTAGCCCAGTAAGCAATTTTCCAAAGCAACCTTCTCAAAGAAAAAAGGTTGCTTTTTTATTATTATTTTTTTTCTTTTTTTAACTGAAATTTTCCATGCGGCCCCATTTCACGTCCCTCTGCGGTACAGATCTTTGATGAGGTGGAGAAGCGACGGCAGAAATCCATGGCGATGATCTACCCCTTCATGCAGAGCTTGCGGGAAGCACAGTTCCCAGCACCGGGGCAGACGGTGAGGATCAAGAGCTTCATCCCTGAGTCTGGCACAGAGGTGAGTGAATGAGCTGAACCACAGAGCAGGCATGCTGTGTTGATTTGCAGACAATGCAGGTCTGCGAGGCCTTTTTTGCAAAAAGGTTCCGTAATTTAGCAAAGTCCTTAACCTTTATTATGAATAATTATCATACATTGATCCATAAGTTGTGTCTTTGTCTGACGTTACCCTGGTTGCCAGATCATCCATGAAGCACAATCTAGACACAGTCCGCACAGTACATACAATTACAACCATTCTTTGACCACTACCGGGCAACCCACAGCTCCATCAAGGGGTGTGTGCAGCTTCTCTGTGCAGCCCAGCAGGCCAGATGAATGCTGAATGAATGAGCTAGCTAACTTAGCTTGTGTCAGAATGTCAGGGCAGGATGGCGTTCCACCAAAAAAAACTAATTTCAGTAGAGCTGGACTTAGCAGTTCCTGTTTATATCTAGTTACCAGGATTGTGGCCTTTTGCTGAGTCTGTAAGATTGATTTTAGGGTACAAAAACTCTCATATTTTGGGGCATAAATGTTGGCAGGTATGCCAATATAAGGCATACAATCTCAGCCAGTGGCTAAACTTTGAATGGACACAGAATCAGGTGATAAACTCCGACCCCAGAGATGTGGTTGACTCGGTTCCAGTTCTGATCACCCCACCCCCCATCCTTTATTTTTCTGGCCCAGGAGATCGCACTGACACGGCCAATGGACTCTTGGCTGGAACACGTGGACTTCCACACGCTGTTCCGCTGCCTGAGTGATGAGCAGGTCCTGCGGGTGTTTGCCGCCACCGTACTGGAGAGACGTATCATCTTTGTGGCAGAGGAGCTCAGGTGTTCAGGCGCCTTGGGTTTGGCCAAAGTAGCTCAGTATGTGGGTGGAATTTTAGATCTCTGTAACTAGGAGGTCACATTCCAGAATGCTATCCATGCTTTCTCATGAGGTGTTGAGTATCTGAGTGCTGAATGTGGAGCCAAGCTGGATTAGTGAAGAGAAATCAGTGTGAATCTAATTCATTGAGCGGGAATCTTGAATGTCAAATAACTGATGCAAGTCATGCTATTGCAAAACCATCAGCTGCCTACGCTTCCCTTATGGGAAGTTGGCCATGTTTGCCATGTACAGTAACTTCATGGAGTGCTTAGCAGCTGCCTACGCTTCCCTTATGGGAAGTTAGCCATGGACGTCTACAATATCTTCACTTGCCATACAGTACAACTGCAGGAAAAAGTTGTGGTTTTACCCCCCCTCCCCCCACCACCACCAGCACGCTGTCCCAGGTGATCCATGCTGTGGCGGCCCTGCTGTACCCCTTCAGCTGGCAGCATACCTTCATCTCTATTGTCCCCGAGATCCTCATCGACGTCGTCATGGCCCCCACTCCCTACCTGCTTGGCGTGCAGAAGCGCATGCTGGATCTCGTCTCAGACCAGAGCGACGTGAGTGACCCTCGTGTCCACCGGTTATGGCACTGAGTAAGATGAGCAAGACCAGTACGTGCCTTCTGTTATTTGCACGGTTGCGTGCTGTCTTTGCACTTTGTTTTGCCCTGTATCTGAACTCGATACTCTATAAACACTTCATCGCCGGTATGTACATGCATAGTTGTACAAACTAGTTGTGGTTTGGTGCCAAGCATGACGGACAGAAAATTACGACATGTAGGAGAAACGCCCCACTGTGCAATGTGTGCATAGCTAAACAACACAACAGAAATGATTAATTCACAGAAAACATGGTGCAAAGGCATTTTAAAATAAAATAAAATAGCATAAGAGAACTATGTGCAAATGACTGCAAAACGTAAGGGGAAGGGTATGCTCTGGGCTTTCATAAATGCAGAACAATCCGATAACAGAATCAGTTGTTCACTGTACTGCACATTTACTGTTATAGCAATGGAGAAGAATGTCAGACAAGGGAAGAGGGTAACCGTGCCTGGGTGAATGGATTGCACCCTAAATGATTGGATTATTGAAATGTTAGGTGAGTTTATGAAGGAGCTGGATGGCTACAGGAAAGGTGATTGGATGGATGGAATCGACAGCAATCTTCTAAACTTTCCCTCTTTGCCCAGGCGATGAACAGGTCTTTCAGTACGGTTGTATCTGGACGCTTTATGTACCTTGTTGCATTTTCACTGCACAGTGATAGGAAGCTAATGTTACTGCTGAAATGGTTGAAAATTTTACTGAAGTATTTTGTATCCGACTGGGTTCTTTTTGACAAGGCAGCAGCCTGCGGTTTGTAAGCTTCTGGTCCTTTGCTAGCCGGCCGATCGTTGACCTTTGTGCACGAAGTAGACCACTTAGACGCCCTTCAGTGTGGTTCATTGGCTAACATTGCAGTACAGTCGACTCTGTCCCCAACCTGTTTGCATGGAGTAGCTCCGCTTCATATTGCTGTGATTCTACAGCAGGTGACTTCGTGCTTTTGGCAGAAAAGTTTGAACCTAGGGTGGTTTTTTTCAGTTCAGTGATCCTGTACTAGCTTTTGACGCGGGTGTCGTCCGAACTTGTTCTGCCATAATTTCCTCCTGTGTCTTCCTCTGCTGCAGCTGCTGCTTGTGGACTTGTCCGAGGGATCTCCAGAGACCTTCATTTCCAGCGTAAGCCTGCAGTCCCTCAGCTCGTCCTTTTTGCTACAAAACACTGCCCTCTGACCGTCACTCCTGTTTCTCATCGACAGAACGAGGACGAGCAGGACATCCTACCTCCAAAGCTTCGGGATGAGATGATGGAGGCCTTAAGCCATAGGAGGAATGACTCGAGTGTGTAACACTTTTTACGTCAGTTACATCACAGATCACATGGAAGCCACATGAGCATTTCTTCCCCATAGCTGAGGCTAGTTTGTAGCCCCAATATCTTTCATTTGTAAAAGCTCACTCTCTGACTGCTGCGGAGAAGCATCCAGTGTGCAGTTTTGGCTGGTTCATGCTAGCTGCTTCTCAGTCTGTTCAGCTGGCAGCTTTTTAGTCGTACATGCCGTCTTAAAGTTCCATCTGTAAGAACGGCCTGCTCATTTTAAATTAGCGAGGTATACAGTACACGTCACATTAACTCCCCCCCCCTTGTGTTCGGGCAGCGCTGGAGGAGCTGAACGGTGTGGTGTCCAGTGCCTTCCTGCTCTTTTTTGTGAAGACGGTCGGCCACTTCGGCAAGTTCGTCAGGCGTCCGAGGAACGGCCAGCCGGCGACCTTTGACAGGCGGGGCTTCTGCCGGGCGGTGGATTCGCGCAGCACCCGCGCATTCGTCGAAAGGTTTGCAAAGACGCAGATGTTCGACTTGTTCATCCAGGACATGGAGCGGCAGCCAGCCTCACAGGAAGGTTAGAGTCCTCCGTTCAAGGATCCGATTCACACCCCCCCACATCTTCAGCAGATATTTCATGCTTACTGACCATGTCAGGTGACTCAGGGCTGCCTTGATAAATTTGCCTGCCTGTTTTTCAGCTGGCAGATGGAAAACAGAGGCTAAATAGGAAGGGCTTACTTGTCGGTGTCATGTCAATGCCAGATACCAAAGTAAACGACATTTTAATGTTGACTTCTGAAGCCCGTTTGTCAGCAAAGGGCCATAGTTGAGTTTTGCTGGCAAATTATTCTTTGCGTGTAAATTAACATCTTTCAGTTGACTGTAACGCTTTTTCAGTGAAGCATAATGTTTAATCGCTGGTCTAATTAACTTTCTACCTTGTCCTCCTTATTGTAGGATTTTTCCACAAAAAGGTGGCTGAATACCAGGAAAGCAGAAAGAAAGAAAAGATGAAAAAATGAGAATTAAGACAGCTGAAAAAGTTCCAGTTTAAGTATCCATGTTTTGTAAATAATGTACTGTTTTTAAATGGTAAAATGCCACAGTTTCAGTGTTTTGTGGGTACTTTTGATGCTCTGCAGCTACCCTGATCTATTTTTATACTTGAGGATATATTCAGTCACAAATAAAGTTGATAAACTTTGCCCTTTTGCAAATCTTTGTTCTGCTTGAGGGTTCTCTCTGTATTGTACGTCATGCAGTGTAAGGTATCTCCAGAGTATTTTTACAGCCAGTTCATAGAACAGGAAGTGGGAAGCAATCACCCAGCACAAGCGGTCTGCATCACGAAGCTGGGTTTCTTGTGTAGCTGGATAACAACCTATCAGATTTAAGGTGGTTTGGGCTGAACACAAGCAAACTAAGAGTCTTCCAGATAAGCAAGACATCCAGCTTCATGATGCAGGCCCCAGGTGTGCATACTCAGTGCACGTTGTTTTCTTAGGTTGCCCAGCATAATAATATGGCTGCTGCCAAGTCTGACTCCTGTCATCCATAGAACTAGGCATTTGGCAGAATGCTTTTGAAACTTTTTTTTTTTGGCTGGGAAGCTTAAAGATGAATTCAACTTGTTAAAGTTTGCTTTACCATCTAGGTGGTGTCTTGCCTTGCACATTGGTTTGTTTTCGTTTAAAATCGACTGCAGCTTGCTGATGCCTGCAGTGATAGGACTTGCCAGGTTCTTGGTTGACTTCCTGCTGATCTCTGGTAACGCTATATGCTGCTCAGCTGGGTGTGTGGCGCTTATGTCTGAAGTTTCAAAGTTTGTTTGAAGTTATAAACGTTAGTGCTAAAACAGTCAGGATGCTAATTTGATCATGTGATAAGCGACATGAAGCTGTGCGATACGGTGGCTGCGTTTGTCAAATTCTGTTCGACCATTAAGCATGTGGGTTTAACCAGACATGGACTGATAGGGTACAGTGATCAAATGGGGGGCCTTAATGTCCCCCCCATCCCACACAGTTCACCGTGCATGAAATTTCCTGAATGTCCCTCCTGTTTTCTGATTCAGTAAATGCAGGAACATTGCAATCTGTGGTTCATGAGTTAATGCTCATAGTGGGCAAAATAATTTGCAGTCAGTTTATTTTAAAAAAGGTAAAAGTTTATTTTAGCAAATGGTACAGTCAAATAAAATGCTATGACAGATGATAAAAATGGTAAGTGAATATCCAATGCGAAATTCAGTACGCCAGTATTGTAATTAGAGAAACATTTTATTTGAAGAACTACTAAATTTCTTTAAGAATAACAACCATTCTGAAGTAAATCTGAGGTAAGTCTGTAATCAAGATAAGTCAGTTACAGCTGTTGACATGTCAGTTTTTCTGTATGGAAAAAGATCAAGCCCTCCTTGTAAGCAACTACTGTTTCTGCCTGCTCCAGTTACAGAAGAGCCACTACCACAAGGCCTGACGATGTTTTGCCATCTCTGGTGCCCTCTAGTGGTACACATGATTCAGTGACTTAGGAGCTGGTTGTAAATAAGTGATGTGTTTAAAATATTTACCAGAAAGATTAACAGTTCTGGTCTGTCCGTTCTTTCTGAAGCTCAAAGTATACACACCCAGGACACCAGGGGGCAATGCAGGCTGTGCAAGGCATTATGCTGTCCCCAAAAATTAAACCACGAAAATAAACTGTGTTCATCGCTATTGTCGGGGCATGGTGTGACAGTTCTTCAGGGTCGAGTCACAACTCTATAAAGCGGCGGTCCACCACAACCATGCTCCTAACCCTTACAGTATTCCGCAATGAAAGGGTGACTTTGTCCCCAGGCCCGTCGCTCTGATTCCACACACGTGCAGAGCAAACACCCGCCCATATCACACAAATTAGTTGCAAAGCACCTGCTTCCAGTCAGCTTTGTGGTAGGCAAGGGAATCAGAAATGTAATGCTATTTCTCCAACCTGGATACGAATCAAAAAATCTCTGGCTACAGATTTATGGACTGCACTCACTACCGAATCATGTGACTATTACAAGCCATTATGATGTCAGCTGGGGAATAAGAAATGCAGTTCCACAAACGAGGGCAAAGCTGGGGAGGCATATCGCTGAAAACCCAGCCAGTGGCCGATTTACTCACAAATTCAGCTTAAAAACAGACTTGACACAGTGTTAACTGGAACAGAAGCATGCACCTGAGGACCCAGAAATGTCATAAGATCTACATCTCATTTTTTTGTTCCAAGGCACAGACTCTGGAGGTTCATGACAGATAAACTGAAACATGCAGTAGAAGAAAAGGTGTGTCAGCTCCTCTCGTGTTCAATGAGTGTGCTTGTGCAGAAGAACATGGCTGTGGAATTATGGGATACAAAAAAGAAACCGCAGCTAAGAAATCACTGATGAGAATGCAAATCTGCTGCTCTTTCACGGTCTTCACTTTGTTGTTATCCTGTTCTATGACATTTATGAACTGTTCTGTTTGCCTCCCCATCCTTGTGTGACAGTTGTAACAACTGATCACAAAAAAAGTCTCTGCCGATTTGATACAAACACCAGCAAAAGCCAAGGACTTTCAACACAATGGTCTGTCAGTTGCTTTGTGCTCCAAAAACCTTTCCAGAAAGATGTAAGATTTCAGAACTGCAACAAAAATCCCAGCATATTCAAGATAAAAGGAACTAAAAGTACCCATAGACTGAAACTTTAACACAGAACAGCATTTAGCAATCGTGTCACTCCATACACACAACCGCATGTGACTTCTTGCAATAAGCCTGCTTGTAGTTCATGTCAAGGAACACAAAATACCCATAAACAGGATTTCTCAAATAGCTAGATAATTTAAACTAGAAGTCACGATTGTCCAATAGGAATGCTCCTTACCTAAATTCTTATAGGCAATCATGACTTCTATCTTAAGTTAACCCAGCTAATTCAGAAATACCGCTTTGTGGAACATCCCCCAGGTCACATGACCAATAAACAGCAACTGGTGTACGGTGTGATGGGAAATGAGTGAACTGCTTGGTCTGGTCTGTCAGCACACAAGTGAGTTTGTCAGATGTATTTGATGCTACAGAGCAGTGGTTCCCACCCCAGTCCTCAGGGATCCCTAGCCAATCCACATTTCTGCTCCCTCCCAGCTCCCAGCAAAACAGTCCACATTTTTGCTCCCTCCCAGGTCCTGAGCAAATATGTGGACTGCCTGGGGGTTCCCAAGGACCATGTTGAGAAACACTGCTAGAGAGTATGCACTATTCAATTAATTTTTCCAAGCTAGATTTTTAAGTTGCTGTTAAGTATGGTGAATTCAGAAATTCTGCACCATGTAATGTGCTATATAGAAAGTACTCTTAAAAATGTACCGTTACGCCGCCTGGCAACAATCTTAATTTGGTTAAAAAAAAAACCTAATGCTGTGATTTAAAATCTAAAATCAAGTAGAAAGATAAAAAAAAAAAAATCAGGATCCTTTTGTCAGGCCACATGTAACACTGTCATGAAGTCCAGGAGGATTTTACAGCCTCTTCTGATGATCCCCATAGGCTTAAAACGGGTCCCCAGTGCAGGACCTCCGCACCACTAGGGAGCGATGTTCTCACATGCTGCCGGCAAGCAGTGGCGATCGTTCCCCATGGCTCAGGTCGTCGTAGTGTGGGGTGTCATGCAGGTGGAGGCTAAGCAGGGTTGCTTCCGCACGCAGCGTAATTTTCTACAAAGAAAGTTTGATCTCTGTCGTAATCTGACCCTTTACTGCTGACCGTCAGCTATTGTCTCACCAGTTAACTCTGCTCCCACAAGGGGAACATGAGAGTCTGGAAACTCATATTATTCTGACATGCACCTGACACAAGAGCACAATCTAATAATTCTTAAATGGCCGACGTACAGCTCAAAGTTTCCTGCTTATCCCATGTACACAGCTGGATTTGAGCACGATTTTATCCTGTTTTTTTCACTCACAATCCCACTACAAAACTTCCATTATGTGAGACCTGTCTGACACCACAATCATGTGATGAAGCTACCCAGCCAAATGGCTCAGCCCAGCCTGAAAGAGGATTATTTTAACTGCTTGATTCATGCATTGTTTCCCCGGGATTAACAAGAGGGGCCTGGACATCGGACATCGCCTGCCATCGCCATGCGACCACACCGGCTTTGCCCTTTCCCCCCCTCTTACCTGAAAGTCTCGGATGTAGGTGAGGAAGAAGCTGATAAAAGAGAATGCCAAGGACCACTCAGAGATGGTGCTGACGATGTGAGGAGTATAGCCCTGTCGGTGAGAGAGAGGGGGCTGCTACTGCCGCAGGAGCAGACGTACACTCATACACATTGGCACAAAGGTCCTGGCACTAGATGAAAAAGGTAGATGAGGCCGCAATACAAGAGACATGACACACCCTACACAGAGACTAGTGCAGCTGTACCAGAGAGAAATTCCATACCTTACCCAAAGTAAATACTGTATAAATTATTTAGAGAAAACGATGAGCTGTACACAGCAGCAAGCACACACACACACACACACACACACACACACACACACACACACACACACACACACACACACACACTCACTGTTTCCCCCGGAATCCAGTGCAGCTTCTTCTCGACGTCCACCCCAGGCAAACTGCTGTACATGATGACCGATGACACGAACACTGGCAGAGGTCAGAGGTCAAGGACCACAGCGACATCGAATCCGTCCGTCTCGCCCCCATACCCCCCACCAGTTTGACCCATCACATGGCTCATTGCTGCAGATACTGCTGATGATGCTGGTGACGGTCCAGACCCCCACTACCAGCCGCACCCAGAAGATGCCCTTCCCGTGCAGCCGTGGCTGCATGCGGTATGACAGCAGCGTCTGCACCAGGATGTAGAGTGCTCCAACGCCAAAGGTCAACACTGCCCCCACCAAGTGCATGGAAAACAAAGTGGTTTTCTGTAATCAACAGGGAGAGGAGAGCAGAGCAGAGCAATGTCGTCGGGAAGCGGTGTGAGGAGCAGACACATGAACAAAACAAGCAAGGCAGTTAAATCATAACAGCAGTGTTGACAGGCAGAGATAGTGCCCCATATTTACATAAAATAAGGCGTGGCCTGACCAGTGATGTCACAAGAGGAGAGGCACGTGTATTTGAATGACAGGAAGGGCGGAACATGCCTGAAAGTTAGCGACGACGCACATCCCAAAAGAGCTGAGCCAGCCCAAAACCAGGCCGCCCTGGTTGAGAATACGCAGTGTGGGCTCCTCGTGGTCCACCAGGGCCTGCACCTGCTTGTACCGGACATAAATGGTGGCGATGCCTACAGGTGCATTGGAAAAGGGGAAGGGCAGCAAGTGGGGCATGATTGGCACTGGACTGGCTACAGGAATTACTTTTATAGATTCTTATGGTACATCGGTCAGAAGTGTTTTCCAATTACATCATTCTCGCTGTCACACACATTGTCATACAGTGAAACAGTTATGTTTGGATAAATTCATTCATATGTAAGCATTTAACCGCTGCTGTTATTATAGAAAAATACTACAGACACTCCCCTGTGTTATGATGGTTCATGTCATGATATTTCAACTTTATGACAGATATTCCAGTTCCATTCTGTTTTTCACTTTTAATACATCACTCAATAAATTACACGAGATATTCAACACTTTATTATAAAATAGACTTTGTGTTAATGATTTTGCCCAACTGCTAATGCAAGTGTTCTAACCATTTTTACGGTAGACCAGGCTAGGCTATGATGTTTGTTAGGTTAGGTTACTGTATTAAAATGCATTTTCGCCTTATGATAGGTTTATCAGAACATAACCCCATCGTAACCCGGGGAGTATTTGTACAGTAATTCATACAGCAACAGGGAACACTTCACACCCATGAAGCCTTTTTTTAAGGTTAATGAGAAAGATCACACAGTTTATAAGCAACCTACGAGCGTAAATATGCAGTCATTTCAACTTGTCTGCATCTTTAAGAGCAAGGCTTTCTACCGCTTACACTGGAGTGGATGGGCCCTGGTCCAATAATCAGGCATCTATTCACACCTGTAGCACCAGGTGAGCTTATACCCCAGAACATCGGCCTTGCTGAGGTGTAATGAGACATGGGGAAGGACTGGGGTCCCCAGCAACCCCAGCCGTATGCTGTCGTAGGTCAGCAGGAGAGGACAGGCTGACATACCGAGGAAGGAGGAGATGTCCAGCATTATTCCGAACACGCAGCGCTCAGGAGCCACTGTCCCCGTGTCACTGAGAACCAGGAAGGACGGCCACTCGTCAAAGAACACATTACTGTCCCATCTACACCCCAGTGCCTACCCCTACCTTGGTAAAAGTATCAACTCCTTCAAAACATATAATGTCAGAAAAAGACAGTACCAATCTATACATCAAGGGTCTGCAAATTATATACTAGCTGTAGGTAAATGTTCCATTCTAATTTATGGTACAGAAATGGACTCTGAGGAACATCCCCAAGGTCCAGACAAGAATAATGTACCCCTTTGAATATAAAAATGTTCAGAGTCCATTTCTGTACCATAAGAAGTACAATAACCTACAGTTAAGGGAACAATTGGCCACCCCAATGACAACTAAAGGTACAAATTGGTACTCTTTCTTCTGACAGCGTAGATCTTACATAATTTTACACATTCCACTTAAACAATACCTTTTACTCTAATGCAGGAACCCACCATATTTTAGCTGTAATGAACCTTTCAGTGGGAAGTATCACTGCTTGCTATTTGCAGGTGAAAGTCAATCAGTGACTTGGAAATAGCACCACATACCTGATGTATGGTACCAGTGGGTCCACGTGATTGAGCACCACAGCTGTGATGTAGGCAAAGATGAATGTCGCAGACGTCCACAGCACCAGAGCCGTGGGCAGGGCACACATGCCTTGCTGGAACCACCACATACCCATCTGTGGGGAGGCACTATGTCTAACAAGGGCGGAGGAGAGGAGCAGTGGCCTTCTTCACAGGCTGTCTGTGGAGCGCAACAGATACGACAAACTTGTTTCAAAGATTCGGTGGAAATTTCCCTGTACATCTTCCAGACATGTTTCGCCATGTTTTAGTTATTCATTGTAACATTTATTCAGCTTTTTACCTTTTTTAAGTTCCATGTTAAAAATAGGATTAACTGAAATTTGGCCCAAAATGACAGCTGAGAAGTTGGTTTAGCGAATTATTTTCAGCTCATTTCCTAAATGAGCATTTTCAAAGTCACTTTCATTTTCAGTTCCTCCTTATTCAAGGAACATCTGAATAAAACCCGTGATCACCAAAAGGGGAAAAAAATCATTCGTTTTCTATCTCTCCACTGAGGTTCCGTTATGCAAGTCATATATTTTTCGTATTAGCGATTTACATATTACACCCTTATGCTATTCTCCAAGATCTCATTCGTGACAACACATCAGGCCATACACAAGAATAAGTGTGTTCACAGATTACTTTCAAAGGCAGACCTTCGACATTACCGCGAGCCATAAGTGTTAGTACAACTAGCAAAAGACAGTGAGAGAAACGGGGGAAACATACGGGATTTATTTTTGGAGCAATCTGTCGAAATTTTATCTTTTATTGGAAGGAAATAAAATAACTGAGATAGGATATCCCTGGCCGAGATAACACTTTTGCTATTCATTTGAATAACATTCACAATGCCAAACAGTAAATAATAGAACTAATCAATAAATAAGTCCGTACTGTCGCTGAGTATCACATTACTACGTCACACTTAGTCTCTGCGTTAATCAGTTAGGCGTGTTTATTCACGCTGTTTAATTAAAATTCATGTGATTCATTAACAGTTATTTTAATATTGAGCCAGATATAAAACTACAAACAAAACACCTTCAAAAGGCGCTATGGCGAAAGTACTTTTTGTGCAGGTTAATAGCGGTCTAGTCCGGGCAGGTAAGTGAGAAGCACCGCGTCGTGACAGAACACTTACAGAAGACTCAAAAAAGAAGCCACCTGCTTTATAACTTTTACATAATATCGATGATCACGAAACGCATGAGAATGGGCAACGGGTATAATGATGTGGACGTGCCGCGGCTATGTACGAATGAAAATTAAATATTAATGTACAATAAAAACACATTTCACCTTTGCGTGGCGTAGGCCGTTTTAGGCTGTCATGACTTCACGGTGGAGGATGAGGGCGCAGCTCCAGGCGGCCCGGCTACCTTTGGTGTCCCGGTCGTCGCGTTCGGACAAACTGACACGAACTCCGAAGGGACGCGGGTCCGGTTCGTCGCTTCCTCAAACTCTACCCGGCATGCTCTGCGCCGCGCTCATTTCCATACGTGCATTAGGGACGGAGTTCGCAGCAAAGCGACGGCTCCTACAGCCGGCGATGACGGGTTCATATTCTGCATTTTTTTTTTTAACTATAAGCGAACAAAAAACTGCTGTAAGCCAGTTACATTTTAAAAATGTAAACTTGTGATAAGGAACATTTCTGTAGCGCTGGTTAAGTTGCGCATCTGCACATCCCCGTAAATAAGCATATCTGTGGCCTGTACTAATAAGCGAGGTTATTGGCTTATCGGAGTAATTTGTCGGATTTAAGGTACTACAGTTTGAATGGACTAAGTATTCGTTCACTTACATTTATTTTGCCCAGACTACCTTAAATACGATAAGTTACCCTTATAAGCAAGTAACCCCACTTCGTAGTAGAGGCCCCTGATCTACCTTGATTAATCGATATTCCAAATATGGAAATACTATAAATCTCCCATTTCGTACAAGGACCGATTTTAATAAAACTGATAAAAAAATAAAAAGTTACCTTCGAGAGGCTTAAGCGCGTATGGTTTTCGTTAAATGTTTGTATTTCTAAATGTCTGGTATGTTTTATTCATTTATGATTTAATGTCAAATATATTGGTGTGACTAAAGGGAAACAAATTTGCCTTGTTAATTGTGCATTACAAGTCTGGGAACATGTGAAATTGTCTTATTAAAAAATGGCATTTTTTACTTACTATAACCGGGTTAAATATCAACATTATAATTTACATTAAAAGTATGTTAAAGCACAGAAGCATTTCAAAACGTAGTTTTACATACAACTTTAATAATTAAATGTTTCTAAATAGAAAGTTTACACTAAAATTGAAAAACAAAGTTTTCAAAACCGTACACAGAAACAGTTTAAGAAGATAAAAGCAAGAAAAAATATGCATTTTTTTCCCAGATGACGTTTTACGTCTGCACTCAGAGGAACCAAAACCAGCTGTTATTTTTTGCCGCACGTTAAGTACGTTTAATATATTTCCTCAGTATATTATTATGCACAAAAACGCAAAATGGTAGAACATTCATACGTTATGTCATTGGAAACATGTTCTCATTGCATTGTACGTTAACAAAATATTCAGCTTTCCAAAGATTGAAAATGGTAGATGGAGTTGAAGCAGAAGTTTTGTGCAAAATAACGAGTATTCATAATTCTTGTAATGTCACCGCACGATTCCGGCTATGAATTTAAGGATGAGCGAAACATACAAATTAATTACACCCTGAATGACAATTAGTTGTTCTTATTACTCGGAAATAATAAATCAACAACTGTGGAAACCAAAGCCAAGGTATCAGGGAGTTATGTATCTTACAATAAACTAGTTAGGCATTCGGCCGCTCTGTCAGTGAACATTTCTGTAAACACATGCAAAAGGTAGTACAACTGTGGTATTAAATAAGATTTCAAATTCAGTATCAACGTTAAGGCGATTTTCTTATAGAAAAACTACTGGACAGTAACAGCTGACTCGAGAAAGGTAATTTAACATTAACAAAGCAACACTTTACGTTAGATTCAACAAACACCAGTTCATTTTCCATGAAAAGGCATTTAAGACGAGCCTTCAGTTTTTAACCGGATTAGATGTCTTGTTAACATCAGAAATACAAAGACACAACGTATTTGGGTAGTGTTAAAACACCGAAAACTTAAATGGGTCTGCAGCTGTTAATACTGATTATCAATAAGCTATATTCGGCAAACCTGCTCACGGAAATCAGCAGTGAATCACCTTCCATAAGGAAACTAAACATAAAACAGATTCAAATTGGTTCTCACGTATCCTGAAGCTGGTTGTTTGAAATAAAACACATCTAGCAACATCAGTATTAATACTAATTGAATCTGAGTACCATTTCACAGGGCATTTTTGTGCAGGTCCTTGAGTTTGTCTTGGCGAAAAGGTTTACTAAGATTTTGGTCCAGAAGGTTTTCTACCCAGGTAAGACACACAAAGCATATTCTTGTACAAACAGACAAACTAAGCTACTCATATTGAACTGTCGCTGGTGTGTTCTTTGTGTGTGTGTGTGTGTGTGTGTGTGTAGGAGGGGGGGGGGGGGATTTCCCTAAAACCCAGTAACCC
>JAODKE010000138.1:20436765-20446821 GCA_026779605.1 Mormyrus hasselquistii | reverse complement strand
GAGAGGAGTGGGGGGGGGGGGGAGCGGGGGCCGGAGAGGGTGGGGGGTGGGTGGGGGGGGGGGGGCATGGTGGACCCCCGGGGGGGGGGGGGGGGGGGTTGCATGTCACCATGGTAACCAGCTCTCAATATTGGTTCTAACCTCCAACAAGACACATTCAGGCCTGGGCTGTAGGTCAGAGGAAAATTAAATTGGCCAAGCTGAACCTGAAGCAGCATGAGAAGGCATTTTTTTCTCCAAAAGGACAGATTTAAGCTTAATCGACTATGACTTTTATGTTGGTTTGCAACAAAACAGGAATATTTCCAAGTGACGCTTCAAAAAAGCCTCTTCGAATTCCATGCCCTATAAGCATATCAATATGCCTTTCAGTATGAACAAAGCAAGCCACATAAAAATCAATAAACATGTATACTGACGACTGGGCCCTCCATGTCACACCAAGGCAGAAGTGTAAAAGGAGGATGTGACGATTCTCAAAATGCTCCTCTGCACATTCATTTCTGAATTCAGACAACCTGTAAATGTACCGTGAAAACACACTGAACCCGTTCAACCAATACGTCTGGCATCACCTAATGGCAACAGTTTAACAGCCTCCATCTATGCGCTGCTGAAATGTAGCAGCACATACGCTGCCTATAAAAGGTAATTAAAACTGCGGTTCAAAAAGTGAAGTTAACACCTAGCCTAGATGCCCAAGCTGCAGTTAATAAAAATAATACTAAAAACAAGTTTGGTGTTGCAGGAAAAGCAAACACGAAGCCATTCAAGACCCAACTGCAAGTGTAAATAAAATGAATGTTCATTACGCAGGTGATGTCCCTGTGGCATCCGGTTTTCCTTACCTGATTAGGAAACAGGCCACAGGGCTGATCGCCCGCGTCTTTCCGTAGCCGGTACAGAGCAGCCGAGCCGAGCTTTGAAGAGGGGGTCAGCGGGAGATCGAACGGGCGCCAGCGAGGCAGGCAGCTGCGTCTGGGCCGGTGGCTCAAAAGGGGAGCGGTCTCGGCCGAGATAGCAGCCCCGAGACTCGCAGCGCAAACGTGCACTGCAGCCACAACCCCATACACTACCAAGGGAGGGGGAGACGAGAGGAAAAAGCCCCGCAGCCGCTTCCGTCTCTCGCGACGGCTCGGGGAACGATACTGGCCCGAGTCGGTTCTGCAAATTCACCACTTAGTCGGCATCAATGGCATGACAGCAAAAAAAAAAGAAAAGAAAACGTATTAAGAGCCAAGAGCTGAGACTGCATGCAATAAAACCTCTAACGCATTCTGAGGACGTCCCGCTCCCATACCCCTTGAAGCGACTTGCAGCTACTTGGGGAGGAGGGGAGAAGTATTGCGGCTCGGGAACTTCAAGAATCCAAGAGAGGCGGCTTAGAGGGTCATGCTTGTAGAACCGGTCCGCCAAGGTCCGCTCCAGATAGAGGTTACATGATACCAATACAGTGACGGAGATCGACCCGCTTTCCAGCGTACAGTACGGATGGGATGCACATTTTGAGAAGACTGTCATAAATAACGAACACCTCCTTGCCAGCTACCAAGGAGGGAATAACACGCATCATAAAGTATGGATACTAACGGATTTTTAGATTAAAAATAAAACAATTGTGTCTTTTCGACTTGGTTTAGTCTGAATACATCATTTCCTATTTTAGTACAGTCATTTGTAAAGCACTGATGCTCCAGCAACACGCTGACGCAGGCACAGTGCATCTTGGGATATGTAGTCTGGCGTTTAGAGACTTGTCCATAGAATAACTTCATTGATTTTCTGGCATTTGAAAATGAGGAGTTAAAGGTGCTCAGTCGTGGTGTAAGAATTTCCACGTCGTGGATAGTTAGTCAAATTAAACCCTTCAGTGTCCCACCTCGCACTTTGTAAAGAGCTGGAAGATCTCTAAATCCGCGATACACAGCTCTCCATCTCCTCATGCAGATGTTTCCCAGTTTACCAGCTTACCAGTCGCTCTTGACCCTGTGTACTAAATCGCCAATGTTCTTTTTATGACCAGCAAAGTTGGTCACCGCAAAGCACAACTCGTAAACGTTGGATTACACGCTGATCAGATGCTAAGACTTCTAGAAACATTTAACAAAGAGCCGCTTATGCAGAACTTGGCTCAGTTGTCTTTCTCTGCAGTCTGAAAACAGACGCACGAAGAATTTTATATATAATTTACATGTCATTAAAGGCGCCTAGTTTTGAATTCCCTGCGCATACATTTATCGTTCTCTTTACTTGCTAGTGGTGTGAGGCAAAGGTGAAGTACTGATCTGGTTCTTCAAGTTAATACAAGCTAGAAGATGAGCTCATTAGACTGTATTAATTTCTCAAATAATTAATTGTAAATGTAGCCATTGGTCAGAAAATCTGCTAATGTGTTTTAAAGACATTTATTTAGAATTACCATTGTATATGTGATCATTTTTGAGGTTGCAATATTGAAACCAAAATAAACACACTTTGGCATTTTTTTAAATTAAAAAAATAATATAATTTATGTACAGAGTAAAAACCTGTATGAACAGTGTGGCATAGCTCAGCACCATCAGGGAATAGTTGCAATGACACAACACATGCACGCTCTTTGCTTCAGGCACAAACATTCTCTCACAATTTCTCTCATACAGGACAATTAATCCTATAGCAAAAAAGACTCTCAGTCTATCACAGTGTGATTGCATGTATGCAGTTGCAAGCAGGCACTTAATGGATTCCTCCGCTGCAGGTTCTGCATGTGTCCTACCCCCCATGATCTGTAGTCTGCCAACTAACTGCCAACCTTCTTCTCCCAGCCTGTAGCTACAAGCCAAACATGATCTTGTTGACCCTCAGTTCACAAGCTAAGGGCACTGATTGGCTCAGTTGAGCGCTTGTATTATTGTGCATTTAGCGAGCCAAGACACGTAGTTCCACAATAAATGCAAATTTTCTGTGTTTTTTTTTGTTTCTTTAAGTTCCTAGTTATTATCTCATTTTGACTAACATCTTTTGTCATCTATTTCTGTTGACTTTCTTGTAGACTAAAAGCTGTAACTGTTATGTAATTTTATTCGCTGGGGTACATTATCTGGAATCAATCAAGGTGAAATTGAGAGCAACTCAAAATTTAGCCAAATAGTTTTTATTGTTGCTGGAGTTTCTTCAGTTTAGCAGTTTTTTTGTCAATTTTCCAAATCACCACCCCAGGCTGCTGATTGGCTATTATCGTTCATTGACACTTATCCCGGGGTGGGTTGGGCTGTACCCCAGGCTGCTGATTGGCTATTAGCGTTCATTGACACTTATCCCGAGGTGGGTTGGGCTGTGCCCTTTGTTGTCTATCCCAACCTGGATGGGATGCCCTTAAACCACCGGGCACACACTTACACACTATATGCAAATTATAGGCGTCTTATAATAGCATAGCTTCAGATTTCAGGTGGAAATCAGAGCATCAAGAAGAAACGCCCACGACAGTAGGAGAACATGAGGTGGGATCCCTCAGAGGTGTGAGGGAGAACTGCCACCCTTCCAATAGTTACTGAATGAGTATTTACATATTCCCATCATAGGTTATTGGCTAGTTAGTCTGTGGGTTGGTCTAGCATCCATAAGACAGCAGAGAGAAAAGTTTTCTAAGGTGTCAGCATAGAGAAAACAGGTTTCTGGCAAAATATCTTTATTGTCTTTCCCCCGAACCCTGATGATAACAACAATCATACACATAAATGAGACAATGTCTGCCGGAATGAGAAACTGGCCAAAATACCACATATTACACAAGAAACAGGGCTGCAAATGCGGCCTGAGAGTTCTGAGCTGCAACACAACCACCCGTTTGAACAAGGCATATAATCAATGCTTAAAGAATGTGTTTCTGTCTTTCTTTTTTTTGGGGGGAGATTTGTTGCATTTTTTTTAAGACCAACAGAGCAATAAGATGGGAAGGTAAGTGGAACCAAACATCATACAGCCCTCTGTATCCAATGTCTGTTTACAAATACAAGCGTCAGGTTAGCTGTGCTTTTTGTATTTATCCTTCCAGACCTCGCTCCTTTGGAATACTTCCTGATACCCTGTAGTAAACTGCCTTCGTTTACAGTGATATTTCCTGATCGTGTCTTTACTAGAACTCACTTCAACTTCAATTGCATTTTAAACCACAAATTAGATTAAAAACCTAAACGAATTACCCCAGATGTGTGAGCTCAGCCTACAAAGTTGAATGAATGTGCAAAGAAATAAAATCCTTCTAACACTGCCAAGGTATAGCTGTTCCTCAGGATGAAACAAAGAAATTTAAGCTTGACTTGCATCAAATTTCTCACCTGTGGGCAAATTAGAAGGAATTGTGCTACGATAAACATGCATGATGCCACACACACACTTTGGTTCAAAGTATGTGGACACCAGCTTGTCCAACATCTCATTTTGAAACCGTGGGTATTGATATGAAGTTGGTCACCCCATTGATGCAATAGTATCTTCTCTTCTGGGAAGGCTTTCCAGTAGAGGTTGGAACATTGCTGGTGGGATTTGCTGCCTTTCAGGTTAGGCATTGAGGTCCCTTCCTGTGAGTTTGTCTATCTACCACTTCACAATTGAACTTGCTCCCAGATGTTTTCGTTTCACAATTGCTTCACTTGCAGTTGACCAAAGTATCTCCAGCATGTCAGAAATGCGGCAAACTGACTTGTTGGACGGCATCCTATAAGGGTACCAAGTGCAAAGTCACTAATCTATTCTGCACGACCACCTATTCTGCTGCCAATGTTCGTTGCGTGTCACCAGTGAGTATGGCTTAATTACTGTTATTAATAGGGTTATCCACATATTATTAGGCCATAGTCACTACTCTGTTGTCGCTACCTGGTGGGTGTCTGTGTCAGGCCCAATGGGGGGGGGGCCCTGTACTGCTAAGAGTTGGATGAGGGACACTTCAGTACGCAAATTAAAATGCAATAGGTTGTAACAAAAAGCCAGTCAATTCCTTCCATTTTGTCCAATACAACAGACTGGATGCCAGGCTGGGAGGAGTTTGGCCATCGTGACCTTTGACCCGGCCAATAATTCCCTTCTGGGAAGGACTCAGTTTTATTATCAGTTTGGAGGGGAAAATAAGAGGAAGTAGCCAGAAGTACCAAACAACTGCAACAGGAGTAAAGACAAGTCAGCTAGTTTTATGGATGACGTACAGGAAAGGGACATTCCTAAAGACAGAAGTCACCGGAACAAAGATAGCATTTTAGTTTGTTCTGAATTCACTGATCTCTAGGATTCAGATTCAAAACAAGCTCACGCAAACAGACACGTTTTATATACAGGAATACTATTCATTTATCTTTATGGCATTTACAAATAAAAATAAAATTCCTCAAAGTTACCTTTAGTGTAGGTCATTGGAGAAAAAGCCAGTAGGTTATGGGGTCAACATGATGGGAATGATAGAGCTGAAGAGGGCAGAGTAGCTGCTACGGTACGACACGGCACTGTGCCGGCCTCCGTATGTTAAGAGCAGCGGGGATGGGTTTGGAATGGAGTCCTGCCAGGTATATTTACATACAGAAAATCTGAAAAACGCTGCTAATTCAGGGATTTGTGCTATCTGGTGCAGAGGTGGATAGTCCAGGTCTAGAAAGTAAAAATCCAGACCATGATATTGCTTTAACCAACCAGTTGAGTACGCCGTGATTGTTCTCTATACCCAACTGGTTGGTTGAAACAAAATCATGGTCTGGATTTTTACTTTCTGGAGTCGGACTATCCACCTCTGATCTGGAGCCCAAGGAGTCACGACCGCCTGACCTCGGCCTGCCCTTTGCCGCTCCAGTGCCCAAGAACCATTTCAGCCTCCCACACAGACAAATGGGTCAGGATGAGCAAGGTGTGGCTTCGGCAGCTTGGGCATGGACTGTGACCAGCTTAATGTAGCGTTAGCCGTTTCTGGGCGTGGTTTTGGCCAGCTCAGTGTAGTGTTACTCTCATCTACACTCGGCATGGTTATTCTCCAGGCTGATCCTGAGATGGGTGGGGCTAAGGTCACTCTTAGCCTCCGACAGGTGTCACTATGGTCACCCTTGGCCTCTGGTCTTAGGTTACATTCACACAGCTACGTTTATGTAATAAAAAACCCAACATAATCCACATAGGCATTTTCAAATTGTTTATAAATATATTTCCATCCACACTGAAATAAGCAAAAACATATATTATGATGTAGATATTAGCCCACATTGGGCATGTGTGCTTCAACAACCAGTAAATTTGTTTCTTTTTGCAGAAATATACAGCAGTTGCACTGCATATCGCGCTATATGTGTTGGCACCTGGGAAGGTGCCACTGAAATCTCCATATCTGGCATGTTAGAATATTGTTTACCTCTGTGTGCGGCGACCAGCAAGCTGATCAGTCAAACAAATAGTATAACTAGCGGGACCAAATCATCGATGGGCCATTTGAGGAGACCAGTTAGGGTGATCCTAAAGTCTTTGTTTTCATCCATACTGCATCGCTAAAATGGAATTTTCAGAAGTATACAGCTCTGTGAGCGTTGTCAAAAGTCTCTGTTTTTAGGGTCTGAAAACTCCAGGGTAGTGTGGACAAAAGGCAAAAACGGAGACTACGTAATGTAAACAAAAACGTAGAAGCGTGAATGTAGCCTTAGTCTCAGGTAAGCATGAGTGTCCAGCTCAGCGCAGACTCTACTGGCCATAGTGTCTGATGAAGTCCTCACAGTGATGACGTGGACCTCAAGCTGACCCCAGATGTACCATGAGCTTCCTCTGAAGCTCTTATAATAGCAAAAGTTAGAAGAACCTCAAGCGTCCAATGCAGACAGAATGATGGAGAATGTGTGAGCTTTGTGTTCTCTTTTGCCATTCTGAACTGCAAGATTTTGTACCTTTGCTTGTCACTGGGGCTGTACCCTCAAGGGTCTGCCAGTTGTACCCTTAGCTGTAAGTAATTGTACCTTTTATGGTATAAAAAGGGACGATGAGAAACATTTCTGTACCATTGATGGTTCAGTAATGCTTTTTGTACCTTTGGGATGTTCCTCAGAGGCCATTTCAGGGTACAGCCACAGTGACAAGCAAAGGTACAAAAATGGACCATTTTTTCTGATACTATATGTTCTTCCTATATTTATACATAAAAATTCAAGTTGAGCATTATGTCAAATAGATTGACTCAGGATGATGCATTTTGGAGACTAAGGGCCATTCTACTAGTTTAAAGTAACACTGGGCAGGACATTCCCTGTTTAAAGGAAGCAGGAGCAGCTCTGCTTCACGGTTCATGTTAGCACAAGCTAAGTACCAATGACAGAACCAAAAACACCTTCACGCGGGGAGCTGGACAAACAAGAAACGACAGACAGAAAAACAATGTTATCTGCTTGGTGAAGAATATCTCTAGTGACCAAACCCTGAAGGCCTATCAACAGGAAGGAAGCCTAGCGGGCATGGGGGGGTGGGGTCGTAGGGGAGGGGCCATACCAGGTTGGGCACATGCAGTTCTGCTGAGGAGTTGCTCCAATCAAATTGAAGAGCGATGACCATGTGATCATTCATTGGTATTCCTCGGTGTCGCCACCAAGCTGGAACACGCCCCAGCAGAGCGACACTGGGTATGGTGGAGGGACGTAGACTAGACGGTTCTGGCGGTCCCCTTAAAGATGGCGGCTACGGTCACTCCAAGGCCTTTGCAATAGGCACTCTGCGGAAGAAGAAACTGGAGCCTCGGAATAGCTGCCCCTAGTGGAGAGAAATGCCGGTGCAGAAATACTCAGAGGAAAAATACACAGGCACAAGCACCGATGGACACAAACCTACCTGTGCGCTTAGGTGTTTCCAGCAGTGGATCCAGGACCTGAAGACGGGCAGGTTAGGGGGTAGGCCGGCTGCCAAGCTGCAGAGAAAAAGACGATTACAGTGTCACCTGAGAGCCAAGCTCACAGCCCTGTGTGTCTGCATGGCTGCTCATCCTCCCCACAACCACTAGAGGGTGACATTTTACCTTGAGTGAGTGGCAACCACTGGCCTTCAGCTGTGTTCTGCATCTACCCAGTGACAATTGTGAATAAATGCGCCCAGCTGAATTACTCCGATTAAATTTTTATTTGCCTAAATAAAATAACTGGGTGTTCGCCAAAGATATTCTCCTGAAGCATATTTCTCAGCCCCTCCAAGTGAATGGAATATCAAACTGCCAAGTAACCGGTCTGGTTAAAGAGCCCCCTGCTGGCCACCAGAGGTAATAGGTTAACTCACCCACAGTTGTTGACTGCCATCAGGTCAGCCACCAGCATGAAGGGGTAGGTCAGTACACTGACGGCGATCTTCAAAACAATACCAAAATTCCAAAAAGAGAAATTATTAGCGGATATGAGAAGGAGTTGTGTGTTAATTCCACAATCTTCCAGAATACCTAAACCAGAACGGCTCTAATTAGGAGGAGAAAGTGTAGCTGAACTCATACAGAAAACAAGTATGAAAACACAGCCAGTGTCCCCAGAACAAGTTGCCCACATACAGGAAACAGTTACTAAATAACTGAACTCAGCTAAACTCACCCCGTCACAAAGTGTCCAAATACAGAAAACGGAGTATAAAATTACAGCGACATTCATTGCATTGTGAACTGTCCTTAAACGGGAAACAGCTATGAAATGACAGCTAAACTCACCCCCATTACAAACTTGGTGTAGCTTCGCACCGCAGGCGCTTGGCTAAACTGCAGCAGGGAGCAGAAGAAGGACAAGAGAGCATAAGGGAAGGAATCAAACCAGCATTTCACAGTACAGTCCATCCGTGCAACCTGGAGCTACAACTTTAGAGATGTGAGACCAAAACATTACCCAGCAAGCCAGCAGGATTCATATGTAACAAACGTACTATTAAGGAACCAAAAGCGCTCAGGAAACCAACAAAGGCATTATGCAAACATTACACTTGCGACAGTGACCAGAGACCATGAGAGATTCTCAAGGGAAGCTAAAGAAGCAAGGTGACTGAGAGAACAATGGGACAGAGTGCTCAGGTCCTTCCTGCTGCCTGAAGCTCCAAGCAGAGGGGGCCCTGGGTCTTACATTGTCATCCACGGCGTAGGTGTTGATGAAGTGTGCCAGCAGGTTGCAGCACCACAGGAAAATTACCTCACCCAGGATGTGAGGCACCAGACCTCTGCACAGAGAGCACAAGGTTCAGCCAGGGACGAGACACCAGTGCTTTTCAACCCAGTCTTCGGGGTCCCCAGACAGCCCACATTTTTGCTCCCTCCCAGCTCCCCGCACACCTGAATCAAACAATCAAGTACACCGAATACATGGTATTTGCTGAGAGGAAGCAAAAATGTGGGCTGTCTGGGGACCCTGAGAACTGAGCTGAGGAACTTTGCCTGAGACTCTGGCTCCATTAAACATGCCAGGACAAAACCCATAAAGGACTTGAGGGTGAAACGTGTCGAGACACCAAGGCTTCAGAGGAGGAGTTTGCAGGCCAAAACTGTTCCTCATACTGTTTAGGTAACTGTTCTCACTGTTGCAACATGACTGTTCATTCAGGTTTGTGTACACAAATGAGACGATCCCACCTGGCAAACAATGCCCTCCTCACTTCGACTCACGTACACAAAAAAGCCAGACACGCCCTCCTCCTGGAAGATCTTGACAATGCAGCTGAGCAGGCCTCTGGGAAAGCAAGGGGACAGTCAGAGGGGCTCCCAGGACAGGGCAGATCTTTTAGTCAGAGCAATGATGAGAGACGGCTGTGCTGGTGAATCCAGCCTTACCTGTACTTGACCTCCCTGCCCACAAACTGGGCCATGCAACGGACAGAGATGACTGGTAGAAAAATGGAGAGACAGAATTAGAGTGGTGGCCCTGCAAGACTGTGACTGAGGAACTGAAAGTTTTGAAAAACGTCCCGGACAATAGGCTTCTAACAGAAAAAACTGTCTCTCGCAGGGGACTCAAACCCACAGCCTGCAGGGGACTCAAACCCACAGCCTGCAGGGGACTCAAACCCACAGCCCGCAGGGGACTCAAACCCACAGTGCACAGA
>JAODKE010000138.1:20416483-20436665 GCA_026779605.1 Mormyrus hasselquistii | reverse complement strand
TGGCGCGCTGCAGGGCAGATACGCCACATTAGAGAGCTACACTAAATTATCACAGAAATTTGCCTAATTTCACTGACCCATGTATATTACAGGATTATTTTATCCTGTGCTTCAGTTCATGACTCAAGGTAACCTTCAGTGAAGCATTTTCATTGTCCTCCCCCCTTTAATACTCCAGTGAAATTCTTGCCAAGGGCCAAAACCAGTTCCTCGCATTAAAGCCTTACTTGCCCTGAAAGCATGAAGCCAGATGTTAAAAATTAAAGACAGTGGATTTAATAATAAAGAAACCAAATTACACTTAAATTTGATCTTAGAAGTAATGTCCAGGAGTATCAGTGAAAAGGAAATTTAAGTATTATATGCAACATAGAATTAAACATGAGGAGCAATCAAAAGTTTAAACATGTAGTGTGAACAAGAACAACTATTATTAATAGGTCACCTCTAGGCATGTTATTATTCTCAATGCATAATATCCCGTCGTTAAATTAATGACACATAAAGGACAATCAGCTAGTTGAGATTGAAGGTAACAATCTAGAAATGGACGTGCTACCCAAATTTCCAGAATGGCCAACAACACCACACAGGGAAGTTAGTGGTGGGAGACAGAATGGAGGTGGAGCAGAGCAACTAACCATAAGAGAAGAAGCCAGGCAGGTAGAGGACTTTCCTCCCAAACATGGTGGTCCCCGGCGTGGGAGCGAGGGGCTCATGTCCAACCTGGGGTCAGAAGGAGAAAGACAGAGGCGTTTGAGAAACTTTCTGCAGCATGAAAGCACTTCAGCAACCCCGGTGAAGCCTGTTCTCAGGCTACAGCAATTGCCCTAATTATCAGATCAGGACCTGTAACATTTCTTCAACACTGCTGCAGAAGTACCTTAGGAAAGTCTATCAGGATGCCTCCGGTGTCCTTGTTCCAGGACGTGTGTCCCTGGACCACATCAGATTGGCTGAGTGACTCCTGCTAGGTCTTACCGGCTACTTAAATGTACCAATCAAGACAGTGCTGCATTAGAGTGAATCACTGGATCCATGGGGCCTTGCTGCCGGATATCCAGCCTCCTGGGAGGGACTATTACAACTGGCATGACTTAATAGACTGCAAGCAAGTCAAGCAGTCATGAACTGGTGCCAGAAAACCTCTTCCCTCTTTCTACATGGAGGAAGGCTGCAGCAAAAAGTCCTGAACTACTTGCCTATAGCTACCAGTCAAAGGCCTTAAACCACAGTGTGACAACAGCCCCCAAGGAAGTCAAACCCAAATTCTGACTGCTGCCATTCTGTCACTAACTGAGAAAAACATCAGTCCAAACTAAATGGAAACTGCTTCATAACAGCATCATAATTTATGTTCTAAGTCAAATCATCTCATTGCAGTGTCCTTTCTCTTGACTTGACCTATCAATTACTACTATGTTTCAGCCTTATTGACCTATCAGCTACAGCAGAATCCTTTCTCACTGACCTATCAGCTGCAGCGGAATCCTCTCTCACTGACCTATCAGCTGCAGCGGAATCCTCTCTCACTGACCTATCAGCTGCAGCGGAATCCTCTCTCACTGACCTATCAGCTGCAGCGGAATCCTCTCTCACTAACCTATCAGCTGCAGTGGAATTCTTTCTCACTGACCTATCAGCTGCAGCAGAATCTTTTCTCACTGACCAATCAGCTGCAGCGGAATCCTTTCTCACTGACCTATCAGCTGCAGCGGAATCCTTTCTCACTGACCTATAAGCTCAAGTGAAGTCCTTTCAGCTCCAGCATCCTGCTTCTCTTACCTCTCATGACTCCTTTCAAATGTCTGCAGCAAAAAACAGTCAAACTATTGTTCAACAAACACCACGTCAATCTCTACCAAATTACTGATTTTAAAATAGTATTTACATAATACATAACAATTATAAAGGCTTGAGGCAACCATTTTGTCATTATCAAGAAACATATCCATTATTAAATAAGTAATTTTAACAATAACCTTTAAAACTGCATTCATCTAAATTAGCAACGATTTAAATTATTAAACACCGTCTTCAGTTATTCCAAGTATAACAGTGTAGTACACTGTTGTTGTGCAACATAAATATATTCAAGCATTTTTCTTTTGAAAATTTTCGGCAAAAAATCTTTTAGAAAACTGGAGTCTATTACAAACACAGAAGAAAAACCTTTCAGGGAGTTCTGGGAGAAAGAATATTCCGAATAAGAATGATAAAACTTTAATGCATTTTTATTATTAATGTTAACGTCAACATTTCTGTTTGTAATTTCTGCTAATTATGCTCTTTCGGCCAGTGGTAAAAATTATTGTTACGTTTGGGTTGTATTAACTAGATTGTTCTTGAGGATTTTTTTGGAGTGCTGATATACAAGACTCAGACCAATTTTCCATGTGCTGTGATGGAAGCCGCACTGAGTTATCGTTTTATTGCCATTTTGTTGTATTTCTCACAAATCAAATAGGAAAATGTGCATATGAATAAACAGTGAATGGTGGAATGATTCCCGCAGCCCATCAAAAAACAATTAAGCATAAGTATGTGTTAATCCTTAAAACAAAAAAAATGCACATGGAGCAAACGTATTTGTTATTCCACGATTAAATAAAAATGCATGAAAGCCCCGCGGGCTGGTGAGACGATCTTATCTACTGCAACATGTCCAGCGTTTCAGCAGCGCTGTATGAGCCCCGGACGCGACGCGGGTGTCGCGCTAGACGCAACCGGCTGCGCCGCAGGATTAACTCCGCATGCACTGCTGTTTGCAGTGGAACACTCATGTCGGTGTGTGTGGCTTTTCTCTTGGCCACACCCAGATTCAAGAATAATTCGCAGGTTATACAGTCACGTTACCTGAATTAGCAGTTTTACATAAAGTAGGGGATGTGTGATTGCAGTCACCCCGGCTCCGAGCAGCACGATGGCGGTGTCCACATCCACCGAGGTGGTGGTCGCGGCCGGAACGCCATTCCGGTCGAAAAGGGGGGCTCGCTGTGTTCCCCCTTCATCAGTCATGTCTTCAGCTGTCACGCCGGTAGCGAACAGGAGCGTAATGCACCTCCGCCGGGACTTAGCAGTGAGAGACTCAGAGACGTGAGTGTGTAACCACCCCGAGTCACGTGACTGCACCGGGAAGTCAACCAAAACAACTGATGACGTGAACGAAGAGGTCGGCCCTGAAACCTCGCCGCGTAAACGGCAGGTGGCGCTGCAAGCACACCTGGAAAAAATGAATCCTAGAAGCGTGACACAGCCACCGGAAAAAAACTTCCTCCTATATTCCTGTTAGTTTGTTTAGCGAATACAAGTGATCTTGAACTGATGTATAAAATTTAATATTTATTTCATATAATATTCATTCACAAATACAGCGTATTTTTATTTATAACATTTAAAACATACAAGAAAATCGAACCATTTTTAAATTAACGAATAAAAAATAAGTAGGCGTAACTATGAACAATTGTATGGTGTTTCACAACAAGTTCAAAATATGATCACATTCTTAATTACAAAGTGGTGTGTATTGCAGTTAAAATGTAACCAGGGTGTGACTGCACTTTGGCTATTCCTGAATAAACAGTCATGTAACATAACCGGAAGGCATATTTTACTTACTCACGATGAGTAGACAATTTCGAAAAATAAGACAGAATAAAGTAATAAATAATAGTAAAGAATTCATAACATACACATGCAGCCCACTGCCCTGCCCAGGATGCTAACTCCTTAGGACAAGACTCAGAAACATAATATAGAGCTTAAACCTACACTACAGACTAAGATATAGTCACTTCATACTGAGGTCACGATCCTGGATTCTCAGCTTTCCACAGAACTGTATAGTTCTTGGAAATGCAAATGAGACTCTTCCACTAACCGTGATATCACTCCTGCTATAGTCCACACCAGTGCACCCCAGAAACACAGTAACCTTTAAACGGGATTATGACCGAGGATATCTGCTTTTGGTGAGGTCTAAACCACAGCAGCATTTGGTTCTGGAGCGTGCACACCAGCTCCGACCTTCACTCAGCAGCCAATTCACAGGAGCGACTGGCAACGCAAAACCACCATTAATGCTCATAAAATCATTTTTAAAAAGCCCCGATAACAGGCTGTTATCTGCAGCTGGAAATAACAATTTAACATTAGGGGAAAAAGTTCACAACAGTATTTTCTTTGATCAATAAACCTGGGATTATAAGAAGGCGTTATTCCTGATTTTCATCAATAACAGTCTCTTTCTAGTGCTTAACTGCAACAACAGGCAGTGATCTGGTTGACTAATCGCGTCTCATTTCCCTACCAAGGCAGACACTCTAAATCTTTCACCCAGGGAGAGCTGACCCATAAAACCACGCTATGGTGTGATGTCACAGTAAAAAGTCACATCTCCATGGTGATGGGGCCTACACAAGGCTACTATCCGTGGCTGGCTCTGTTTCAGCAAGGTCAAAGCAGTGGTCACTGTGAAGAAGTGCTCTGGCTGCAGTCTCCATGTCATCCTGGTTTAAGCCCAAGGCCTCTGCCATCTCCTGCTTCACCACTGACACAAACTGGGAGTCCTGAGCCAGGATGCTTAGACCACTGCCTTCCAGTACCTGTAGAGCAGGACACAAATCCAAGAGAAACAGAAGTCAAAGTACCTGAGATGATGATGATTATTATTATTATTATTATTATTATTATTATTATTATTATTATTATTATTAGCTTAGGAAATACGATGTTTTTTTTGAACTTGCCTATTTTAATGATAATTACACAGCAACGTTAATAACCACAGCTCTCTTGCTCAGGGTTACTGGAGCAACCTTTTGTAATTTTGTGTTGTGCTGATATCTGTAGAACTTGATCACCATCCAAAGCTCCCAAATGAACTCCCACTAGTTTCCTTTCTGAACTGTGAATACAGGAGGCTCTACAGAGCTTGTTAGCACTTACCTTCTGGATAAGCTGGTCTATGGCAAACACTGATTGCAGCCCCATGGCATGCTGGGAGTTTGAGTGTGCCCACCTGACTGATTGCAGCCCCAGAGCATGCTGGGAGTTTGAGTGTGCCCACCTGTGCTGAATGCAATGACGTGGGATCTGAAATGAGAAACAGGAGGAAACAGTGGAAACATAAATATTATTATGACATTGTGGGGACATTTTTCCAGTCCCCACAAGGAGAAACTGAATTTTCTAAAAATCTGTGAATGCAATCAAAGAATTAAAAACGTCAAAAGTCTTGTATTTTGTTTGGTTACTTATGGTTAAGTTAGGGGCTGACGCCCCATCCTGAGTTGTTCCCCGCCTCGTGCCCGTAGCTTCCGGGACAGGCTCTGTGCCCCCCCTCGTGACCCAGAAGGATAAGCGGGTTGGAAAATGGATAGATGGATGGATTAAGTTAGGGCTTAGTTAGGGTTATGTGCAGGTGTTACCTCAGAGCTGATGGCCTTTGCGCTCACGCCCTGCTGGTTTCCTCCTCTGCTGTGTTCCTGTTCAGGCTCAGACCCTGGGAGACCCACTGCAGAGGACATACATGCACTATCAACACACCTGATACCTGTGTAAACAGCACTGTGCCTTTTGGATCAGTCAGTTCCTTCCCTTAAATTATTATGATAATATTCTAGGCAATATATTTTGATAATTGTTCAATTTTCATTTCTAGTGGCGCACATGCAAAAAAATGCAATAAATAAAGTTTTTAACTGACTTGAAACTTGTGGTTTATTTCCTTTTAAAGGTCTGTGTTTGTCCTTGATTGGCTGGAACTGTGGGCCCGCCTCCCATTTACAGGGTAACCTAACCCAGGAAATGCATCCTTAATTCCATCATTTTCCTAGTTCATAATAATAATACATTCTATTTATAAGCACCTTTCAAGACACTCAAGGATGCCTTACAAAGACAGTAAAATAAAGCAACACAACACATGGCAAACAATCAACAATATATCAAGATAATAACAAGACACGATATACTGTAAGACAAGAATATAAAAGAAGACAAAACATAGTAGCGATCAATTATTAAATCAAGGGTAAACTGTACATCAAATTTGTAAAACAAACTTAAAAAAACATAAAATATAATTCTTTATGACTGCCTGTGTCATTATGGTTGCAAGTTTGCATACGAGCAGTACAAAGAAAGACATATTAATATTGAATATTGAAAATAACAGACAGTGATGCATCCTTATGAGCAGAAAGCCGATCCCCCAGACTCACGCTGTACTGTTGTTCATATTGTTGTTGTTGTTATTGTTGTTCGTGGTGGTGTTGGCCTTCCTCGGCGTCCTGGGGAAGAACTGGGGGCTGTGCAGGAATACGGAGTCAGGAGACAGATCCCCCTCTTCTAGCCGGTGGTCAGACACTTGTAGGGGGCGATGGCTGGTGACCTGCGTGGGCAGGGGGGTGTTCCTCTCCAGCGTGAAGGGGTCCACATGGTTCCCAAACAGGCCGCCTGACCGCTGAGATCGGGCAACACTGCCTGTTAAAAACCCAATGAGTATTTTCAATAAGAAAAGTTCATACCGGGCATTTCCACGCACCCTGAAGATTGCATCCTCCATAGATTCATCCAGTGCCTGGTCGGTCTCCTCCCCAGCCATCAGGTCCCCTGAGATTGCACGCTGGAGCTCTGGTAGAGCCTCCTCCTCCATACTGCGAAGACCTGCCTGTCCAGGGAGAGACGTGGGGGGGTCACACACAAAGGACAATGAGAAAATGGGTGACAAAGACGAATAGACTGAGAGGTACAGCAAAGGTTGCCAGTACGGATGGAGAGAGGGAGGAAAATGATTTGGAGGAACACCTATGAAGTATGTGAGGAGCATGTGCTGAGAGGATCTTATGTCAAGGAGGAAGGGCACCTGAATCTCCATGGCGTTCTTCTTCTTGGTGGGCCGATACCCGTAATACTCTTCTCGTCTCTTTATGTACTTGCGGAATTGGTCTTGGATCAGGAACGTGGCGTAGAACTTTCCCACGGTCACTTCGTCGTCTGCCAGGACGGCACAGACGAAAGACAGGATGGGTATCCTGTCCAAAGAAGAACGATTCAAGCAGCTCAACACCATGTTTATAAACATCTCACCTCCCACTGAAGGGATAACCTGGTCCAGCAGCTTCATGCTGGTGCGCTTCCAGATCTTCTTGATGATGGCTCGCAACTCCTCGTTGGCCTGCTGAAAGTTACCTGTCCCAGAAGAGAAAAAGCTGCTGTTTCACGGAGGCCGTATGTTTGCCTGTATGTGCCAGTGTGCTAAAGCCATCGTCTTAATAGTAATGCTTAGCTAGCAGTGCACGTAGCTTGTGTGATGGCATGAGCAGAAGATGTACAGCAGAGGTACACCCACCCTCCGTTTTGATCTTGAGGGCCGTTCTCACCAGGGAAAACAGGGTGGCGTTGAAGGTGACAGTACCGTCGCTATTCATCGGCATGTTCATGGAGACCAGGCGCTAAAGCCCCGGACATGCGGGCACAGACACAGAGCCTGTCACTCCCCAACATCTCACGGTTTCTACTGGACCCCAGCACCTACCGAATCTAGAATCCAGAACTACTCAGCTGTTAGTAACGTGCCGATATTTATGGATGCTTTGTGAAATATGCTGCTCAACGTTACAGTCAGCCTGACGTGCCACGGTAAGCTGGACTCACCTTGCACGCGACCCGGTGAGGGCAGAACTTGCCAAAGCCCAGTGGGGGCTGGATCCTGCGTAGCAGAGTCACCACATCCAGGTGCTTGATTCGCCCCCTGCATGATAGGGAGACAAAATACTCCTATTTATATCCTATTTATATATAAGTCTCAGAAAAACTTCAAAATAAACTAAAAATAAAGCAGAGACTGTTAGTTGAGGCATGACATCATCTGTAGTGCAGGAAAAGTTTTCAAAATGGTGGGGTTGTGCTATTAATGCATTTACAGAGAGTTAAGTGGAAATACAGTTCTGGGGCATCCGAGGTGCCGGTTGATAGAAGCAAACATGTACGTACGTGGCTTCAGGGTCATACTCTGCCCAGATTTTCTTAAACTCATCCAGGTGATGGGGGCCGAGGATTGACCAATCACGTGTCAAGTAGTCAAAGTTGTCCATGATGACTGCCACGAACAGGTTGATGATCTGGAAATAAAAAAGAAAAACAGATGGACAATGTGAGACATATATAAGAGTCTGAGGGAAAAGTCATGTGAGCAAGAAAAGCCTGTGTCCAGTATCTGTGCCTATTTAGTCACAGTCATTTCCCTACAGGCAGAGAGATGTGCTGTGGTTTGCGGTGGCACAGTGTAATGTGATGTGAGTGTGTCGTCACTCACCAGGAAGGCACAGAGCATGTAAAAGCTCATGAAGTAGACCACAGCAAAGCTGGCCCCACACGTGTATTCCTCCCCGGGCTGATAATCTGATTTGGGGTCACACAGCTTCCCATACATGCATCCCAGCATGATCTCTTGCCATGCTTCCCCCGTCGCACACCTAGAGCCATAAAAAGAGCTCGTTCAGCTTAGAAAAGATACTGCAGCCGTTCCTGGAAGACTGTGGCCAGAAAGACCAGCGTCACGCTCACCTAAACAGCAGCAGCACCGCCTGCGGGAACGTCTGGAAGTTGTTGTTGCGGTTGATTTGTGTGCCGTCCACCAGAGCAATCTTACCAAAAACCTGCAGGACAGGAAGTGACTCAGGTGCTATCCTCCATGCCATCTGGCCTCATGAAGAATAGGGGGAAAAGAGAGAGAGCAGGAGAGAGAAGAGGAGACCTCTTACCTGCATACCAATGACTGCGTAGATGAAGAACAGCATCACAATGAGCAGAGCTACATAGGGAAGGGCCTGCAGAATAGAACCAAAGGTCTGAAGGTCAGAAACTGCCCGGTGAGGCTCAGCAGGACTGTTGGAAGGGGTCAAAAAGGTCCAGGCTAAATAAACCAACTAATATAGACTGAAAGACAGGATCTAACAGCACTGATAGAGTAAACAAAGAGGCTGCGGGAGTGACTGCTCATTAACACAGCATCTGTCCCGCCTAGCTGGAGAGGAAGTGACATCAGCACTGACCTGGAAGGACTTGATGAAGGTCCACAGCAGGTTGCGGATGCCCTCTGACCGGTTCAGCAGCTTCACCAGGCGCATCACACGGAACAGCCGGAAGAAGGTGATGGAGACCCGGGCATTTTCCGAGTCCTTCATGGAAGCGAACCGTGGGGTCACAGCGAGCAAACAAACAGCCTTGCTCTAACACAGCGACACTGGCCATTGTGGTAAATTGTACACCAGTAAGTACCAGTACAGCAGATACATCGAAATCAAATCCATATACATAAACAGATAAACATATAACCATAACTACTCACTGCAATAGCTTGCATTGGGTTCACCTCCTAGAAAAATGAAAAACTGCATGAGCATCAGCCTCACTGCTACCCCTGAACAATTTCACCTCAGAGGTCGATATGATTTGTGTATTTCATTTATTCCTGAAACGGACCTCCTTTCTCTGAAATTCACTATTGATTTAAACACTGTAATCTACAACAAAATATTGTATTCCTTGGTTGAAGGCTTTGGTTTGTTCTGTGTAGGACATAGCTGTCGACATAATGGAGGTGAAGATATGGAGCATTTTTTGTACTTAACAGTTATACATGAGAACACTGTACAATTCAAGAGCTACAGGGAGGTTCTTCTGATTTATCCACCCCGATTTTCAGTATTTTTTTTTTTCATTTAATGTTCAGAGGAATACTTTTCACAAGGAATATTGTACCAAAATGTACAGCAAAGATTGCAGCAAAGCTAAGACCTGGAAGGAGGTCTACTTAACATGGGTCTAAGTAGGGCCGGTGTAGCCGGAGGCACTGCTTACCGCGCAACCATGGAGACAGTAGAGTCCACCGCTGGATGCAAGAGCAGTCTACTTGAGTAGATGGGCAGAGAGAGACGCCATAAGCCACACAGAAAGAGAAGGAGAAACAAACAGGAAATGACAGGGTGAGTCTGAGTGGGAGAGATCTGGACAGGAACTGAGACTATGAACTAGAAAGAGAAAGACAGAGTCTAGCAAGAAGAGAGGAACTGGAACTCGGACTGGGAACTTGGTACTGAGCCTGGGCTCTGTGCTATGGACCATTAGATAAACTTAGTCCTGGTCATTATTTTATAAGGGATAAGCACTGGGATACATTAAAGTGAATGGTGTGTAAATCATGCAAAATCAATCAATGGGAAAAAACAATGATAGGTGAACAAATGGAGCAAAAAATCCAGGAGGAAACACTCACATCAATCTCACTGAGAATGACGTCCACAACGCTGCCGATGACAATCAGGAAGTCAAACACGTTCCAGGGATCTCCGAAGTATCCCTGCGGAGAAGGATCGTAATGAGTATCCCGGCATAAATGACAGGTTCAGGGCGCAGGCATCAGAACAATCCTTCATTCACCTTAGCCTTGAAGGCCAGCAGCTTGAGGATCATCTCCGCAGTGAAGAGTACGGTGAAGATCACATTAAGCATGTCTGACAGGTGGGTGATGTGGTCAGACTGGTCACAGTGCTGGTCGGAAAGATGAAGGATATGGAGGATCAACTTGGACCCAGCTCAAGAGACCTATGCAGAAACAGTGCCGACTTCATTGTTTGCCCAGGTTTACCTGCATGCCCAGGCAGAGGGTGTTCAGCATGATGAGCAGGAACATGAGGTACTCAAAGTAACAGGAAGTCACGATGTACCACACCCAGTACTGGTAGGTGTCCTGGGGGATGTAGCAGCGTAGGGGGCGGGCTTTGAGAGCATACTGGACACATTGGCGCTGCCAAACAAAGGAACAGGCAACAAGGGGACAGATTTAATAAGTGGCAATTTGGCCACTCGCCCTTAGAACTTGGGATCCCAGCTATATAAAAAAATAGCAAGTACACCTATGAAATGTGGACCCCATGGATATGAGAAGACAGACGACTGAATATCTGGATAACTGGCCCACCGAATTACAGTGGGGTAACAAAGACAGATGAGTAGGTTCCTGGGCTAATTGAGGAAAGGTAAAATGGTACCTGGTTCTTGTCCAATTCGCAGTTCTTGTACTCCTGCTCACCCTGCTCCTGGAAGGTGACGATGACGAAGCCCACGAAGATGTTCATCATGAAGAAGGCGATGAGGATGAGGTAGACGATGAAAAAGATGGATATCTCCACACGGTTGTTGTAGATAGGGCCCATGTTTTCAGCTTGGGAGTCGATGGCCTTGTAGAGCAGTCTGCAGTATGGATGGACATCTGATGCAATTGCCCAGGCACACCTTATAAAGCTCTACAGCACACTGTCCAAAAATAACCAGCCTTCAATTTGACACTTTATGTTGTTCCTTTATCGTAGAACTTTTTGAGCTTATTTATGTTTTATTTATATGTAATTGAATCTAATTAGCAATTACACTTTGATCAAACACTTTGGTTCTTCAGGAGAAGAGTTTGCTTTCATAGCACTAACACTCTCCGAGATGTGACCAACGGTCTTAAAATAAGGATCAGTGCTCAAAGAGGAAGAAGAGGAGTTTCTCATAGGTGTCACTAAATCTCCCTGAGGTGGGGCCAGCGTTCACACGAATGGGGCTAACACTCACTTAGGCCATCCCTCAAACGTAGACACAGTGAAGAGCGCCAACATGCCATTTAGCACGCTGTCGAAGTTCAGGTCACTGTTGATCCACTCTCGCTGCCGCACCTCCATCTCGTGGCGGGCATTTTCCTGGTACTTGATGTAAGTTCCCCTTAGAAACACATGGGTATTAACCGTGGTGAAAGACAAGGTGGGTGGATACACTGTTTCACATGAGAGTGGATGAGAGTAATAGTGTCTTTATGACTTACAAGGTCCACTTTTTAATTCTTTTAAAGGCACAAATGACAAGTGAAAACAGTATTTAATCAAACTTGTGACTAACTTTGGCAGGCAAAGGGTTAAAATGTGATTTTTAAAAAAAAAAAAAAAAAAATCATAATAAAATATAGATTTAGACGCATCACGCTAACAAAACATGAAGTTCAAATTACTTGCACTCTGCTTCTGTCATTTTAGAGGGGTCTGTGCACCTGTAAAATGTACCCTGGGAGGAGAGGGAAACATCAATTAGTCTCTTTATGACATCATGGGAAAAAACAATGACTCTTTATGACATCATGATTTCATTTCTTATGTAATAGTTACAATTAAAAATCATGTATGAAGAAACCATCCATATAACATACAATTGGATGTTTTTGCTGCAGTAATTGGTTAAATGTCTTGCTTAAACCCTAAATACAACATCTCACTGACACCTGACACCTTGTAGCGTATGAAGTTCATTGATGCTTTTTTTAATGCAACGCGGTGTGTCTCCTCAAAAGTACCAAGGTAGAGATACTCTTCAGAAAGTCATGCCACTTTACCGTTGCTTCCAGTGAGTGACAAAGTACCAGGTTTGTGAGTTTGTGCGTCAGGTTCTCTGACCTTGAAGAGTTGGACACCGATGCAGGCAAACATAAAGTCCAGCAGCATGGTCACCAGGACAATGTTGCCGATTGTCTTAATGGCCACAAACACACATTGGACCACGTGCTGCAAAATGGAAGCGAAAAGGCACGGAGACTTCAGCGGGGATGCTAGGAACTCAGCATGGACAGAAAGACGATGACAGCTTTGGATACGACAGAGATGATGGTGGACATGAAGAAGGTGCCAACGAGGACATGGGGAAGAGGGTACTGGTATTGTTGATGGTGGGGATGAACATGGAGATGATGGAAGTAGAGAATTTGGACTTGGGGGGAAGAGGTGAATGAGGTGATCAGGCTGATGCAGGTGGAGATGGAAGAGAAGGTGAAGAAGCTGATAACATGCGTGTCTTCACCTTGAGGCCCTTGGCACGGTTTATGGCTCTCAGGGGCCTGAGCACCCTGAGCACCCTCAGGATCTTCACTACTGAGATGGCGCTGGACCTGCACACAAAGACAGAAAGTGAATGAAAGTCAGGATGACCCCTCAGGCAGGTTCCTGCGAGGTCTACAGGTCACTCACTCCATTCCCATGGAAAGCAGGGATACACCCACAACGATCAGGTCCAGGATGTTGAAGGAGTTCCGGCAAAAGGATCCCTTGTGAAGGATCGCACCATACGTGGTCATCTGTGGGGAGGGAGCGGGGGGATAAATTAGAGCCGTTGCATGTGTGGTGGGTTGCGAAAGAATCCAGGGCATATGGGGAAGCACCTTAAGCACAATCTCAGCGGTGAACACCGAGGTAAAGACGATGTCAGCATAGGCCAGGACCTACGCAGAATAGAATGATTACTGTCACATTCGATTTAAATCTGTCTGTCTGCACATCCAGCAAGGACAGAGCACAAGGGCAACATCTAATGCTTTATTCATGTGGTGTTCATCAGTTTTATGAAAATTTTGAAATATAAATTAGAGAAATACTCTGTTAATTTAAAAAATATATATTAATACACTGTATATTGGTAATAAACTGTTTCATTTCTCTCTCCCAATGGGACCAATTTGCCAGTATTTTTGGTGTCCGTATATTAGTCCTAAAAGGAAAAAATTTGCTGAGTGATTTGTGTTGCCTGGTTTCTGAAGGATTCTGGGTCAATGGGGTCTTCGGCCGCCAAAGAGATGCTGCTGAGGAGGATGAAGAGAAGGATGATATTGGTGAAGGTGGTGGCGTTGATAATCCGATGGCACAGTTTGCGGAACCTGCAATGAGGTACAACCAACACCTGTGTCAGCTTTTGCCTTTAACATTAGTCAGAGCCTGATCTTCAACAGCTCCAAACCAATTTAAATTGAAACAAAAAAGCTGCTGTGCCTGATTTACGTGTCCCTCTGTGTTACACAATACCATTAATAATCAATTCTTGGCTGCACTCGCTTCTGCGGTGGATTTGACTGTCCATGTCCAAAATATGTACAATGAAAAAGAACAAAGGTCAGAATCTGGCCCTAGTCTAACTAGTAACCAAATATGGAAAGTTTAACTGTTCAGATCCTACCATGATAGAAACAGCATCCATACATACATATAGAATGAAGAACCTCATTGCAGATAAACCCTCCAAGAATGACCAAGCAGGGCTAGGTAGGAAGTCTACCAAAAAGGATTCTAATGCATTAGCATAAATGAACACACAAAGAATGATGTGTGGAAGGACTTTCCTAAATGCCATACTGTGGGAGCTAAAACCCATTTAGTCTGGCCAAGAGCTGAAATCTTCTGCTCAGGAACCTATTTAGTCTGACAAAGAACTCTGATAAAAAAAAACCTGGCCAGGAACCCACTTGTTCTGAGGGCCAAAGATAAAGAAAGAGCTGGCCTCTGGCATGGGCACAGCCTTCTCTTTCAGCTGCAGATCCGCCATGGGCCGGGGTCTGGGGCTCACTGGGATCTCCGGATCTTCCTCCTCATCATCCCCTAATAAACAGGAGTAGCAGGTGGGTTACATCTGCTGTGCTGGCAGCAGCACCGTGTTAGGCACCATTTCGAAATGTCACAGGTGACATAATACATACACGCAGATAGTGTTCTGGAAAATGTATGTAACTATTATATATTCAAACATGCCCAGCAAATGGTAACTGTTACTGGAAATGTTACATTTAGGTAGATGACTAGCTAGTTAACGTCAGCCAGATAATTGTTTGTTTGACATGGACATGGAAAAGGCTGTGTTATGCTGGTGTTTGTGGCTAGCCAGCAAACACTGAAGGACGGTGTCATTTGTACATAAAACCCGGGCGCTGAATTAGCTGCCCCCTGCCATGTCACGAAAGTCACATATGGGTTAAATGCAGAGGACACATTTCGTTGTTGCGCACTGTGTACTGTGCTGTGGTGTGTTGACAATGACCACTAATCACCAAATTATCTGTGAGACAACAACACAAAAACAATTCAGTTGCCTTCTTATATTTGTAGTAGTACAGTTACTTGGCTAGCAATTGTAAACAGCTAAAGATACTTATCCTTGTTTACTGGTGCTAAGTAATGAACGTTATGATGTGACGACTCCTGAGCACATCATTGGTTGACTGAATAATTAGTTCATATGTTACATTTTTACAAAATATTGGGTAGGCATGTCAATACCTAAAATGATTGCCACTGTGCCACTGTGTGCTGGTCTTCTACTGTCAAAATTGTACGTGGAATGTTTTACCCAGGTAGAGAGTAGTTACTTTACCCGGGAAATCTGCTGGTGGGAATGGGTCCTTGATTTCGTTGACATTTGACTCAAACTCATCCACTTTTAGCTGAATGAAATAAAAATATGCAGTGAAGGTCAGAGGTCAAAATCCAAATAGCCTGGAGAATAGTCAGTTCTGCTAAAGAAAGCAAATGGCTCGTTCATGGTATTTGAGAAGCCTGACCTTGGCTGTGGTGGGGATACCATCTATCTTAGCCCTCTGCTCTGCTAGTTTCTTAGCCATCAGTGCTTTCTCTTCCTCTGCCTTGTCAGGGTTGCTAGCACTGAATTGCAGGAAAGATAAAATGAGAGAATAACTCTGGTTCCTTAACTTCTGTGCTACTTGTACCCGAACGTCCAAACCAAGACCTCCACCTCAGCAACTTCTTGCGCATCTTCTCCTCCGTTTTCTCTTTCTGTGCCAATGTCAGACTCTCTGCCTCAGCCAGGTTGTCGACAGCAATGGCCAGGAACACATTCAGCAATATGTCTAGGCATCAACAATCAAGGAAGGACTCAAGAAGATTTAAAACTAATCACTAATAGTTTACTCTGCATATCGGGTGGATGTTTCTTTGGGGTGTGTTGTTCTGTTCCTGGCTCCACCCACTATTACATTTCATACTTTTTGGTTGGCTGTTTTCTTCTTCCTTCCTTTCATTACTTCTGTCATAAGGCCTGTCCAGACAAGAACAGCAGGCCATTGCTTTGGAATTTGCTGTGCACTTCTTGTGTTGGTGGTATTCTTTGTGCTTGACCCCTGTTGCTGTGTGACCATTGATTTTGTTTAGCCTTTTTTGGGTTTGGTTACTTTGGATTTCTGTTTTGTAAATTGCCCGTAAATATCTGTAAATATTGTGTTCACTGTGAGTAGGTGCGACACCATTGTGCTTTGATTACATTTTCTCACTGTTTTGAAGCTGGTTAGGGTGATGGGTACATTTTGTGTACATTTATTTTGTTCTTGTTTGGGTTAGATACAGGAGTATCTTTATTCTAGTTATAGAGGTGTTTTGTTTGTTACTTTGCTGTGGTTGGCTCCTAAAGTGATTCCCTCTGCTAATAAATTCACTGGCACAAAGAACATAGTGGTCTCAGTCCAGTTTTTTGTTGCACCTGACCCTAGACCAGGATGTAACAGTGGGCCCATGGATAAAAGATACAGTTGCCACAGATGAAGAGGATGATGAAGTAGATGCTGACCAGTATTCCAGGAAAGACTGGTCCTCCATAAGCCATGATGCCATTGTACATCACAGTGTCCCAGTCCTCACCTGTGAGGATCTTAGACCAAGAATAACAGATACAAGCAGTTTTTGATAGATTAGTGTCTATGATCTTTATGGTTTGGCTTCATTTGTTAAGAGGAAGGAGTGCAAAACAAGCACAGTGAAGCTTGAAAAATTCCATTGACATGAACTGATTGCCTGTGAAAGAAGAGTATCTGTGTGGGCCTGAAAGCAGGTTTGGGTTCTAAACAAGAGTGACCCACCTGGAACACACTGATGAGAGCTTGGGGGAAGCTGTCAAAGGTACTACGTTGCACCTCCTGTTCGGGGAAGTTAAACTTGCCCCCGAACACCTGCATGCCCAGCAAGGAGAAGATGACAATGAAGAGGAAAAGCAGCAAGAGCAGGGAGGCGATGGAGCGCACAGAGTTCAGCAGGGAGGCCACCAGATTGCTGAGGCCTGTCCAGTACCTGAAGAAGAAGGGTGGGTGAACTGTTAGCCATGAGCGATTTCGAGCAACTTTTAGCTGAGCATGGGGGCCTCCAAGTTTCTGAGGCTTGGTATTTGAGAACCAGAAGAGTCCAATAAAGTCCTGAATTAACCGTAGTTGTAACTTGTATTTCAATAATTTAACAGTAACTATCTAGACGATGAATCATCTATCCATGATGATTAACTCCCATGATATCTATTTCCTGTGATGATCCCAATCCAACATCCTCCATTTCCCATAATGCCCATGATCTCATGACATGCCCCATTTTACGCACGGTGCCCACTTACTTTGTGACCTTGAGTAACCGTAGGAGGCGGATGCAGCGCAGCACAGAGATGCCAAGTGCTGACACCACATCCATCCGCACCAGCACCAGCTCTAGGATGCCCACAGTAACCACAAAGCAATCAAAGCGATTGAACAGAGATATAAAGTACGAGGGCAGCCCCAGGGCATACATCTTCAGGAACATTTCCAGTGCAAACAGCAACAGCAGCACCTTGTTGGCAATGTCTACAGCCAGAGACAGGAAGTAGGAGTAAGTTTTTGAGCTTCAGGGATGGGGTTGTGTTTAAGCAACCTGCTTACCTGGCTTCACCACTATATACTAGTGTGGAGGTTTGAAAATGAAACCTTGTATCTGGGTAGTGTCAAAAGGCGGTGTCTGAATTCAGGGGCTGTATCTTTCAAAGGACGCGGCCCAAGACCTTTGTAGACTGCATTCTTTGAAGGTCAAATTAAAAATATTGTCAAATGGGACAGTCTGGCCGTCACCACCTGCTCCTACCCTTACCCCTGATTTACGAAGTGCCGCTTCTCTCATCTAGCTGATGTCTAGATGTATTTCTAAACAGCATTTGAAGGACCCTTCAGAATGGGACGGCCTTTGACGCAGTCAGTCTTCGAATGCAGCCTTGGAAGAGTGCAGCCCCTGAATTCAGACACTTGCAGCGAAAGTGTCAAAGTGTGAAGGCCAAACTGTTCTCTTAATCAACTGAAGCTTAAAGGATTTGATTAAAAGTATCTGAAAAGCAGCTGAGAAATCAAGATGATACCAGCTGAAAGCCCAGACTTCTAAAGTCTCAGTAGCTCCTTTTTCTAGTTTTTGAATTTTAGTTCCTTACATGTAAAACGTTCTCGGTTTTAAACAAGCTAGGTAGATATATGCCCAGTGCATTATGCATTTTCCTCGACCCGACAAAGGCCTTAAAACAGAAACATCTTTGTAAAGAAGTAGCCTTGTGCCCTTGGTGGGATGGACCTTGCAGGCTGGTGAGCCCCTCGGGCTGTTGGTGGTGCTCCGTGGCAATGGCCAGAGTGTTGAGGAACACCAGCAGGATCACCACCCAGTAAAAGAGCCGAGACTTCACCCAGACACGACACTTCCTCCGGAAGAAGCGGTTCCAGCGGCGCCAGTGACGGCTGAGAAGAGAGTGATGGGCGGTTGGGGACCTGCCTTGAACCTCATTAGAGTCGATCATATCTAACCTGTAACCTTCATAAGCATTTCAATTACATTCATTGATGTTTGGTCTAATAGTGTGTTAGATACACCTGAGAGTTCATGTCAATGATGCTACTGGATTTTCACCATTATCTCCTGTAAAGAGCCAATCTCTCCCCTGTACTCACAAGTAGAAGCGTAGACGGTTCAGACCCTCCATGTCATACAAGCTCTCAGTATCTGAACCACCTTCATCCAGAGGCAGGAGTCCTGGACAGAGGGATTAGCCTAAGTGAAGCCTGAGTTACACTGCCGAATAAGGCCTGGGGTCCAGTCTGAATCGTGGATTAAACCAAGCAGTGCCAAGAGCTAATCTGATGGCCTTTAGGTAAATTAGCATGAGAACATCCTGATTCTAGCCAGAAGGGGAATTAGCGTTTGGTTACTCTTGGGTTTAGTCTTAGTGCCAGAGGTTCAGAAGTTCAATACACTGTATGGGCAGATGTGACAGATGAGCAGAATCAAGGGGCAAGTTGTCCTTCCTTGTTGAAAGTCCTCGACTCCATCATAACTGATCTAGTTTCATACACTTTTGCTCCTTACTGGTTCTGTCATTGTCATGGAGAATGTTTATTTACCTTGTCCCTCCTGGTCATTATCTATGACTTCTGCCTGGGTGATCCAGTCCATGTAGCCCTTCAGGTCCTCGTCCAGCTGCTGTCTTTCCCGCAGCTTCTGGAATTCTCCCCTAGACTTGGCCTTCTCCCGCTCCTTTGTGAACTCCCTGAGGGAAGATGGGGGAGGAGAATGAAAAAGGGAACATAATGCGGACAGAGTTATGAGGTTAACTTTTGTATATATAATCTAAAGCTGTAAAATCTTGAAATGTCACAGATATTGCAAATGCTAATACTTTTACATCTTTAAAATCCATTTCTGAAACTGAGCACCATTTGGACCTATAACTAAACAAAAGCAATTAATGGATGCTTAATGAGAAACATGTCGATGCTGAAGAAATCACATGACGATTCACATATTTCTGCATGCAAATGATAACCGCCAAAGGCGTTCTGACCCGCTGAGCACGCCCAGAACCAGGTTGAGTATAAAGAAGGAACCTAGCAGGATAAGGGTGACGAAGTAGATCCAGGGCCATTCATTCCCTATGGCATCATTTACCTGTAGGACACCAGAGAAAGAGAAGGGGTCAATTGAATGGGAACTAGGAAAACATCAGACTTTGCCCTTCATTAGAACTGGATCAGGTGATCAAAGGCATCTATCACAGGGCCGACTTTCCCTGTGCATTGAGACGGCCAGCAGCACTGTGATTGTGCAGCTCCATCACTGCGCAGCTGGCATAAGGTTGAGTTTACCCAGTAGAGAACCTCAGTCCAGCCCTCCATGGTGATGCACTGGTACACTGTAAGCATGGCAAACCCCAGGTTGTCGAAGTGCGTGATGCCATTGTTAGGCCCTGGCCAGCCTGCCCGGCACTCCGAGCCATTGATGGTGCAGCGCCGGCCGTTGCCAGCCTGGGCACAGGGCGATGCCAGTTCATTCTCCACTGTGGCAATAATGTCTGCCAGCAAACCAGACAGAAGAGGAAAATTAAATGCTAGCTTGCACAATTCTCCTCGATGTCGGCTGCTGTCGACTCCTGAGACAGTCATTAAAAACTATAAGCTAATTTGTTTGCCCCCCCCCCCCCCCCCCCCCCCCCCCCCCCCCCCCCCCCCCCCCCCCCCTCCCCCCCCCCCCCCCCCCCCCCCCCC
>JAODKE010000138.1:20381407-20393558 GCA_026779605.1 Mormyrus hasselquistii | reverse complement strand
CCCCCCCGAAAAAAAAACTTAGAAGGGCCCCCCCCCCCCCCTTCTTTTCCCAAAAAAAACCGGCAAAACAAGGGGGCCCCCCCCAAAAAGGGGGGGGGGGGGGGGGGGGGGGGGAGGCATTCCCCTGGCCTTCATGCAGGTATTACATACCTGCCTTAGCATAGCGCACATTTGAGATTAAATGGCAAGATGTAAGCTATGCAAAAGTAATATTTTAAAAGGAAAATAAGCAAAAAAACAAAAAAAGCCCCAGACTACAATCACCAGCTTCCAGCATATTACAGCAGGGGAGCATCACTCAGGAAACATCTGGTCCACAGGAAAATAAGTGAGCGATGTGAAGGTACAACCTCCCCCACCACCCCCATGCCCACAAACCCGCACATACCTATAAGCAAAGCTCATACACAAAAAAATACATAAAACAGAAATCATTTATAGCATACGGATTCTAAGATGCCCCCAGGAGAGGACAGTAGTGTAAGGTTGAGGAGGTAAAAGGTCCAAAGGGGGCTGGATCCCCTTTCAGTAGGCTGACAGCGCCCACTGCAGCAGGTTGTAGGTTCTAACACAATCCTTGACGACCAGCAGATTTGGTGTGGTCCTGCTATCGTAGGGTACTAAATTACAGTTAGAGGTGTAGTTTGGCCCGGACCAGATCGGACGAAAAGCACAGAGGCTTTTGTGTGTGTGTGTGTGTGTGTGAGAAGCTGTAAGGATGCAGATGGAGTGCTTCTGGCATCTGTGAGCAGTGACCGCTGCCGTGATGCTTCTGATTTCAGAGCACGGCTCTGGGTGGTCCTGACAAGGCGCTGGGACAAGGCTTTGTCTCCCTTGATGACAGCACAGCAGAGGGAGGAACCGGGTTCTGCCGGGTCCCGCCAGAACTCCGTCTTACCGCATCTCGACCTCACTGCAGCAGTTCCTCCCAGGAGATGGGTTTGGAGAAGACCTCCCGCTCTAGCCAGAGGTCATAGTTCATTTGAAATTCCTCGGGCAGCTCCACACGCTGGCCCAGCACGCTCTGCAGGCAGTTGTCTACGGGCAGGAAGTCCGGGTTGCCCTGACTCTTGTCGTAGCGACGGGCATTGAAGCGCTCTATGTTAGCCCTCAGTGCGCACTCCTCAGCCTGGAAGTCCCAGGGCCGTGCATCCAGATCTACTACCGAGAAACGGGGACAGTTACCACTGGGGAATAGCGCAACTAGGGCATTGACTGCTAGGGACTAACACTTGTACCAAAAAGGGATAATACCTCTGGAAATGTGTGATTCAAATAGCCATTGTCTGCAGCACTAAGAATGAAGACCTGCTTACTGAGGACATTATTTGTCATCAATTAAAAACACCTCAATAGAGCAGTGGTCACCAGCCCTGTTCCTGGAGATCTACCCTCCTTGAGAGCTTAGCTGCAGCCCTAATTTAACACGTCAGATACAGAAGATCAGGCTCTTCAGTAGCATCTCAATATTAGAACCAGCTATGTTGAAGCCAAGCTGGCTTGATTATCTGTATCAGACGAGTAAAATCTCTAGAAGCAGGGTTGGTGACCACTGCAATAGAGACTGTGGTAACCAATCACAGGCTGAAAGTACAGGGGCAGCCCCCACAGCCAGGGGACTTGATGGATGGAGGGTGGTTCTGAGCAGACGCAAGCCAAGTCGGGCGGCGACGGTGGACTTACCGTTTCCGTAGGCCCAGTCATCATTGAGGCGATGCCGCACCTTCTGGTAGATGGCCGACATGGTTTTCATGTTACTTTTCCTCCATTGTCGCCCTAAGTACTTAGTCTGGACCTTCAACAGCTTTAACACGTACAGCTGCATCATGGCCTGCTTGACCTTGAGCGCCCTCTTGAGGATAGGAGCCGACTTAAATACAACCAACATCTGTAGCAAATGGAAGTGAAATAAAAAAAAATCTGTATATTTACAAATAGCAAATAAATGTATATAACGAACATTCACATTTAACATACCTGTACCTAAATCAACTTATCCAGCAGGTTGTTTTAGGTCAAGAGAGGCCAATCTCATCCGCATAGAGCCAGTGTGTATGCAGGTTTTTGGGATAACCTTTAGGTCAGCTGATCAAACCCAGGTGAGGACTCTTTTGCCAATCAGTCCTCTAATTAGTAATGCAGTGCAAATCTGCATAACATAACATCTATTTCAGGATAAGATTGGCCACCCCTGTTTTAAGTATAACTAGTTGGCTGACTTTGTACCCGGAAGGGTCCCAAAAAAGTCCTGGTCATTAAATGTTTTACATGTTCCACGGATATTCCATCAACCATACACGTGTATAGGGCTGTCGTGATGATGTCGAGATTATATACGCGATAATCACCAGGGCCTTAGATGAAGAACGTTTGTCTAGATGCAGGCTTCTCAGTATTTAACGGAGATTTAGCATGGAGCCATTTGTTAATCCTGCTGATAAACAAGTTTAAATAGATGTTGGTGTCATGGTACATTTTGCAGTTGTACGTTTATCAAACGTAAGGATACTCCGAATTTATACAGATCACTAACATGAGCAAAGACAGATGGAAAGGTATGTGTCACACACAGAAAGACAGGCAAGGGGTTAGTAGGTGAAGAGAAGCGTAGATGGAGGTACAGACAAAGAGCAATGGGCTCCCCACCATGGTTCTGGAGTGCTTCCACTTGGTGAGCTTGTTGAGGATTCTCAGCAGGTTGATGCAAGAGAAAAGGTTCCTCCAGCAGAACTGGTTGTTGTCACCGGCCTCCTGTGAACCACAAACACACAGCAAGCCTGATGAGACCCAGCGCTACGACGTCTGACTGTTCCTCATATTACCAGCGACTGTTCTGACGGTCGTGCAGCTTTGGTGTCTCCTGATATTGGCCTCAAACACAGAGGAGGAGCAGGATCTCGGAATCGAACAAGGTGTCCAAGATGTCAAGTTCTGAGTTTGAGGAAACTGGCATTTACACGGGACTCCAGGATCAGACAACATTGTATTACATTAACAGAAAACCCACATATTTCCCCATAATCCTCAGTTTTTCCCAGCAGGCACTCTCTCTTACCAGGCTCTCTGCTGTCAGCTCAGGCAGCTCATGCACCACACAGTGGGGGAAGTCCAGCACAGAGATGCTGGAAACGAAGATGCACAATGTCACTAGGCTTCAAAATCCGGCCACGCCAATACATTAGACTATGTTCCAACGACCCTGACTGACCTGTTCTTAGCTGTGATGTAGGACATTATGTTCTGGTTGAAGAACTTCAGGATGAGCGGAATGCAGTTAGCAAAGACCAGGTGTTGGGCCATATACTCAAACTAAGGAAGAAGGATAATTGGACGCTGAATGTAGCTATAGATCTGCAGGAGTTCTGCATCAGTTTATGGTTTATTGGGATGGTACGGCAGGCGCATGGTGACTGATACCTGGTAGATGTGATTGAGTTTAAAGTGTTTGAGCAGCAGCAGCAAGATGGCAGAGATGGCCTTGACGATGATCTCCTTATGCCGATTTACATCAACGCCCAGCTTCATGCTCTGCAGAACTGTGGTCCTGGATGGAAGGAGATGACATCACTTGCTCTCACACACACCCACACACAGGGTAACAACACAGGAGGCGGGGGGGGGAGGAGGAGTTGAGGGGACGTACGGCATTTCTTCAGGAAGGACATCAGCCAGGATGTTGATGGAGTCGGTTTTGGCCTTGGAGGTGGGAGCTGCAGCCAACAGGATCTTCAGCAGTGCAATCTGGAGCGGAGAGAGGTGGGCAGTGACAGACAGAGAGGGAGAGAGATGCTGCAACTGCATGTTCTTCAGAATATTGATATGAAATAGACGCTTAGGAATCTTGGTAGGTATTTGCAGACTCACCATATACTGTGGCAGGCTGGGGAGGATTCCCTGGTACAGCAGCTCAGTGGAACACATCTCTACTTCCTCCTCCCCCTGTCACACAACGATGACAACGCCTGACTGGGGCTCACTGTACACAGAGCATCTCTGCCTGGATGGACAGGCTTGCAGGACTACTCACCCCCGACAGTGGGGTCTTCTGGAACTCCTCCTCTTTGGCAATCTGAATTTCGGCAATGGACACATACTTGTGCTGCAACAGAGCACCGTGAACCTTAATCTCACACTCCGGGGGAATCGTGTAGGAAAGGCACCGTTTAAAGTTCCGTTAAACTGTTAGCACCGTTATGAAGTTTGGGACTGGATCCTACAGATCCTGTGTTCAGGGTATCCCTGCACTGGTATAGCCTGAGAAATGGTACCTGTTTCAGGGTCCTGATGCTCTCGTGGATGGGAGTAGGCAGGCCCACAACGGTGTCTGTGTCACTGCAACACACAGCTCAGCATGTCAGACTCACAGTATGTGCCTGGTCCTGCTCCAAGAACAGGCTGTCATTCCTGTATCTAGCCAAGGATGCTACACTGGAAAAAGCAGCTTCTCTACTGACCAAAAACCCCCCTCTCTCTGGAGAGTCTGCTCTGGATTCCTTGATAACCATTTAAGATTGTAACAAACTTAGTGACAACAGTATAATACAACCCCAACTTACCTTCCTAAAGTGTATCCAATAAATTTGCTTCTACTAGACTCCAAGAAGTGTTCGATGTCCTTCTCCCTGGAAAAACAGGTGCCCAGATTAAATGTAAATTATGCGTGGTCCTAATAACAGTACATAGATCTGACAGACGAACTGGTTCTGCAAGGACACTTACCGGACCTTGGGGGCCCAAGGCAGGCCCTTGGGGAAGGACACCCTCTCGCAGGGCGGGTGTGGGATCGGCGGGGGCATGACCTCGTCCCGCTCTAAGGGAAAGGTCTCCGGTTCCAGGCTATTGTCATTGTCATCGCTGTCATCTTCATCCTCACGAGCATCATCCGCTTTGTAGGGGTCCTTCTCATTGAAGGCATCCAGGTTATCCTGCTTGATGAGAGCCTGTGCAGGGAAGACAGCAAGGGAAGGAAGAGCTGACCACCAACTGGAGGCCTGACTCATCGCCGACAGAGGACGGGATTAAGTTATGTTGTTGCTTGGCAACAATCTCCGGTTTTATATATTCTTTTGTTGTGGCACCAGAAGCTCCAGCTGGTAAATAGCGCCTCTCTGACTCAAACTGTCCAAGTGAATACGTGCCTGAAAACAACCTGTCGGCTGACGACAGCAATTACAGGGCCCTGATTAGCCGGGGCGGAGCCTGCAGGACGGCGAGGGGGGGGGGGGGGGGGTTGCCTTGTGCTCGCGGCGAGCCCGTTTTTGCTGTTGCTCTATGAGGTCGGATGCGGAGGCGGGGGGCGAGGCGGCCCGCATGCTGCGCACCACTCGGATGCTGTCCTCCGGCAGGGGGGGCAAAGCCAGATCCTCCCGCTTCCGCACCTTGATCTGCTGGAGCTGCTCGAATCCACCAAGTGTGAACTGGAAATATACGGGGGAAATGTACATGGGGGTTCATGACATTATTAGAGCCCCAAACTAAGGTCAGCAGCTTACACAATAACAACTGTAGTAACTGTACACAGAAGACTGCTGGTTTAAATCCCACTATGGCCCTGGCTGCTATGCCTATGGAAACTACTCTTAATCCATATTTGAAAAATCAGGTAAAGCTATCATTGTGCCAATGGTTTAAAAGTGAAGCTAGGCTAATCCTTAGGTTACCAAGGCAACAAGCAGCAACAACAATCATATAATAAACAAACAGTCTTCCTCACCAGGATGGTCTTCCATAGCAGCAGCAAAACCTTCTTCATGGGGAAGTGGGGGGCGTGGCCACTGCAGAACTTGGTCACCATACCAAATAGCATGACGGAGATGGGCTCGTTGTTGTACAGCGAAGAGCCTGCAGGTCACACGTTCATTCACAAAGCTGCAGTACAGACCCACAGCCCTGACAGATGGCACTTTTCAACTGACAATCAGGAACCAATCCATACCATATAAGCCGTACTTCGGTTTTCCACTGCAGAAAGGTCGGCTCAGTAATATAGCGACAGTGATATATAACCAAAGAGACGCTTATTTACCGTTCACACGGTGTGACTACATGATTTATAAGCATTAATATTATTATTATTATTATTATTATTACTACTGTGTGCTAATATCTGCTAACACGTCAAGTTATCGGCAATGCATCACTACATCACAATATGTGATACTATAAATAATAAATAACATATAGAATATGCCCTTCTTTCAGATAATCCATGCATATCAATGCAAAACGCCAGCATTTTTGTGCTTTTTCACCAATCGGCTTGGTTTGGTTACACTTTCCATGGAGCCATTTAGGCTCGACTACGACTCACATATTTACAATGGAAAATCGTGAGCTGGCAGTACGACTTGGCCCTTTGTGCCAGTGGAAAAGCGACAGGAGATGACGGTGCGGACTCGTGCGTCCTGCTGCGACCTCTCCAACAGAGCCGCGATTCTGGCTCAGTGTGCCCCACCCCGCCGTACCCAGCTCGGCCCGGAAGGTGTCCCTGGCAGCCCTCCACTCCGGGCTGTCAGCAAGGTCCTCCTGCTGAATGGTCTCCACCATCAGGTACATGATGTTCAGCAGCACCCTGTACAAGTGCAGCACAAGTCAGATGCAGGGCCAGTGAGGAGGAATGGGTGACGTTCTGGGGGGGGGGTACTCGACAGGAGCCTTTACCTGAGGTCTGTGCTATCAGCCAATGAGATGGCAGGCTTCCTGACGGCACTAGTGCAGGCGGCACTGTTACTGCAGGCGGCAGAGACAGGAAACAAGACAGAAGCCGGTGAGAGACGCACAGCTTTCACACTTCCCACATCCTCACCACCGATCACGTGTAACATGATTGGTCACGGTGGTTTAGGTTCCACAAATAGTCTGTGAGATAACTGGGCCCCACCCCCTCGCCTCATTGGTTACATATTCAGGAATATACATACATATAACCCTGCTTGTCTTGCACTATCCTGTGTTTTTGGACTTAATAATTTATACATTATTGTAAATCTCTCTTTTTATTGCCTTTATGACCAACTGTGCCCCAGTAGGGAAGATCATCTCCTACCACTGCATGCTAATACGTGGACGGTATGCCAATAAAGCCCACTTGACCCGAGACCCAGCCCCGCCCCCACTTACTCGATCTCCATGTTCAGCAGCTCCACCAGGGCCGAGAAGGTGCCGACCTCCAGCAGAAGAAAGACGTTGTACCTCATCCAGTGCTGCACCTCCGCCTCCGATTCGCACTCCCCGAAGGTACCTGTGCAGACCGGCTATGAGCGCCGGGACCCAACTCCAAATCCCAACCAAACACCATGCAGCTAAAGGAGCAGCCCATTAAGCTACCATACACACCATAGACATTGGCCCGATCATGTGGAATTATCAGTATTTACTTAAAGCAGCAGAACAACAATGATTACAGAGAACAGGAAGCAAAGACAGTAAAAATGTCATGCATATAACGACTCCTTTAAAATAACTAACAAAAATGTGGACATGTGTACTAAAGGAGTTTTTTTTTTTTTTTTTTTAAAAAGGAAGGGCTTAAGACAGAGAAAGAGATGGAGGGACGTCCCACCCTGAGCCATGTAGAGGATGGCTCTGGCCACCTTCAGCCTCTTCTCGCGGGCCGTCACCTCCAGGCTGTCCAGCAGGCGCATGGCGTGGGCGCGGTGCTCAGCCAAGCTCAGCTCCGTCCACTTCTTCTCAGTCACTGCGAGGACCGGCACAGGGAGGGCACACTTACACAAACCATATCTGGATGCCAATTTACGGTCAATGCTGGGAAGAACACCAGCACACAGAGCGGTCTACAAAGACCAAAATAACCATGAAAGAAAGGAATTAATCCTTAAGCTCCTCAATACTTGTATAGGTTTTGCTAATAACAGTTCAGTCACAAGTTAGAACACTATTAAAATGACCGTTTTGATCTGATTATCTCTTTCCTGGTTAAATGTGTTGCATAAACAATGCACGGCACATATATATGACACATGGCACCTACACATCAAAGTACGATTATTCAACCTGTGCAGAGATCCACACGGACACAAGAGCTTAAAGCAGGGGTCGGGGAACTTGTTCCACGGAGGGCCGGTGTAGGTGCGGGTTTTTGGGATGACATCTCAATCAGCCAATGACAGTGGGTCCCCAGGAGTGGAGTTGCAAACCACTGTTTTATTATTGGCTGATTGGGAGGTCATCCCAAAAACCTGCACCGGCCCTCCATGGATCAGGTGCGCCAACCCTGGCTTAAAGGGATTCCGCAGCAGAACGAGCCCCACGCTGTCCTGCCACCTCACAAACACTGCGACGCCTGAGGGAAATTAGGTAAAACGTCTGGGCCAGTACCATGAGTCCTGAAGTCCTCTGTGAAGCGTTTCCTATTGAGGAGGAATTCCGGCCCCTCGGTGTAGCTGTACAGCTCTGAGGAGGCAATAAGAGGGACGTGTCAGTCCAAAAAAAAACCTCTGCAGTGGAAGCGATGATGACCGCAAGCGCAGAGAGAGAGAGACACTGGCAGGCACTCAGGTCTGAAGCTGTGTCATCCAACAAGCACCCACAGCAGCAGGCTCACCTGACAGCTCTGCCGCCCACTTATCCGTGTCGCCGTATTCGAACTCCAGATCCGGAGCCTCGGAAAACCCCTGGAACCAAATGAAAGGTTAAGAGAAAAAGTCATGCTCTGACATGTAGGCCTACAAAAGCAAGACGGGACAGAGGGATACCTCCCACATAATATGGAAAGAGGGTCAGGATGGCAAGAGATGCATGCAGTATTAGACTTTAATTAAAACTGTAGACCTCACTGCTTTTTAAATCAACTTCCTGTTACACCTAATTAAGCTACGTGTGTACATCAATTAATCCATTTTACACTAGCTGAAATGTATAGGAAACACAAACCTCATTAAAGCAGATGACTTTGTATCAGTCAAAACAGGAAACGCAGCCTTAATGACCATTTAATATATATTTGGAGCTACCTTATGGCTGGCTAACTTAGTAGCAGAGTCAAACGTAGCTCTGTTTTAAATAAAGCATTTCGTCCAGTCTAGGTCCCCCCCCCCCCCCTTCCCCATCTGTGTGTGAATGTTGAGTTGCTTCCAGATTTATGTGGATTTTCCTCCACAGCCTAAACAAATGTAGCTTATGTGAACTGGTGTCTTAAAAATCACCATAAAATGTATTAAATCCACAAGGCAAACCTCCAGAGGCTGACTTGCAATAATAGATTTTAAGCACATTTTAAGAGTAAGGCATACGCTCTTGTGCAGAGCTCACAAAGACAAGGTGATCCTATAAAAAGCATTGGTACCCCCTAGTGCTCAGACAAAAGGAGAAAAAAAAACAATGACCCCATTGAGGCTTTAGCGCCTCCCAAGGTAAGGAAACTTCAGACCTTAAGTGATAAACATGTACTTATCTCAAGAAATCGGACAAGCCGGCACAATACAACTGGCAGCACACTATTTCAGTTACATCACACAATAAGTAACATAAAACTGCTCACTAAAATAAGTAGTACTGGCTACCAACACAGCTACAGGTTTCCTACACGTTCGCACAGTAGCCAAACAAATAACAAAAAATTAGTTCAAAATATGTTCATATTATACAAAAAAATAAACCGAATCGTTTCTATCGTCATCTAAGGCTGCTGCCAGCGAAACATTTATCCAAAAATGCCCAATGCCATTGCTATCAGACTGATCATACATTGTATCCCGTATAAAATGGCTTGTGATCCCAAGACGACAGCGATTTTACTAAATAAAAACTGCGTGGCAGTTAAAGTTTTAGGTTGTTTTGAGATTTGACATTTGACTGCACATCGCCGTAATCCTGACAGGTACCGCATCGGTAAGGGATAACCACTTAGCTTGGTAGCTAAAAGCTAACAAGTACCGAAAAATATACGACGTTTTCTTTAGTGAGATGCGCGACGTATCTATTTACGACTTTCCATTCCTTACCTCCGAGTCTTTTCTTTGGTTGCGGGTAAATTCACCCCTGCTTTTGTTGGGTATCATAGCTCTTTGCTTGTTATTGGCGATCAACCCACCGCCGCCTCCTCCTCCTCCTACGACGTCCATCTTTGACATGGAAACGGTGGCACCCTCCGCACATCTCGCGAGATTACGCCAGAGGTGACGAATTCGCATCGTAGTGACTGGGTGCTGAGTCTAAGCTTGCAGGACGATCCCTGTACTCTGCTATTTTAAAAACGTGGCCATGTAGTCCATATATACATATTTATATTTCCTCAGAAATTTTCAGATAGATCATGATTTTGTGGAAATCATTTTCTTATCAATATTGCCAAACCGTATGATAGGAAGACATATTTCCTCGTTTTTGTCCCCCTCGTGAAATAAATCTTTTCCGTCAAAGTCTTTTCCTTGCCAGTTTCCCGGTGTTGAATTTGGGCAAAGTTAAATCCCTCTTTAAATCTCTCCTTGTCTGTCTGCCTGTTTTTGCATTCTTTTTAAAAACATACTGCAGTTACCTATCCTCTGGAGTCTTAGTTATCCAGTTTACTCAAATGCACACCAGAGAGCATAATTAGAATTAAAGTATTAGGGTGTTATTATTTGTCGTGGTTATTATATTAAAACCATTCACATGTGTTGATTTTTTCATTGTGGTTCCTCAATAACAAAGTGTTTGCATATATTGGAACCTTACAGATATTAAAAGATGTGCATAAGAAATTAAATAAGTAATGAGACGCTAACTACTTCTTCGCTGTTAGTTTCCCTCTTCCATCATTAGCCTTAATTGCTAATCGAATAAAATGGTAATAAATGCTGACAACTCATCTATACCATTCCGCGTAATTCTGTTCAGAGGGAGGAAAAAATAATTTACTTATGTTGTGAAGAGAGAGCAGTTAACATAGCTAATATATATTTCCATTCATGAAGCTCCATGTAATATGCATTTACTCTATAATCTTCCTATCTATTTCTTAATAAAACACTGAATCTTTTAACACTTTAAAAGTTTATTTAAAGAATTCCAGCAGGTGGCGACAAATCAAAAGGAATGGCAAAAGGAACCGAGCTTGGGAATTTAAACAAGTTGGGAATTACATTTATCTTTGCGAGGCTGCCTGATATGTGGACAGATATTGTCAAATGATGCGTGCAAATATTCAGGGGAACAAAAAACGTTGCATTACAATTACGGTAAGAAAGTATGCTCTATTCATTCATACCACAAATATCTTAAAGGGAAATTAGTTCAGTAAAACACTGACGTGGGCAGCGTCATGTTCTACTTCACAGTGATCGCTTCTACTGGACCGTAAGCTGGGTCCAGCGATGGCCGCGGTGTTCCGGCGCTTCACATCCCCATCCTGGAACATGGACTAGCCCCTTGGTTTACTGTCCTTTCCCCTTAATAGGGACAGTTATACGCACGGATTGAAAGCCACGGAGCGTTAAAATTAATGCACACTGGAGAGGTTCTGCTGGAACGTGGATGAGGACGGACGTGGTTTAAAAAACATGCGGTCTTTATTGCGCTACATCAATGACACAGGACACATATTAGGAGATATATGGCTTCCTTTTAAGCATAAACGTATACCGTTTTCTACATGTAAGTGTAAATAGTGAAAGATCCAAATAATTTAGTCTACACATAATAGCGTGTTAAACTTGATTTTAAAATCTTTAGGACTGCAGAAGCACGCAATACGTAGGACTATACGCCGTGAAATTCTGAGTATACGTAGTTTTTATTTTGTAACCACGTGTTGTCCCTCATCGTAAAGTGCGTAAGTGTACACGTCAGTTATCGCAAAAAAATAAGTAAATGCAATGGGCAGTTGCAAAATGCCGACAGCAGCGTGTGCGTATTCATACACTCAGTGACAAAATTTACCTTTGGTCCGCTGGCACACTAAAAAGTACATTTCAGTTTTATTTACTAAAATATATTCATCTTTAAAAGCTTCTGTATGTATGCTTATGTGCGTAACTTCCCAATGGATATTGTGACAGGAAATAGCAACAACGTTATGAAAACCATGAAAGAAAATCTTAAAAACATTCAGGGTGGAGTCCACTAAGCAACATTATCCTGATACCAAGATCATGACCTGTCAAAAACAAATTAGTATGGGGGGGGGGGGTTGATGTAAGGGTGTATCCCGATG
>JAODKE010000138.1:20329628-20371902 GCA_026779605.1 Mormyrus hasselquistii | reverse complement strand
GCTATTAGTTAAGTTCTCCCCAAGCGAGCTTGATGGGCCGAATGGCCTCCTCTCGTTTGTATAGTTCTTATGTTCTAGTCTGCTACAGCAGGTTGTGGGTTTGACGCCTTGGCTTTGTGAGTGTCCTTGTTCACCCCACATTCGCGCTGCAGGTTCCCCCCATTAAATGAGCTGCCCATAGTGTGTGACTGAGAGGCTGCGTGTCCCTCCAACCACCTGGTGCCCAACATTATCAGGGGCTCACATTACACTGGTGTTAATATTAAATCACAAGGTCATGAGTATAAAAGAGGAGCGGGGGGTTACAAACAGCCAAATAAAAACGAAATGAAAAACAAAAATACAAAGTTTGTTAAATCAGGTGATCATCTGCTTCATTGGTTCTTCTGCCAAAGCTTCCTACCAGATTTATATTAAGCAAGCAACCCCCAGATTCGCATTATTGTATCAAAAAACATCAACACTTTGAATTTTGTCAAGCTGTTGCCAAGCAGACAATGTCATCGGATTACTGAAAGCTTTCGAACTGTTCCCTAAAAATATCTTGTTCTCTTTCAGTGAGGCAAGCGAGCCAATAGTCTCAGGCATGTTACGCAACTGCCCTCTGTACAGCCCAGGGAGACTAAAATCATGGGGCGGGGGGACCCAGGGGAGGTCTGACAGAGCAGGGACACTTACACGGGGTAATCCAGCTCACGATTCTGCTTTCCGGAATGTCGATAATTCTGTACGCCACTCCAAGGTCAGAGGTCACTCGTGTGTGCACGCACTCACACACAGAATCTGTGCCGCACAGAGATTTTGGACATTCTTTAGACCTGTGGTTCTCAACCTTTTTTGCACCGTGACCAAATTTTTACCACACCAGCTCAGTCGCGACGCTATATCAAGTAGAGGTTTAAATTAACACCATGATCAAGCGCACAGTGCACTCCGCAGTTTACGCCAATCAATGCCTATCACAGAAATCTGATTGGACGTGCCAGTGAATTTTGCCTGTTTCCGACCCAAATTTGGGTCACCCATGGGTTGAGAACCACTGCTTTACGCATATATGTGGAAAATTGGGCAGTCGATTTTATTATTCTTACTGTTTCACTTATTTTTCTTGATCTAAACTCACTTTCAGTTATGAGTCTCATATCTAACCAATGCAGCACCTTCCGTCTCAGGTTCCTTCACCATTTCCCAACATGCACCCATCTGCAGGAGGATGAAACATGTCCCATATTTTCTAGAACACCAATAAAGCCCCGCTGTTTCCATGGAGACATAGAACTTAGGGACTTTTAGAGGGTAGCAGAGCTGAAAGCAGGATAACAACAATGGCTGTCTGGCGACTAGTATAATCATGGTGTTGTTAGTATTATGCTAACAGTGAAAAGATCATTTCTGGGCCTCACACACCGTTGCATGGCCTGCCTCTGGATTAGTCTCCCTCCCACATGTTTTCTAACATCTAACTCCACTAAGCTTTTCCCAGCTAAACCCCCTCCAACTCTGGGATTAAGCTCTTTGTTATGCTTGAACAGAAATGATACGAGTGTCAGACAACGTCCTTGGCGATAATCCTCAATTCTGAATTTTGACCTTGAGTGGAGCGCAAATGGAACAGCGAGCCGACGGCAGCGAAGTGCTCCTCGTCAAGACCCACGTCGAGAGCAGGACCTGCAGTCACTCTTGGGGTAGGATTTGGAATCCTTGGGTTTTATTTCCTCATATGGCAGAGAAGAAGGAACCCAGGTCTTTGTTAGTCTGATGTTCAAATGGAAAATGCATGCGCTAGAAAGCTAAGAAAGGCAAAAAATAAGGGCACCATAGGCTGTCCCATCCTGATGTCCGACTGACTCAAGGGGTTGAGGCTGTCCTCGGAAATGATCAAGTCTCGCAGCCTCAATCTGTCAGTTATTTTCACTGCTTGATTTTGCTCATTTGTCCACTTCACCTCTGAACACCTGGATCACAAAATCGGGCCTTGGTCTCACCTGGAGCAAAGGAGGCTACAGAAGGCAATCACTGGATTAGCCTTAGAAGACACACTGACCCCACAAGCTACGGCAGCGAGGAGAATGGGAAAAATGTCCTAAACAGAGTCAGTAGCCTCTCCCACCACAAAACCCCCCCAAGAAAAGGTGCATGATGGGACGATATTAGCTCATGGACGATTAAAATGTGTCCACAATCTGCCTTTACGGAGGGATCGTTAGTATCACACTATAGTGCACGTTCTGTCAGTTGCGGTTCTACGGCTCATACACGCATCTCAGGTCATTTCGTCGGCCGAATCTGTTTCGACACACCAATAGACAGGCAGTAAGTAGTGCCTTGCATTTCTTCCTCTCTCCCTTTCACACCTATCCCAACATGCAATGTGCAACATGCAACACATTCCATATTTGCCAACGTAGGGGCATGGATGGCATGAAGGAGCTGGTCCCTAAAAAGAATTCGACGCCGGTAATTTGGAACTTGCTTGGATTTTCCAAAACTGACAGGGCGCAAGCAATAGCTATTTGCAAAATTTGCAAATTAAGGTTTGTACATCGGATGGCAGCACGAGGAACCTTATCAACCACCTCAGAAAATCCCCAAAAGAGTGTGCTGATCTGTATTGCTGTATAGGGCTGTATTTTTAAATAGGGGAATTAGTTTGGTTGTACAGTTAAGTAATTTGCCAACTAGTCATAAAAACCTGCATGTAAAACAACTGCGATAAGATTGTGCCTGATAAAAATCGTGATACAATATTTTTGCCGTATCGCCCATCCCTAACCCTCAAGTTACTCTTTCTGCTGAAGCACACTTTCTACATCCAGATCAGACCAACCCCTGCATTCCATGACTTCAGTCATTGTGAAAGTCTAAATTCAAGGCAGAAGCAGCAATACAAACAGTGACTGCAGGGAGTTAAAGCCACAGGGCTGTTTCAGGGAACTGGCCATCACACACAGGCACTGTTCATAACGGGACCCTAATCCACATCCAGTAATTGGTCCGCTGATGAACCACAGGAAACATCCAATCCGTGTTAACTTCCACAGCCCTGTGAAGAAACCAGGACTTACAGCCTCTGCCACTCCGGGCCGCTGTGCAGAGAGGAACGCGAGCCCATACGCAGTTTGCCGTCCATAGAAGAGCCACCGTCCGCTCCCCGGGGACGTCTCAACCACATGTCCACCGAACGACCACAACCAGCCCCCAGCCCGAGGCCCCCATCCAGGCCGGACTCACCCCATTCTGCCTTTGCGCCATCGTTTCCTGTTTGCAGCTCTCAGCCTCTAGGTTCCTCTGCACTCCTACTGGATATTTTAACATCCAACATGCGTTTTCATGGTAATCTCCTGGCCGGCGGGGACTAGGGAAGACGGGGGAGGGGCGGTACCACCCTCTTTACAAAAGGCCACCCCTCCCCTCCCGAGGTGGCTGAAATCAAACAGCTCATTCACATCATTTTTGGGAAATATTGGCAACCTGATGATTATGACCACAACAATGGCAGATTAACATCTAATAGAAACCTCGCCCCTTACGTGCCTGGCTGCATCCTGCCCTGTCCACTCCAGCTCAGACTTACTCTAATGAGTGAAAGAACATGGGCTAGTGAAAAATACATACCTAGTCAGTATGGTCAATGCCTAGATTAATGGTCCTACAGAAGGAAATCTATCCATTCATTTTCCATAACTGCTTATTACATACAGGGTTACTGTATGTTAGCCAATCCCAGAACGCACAGAGCATGCATCCTCATTGGGCAGAGAGGTATATATGCATTTCACATATGATACACTGGCAGCTGCAATCCAAAAAGAATATATGTTATTACCATTAGCTTACTCAACAGCACTCAGTTACATTACAGGTTTCCAATGTTCACGGATGTTGAAAACACTTAAGCGAAGCGTGTGTGTGTGTGGTACTCAGGAAGAAGCACACTTCGGCAATTTTCAAACATAAAGAAGCAAGTTAGACTCTAACACGCATACAGCTCTGGGAAAAAATGAAGAGACCACACTGTATTTCTGAAGATTAGCCTTTTAAAATCTTGTTTTAATCCTGGTTCCACTGGCAGAAGGCTACACTGCGAGGAGAACTGCTTCCAGGCTTCGAGTTTCTACAACAGCCATACACAAGAACAGGGTGAAGCAGGAATGCTGGCAATAACCAAAAGCCAGTCGGGTAGAGGGCAGAAGCGACTTTCTAATTCCTGAGATGACCGTTAACGTATCCACAGTGCCTCATAAATCGGAGGGTGAACTCAAGTGACCTTCAAAAAGAATGCGAAACATTAAGTGGTATGAAGTCCACTGCTAGGACAATTCATAACAGGCTCCTACACTGTCAGAAGAGTTGCAATTTGTACCTTTGAGGGTACAATTACTTGTCACTGGGGCTGTACCCTCAAGGGACTGCCAGTTTTACCATAGCTGTAGGGTAATGTACCTTTCAAGGTATAAAAAACGGACTCTGAGGTAAAAATTTTTCTACCATTGGGGGTACATTAATGTTGTTTGTACCTTGGACGACAAAACTGTACAAGACCTGTACTGTTTTTTCCAACAGTGTAGAAGCAGGACTGAAGACCCATAAAGCAAGGAAGAAGCCCTTCATCAATGAGAATCAGGGAAGAGCCAGGCTAGAGTTTGCAAAATATCACGTATATTTTACACCAGTGAAACTGAAACTGAAAATTTTCCTGTGGTCTCGTTTTTCTCCAGAGCTGTATATTTGTCTCAATTGTATGTATGAAAGGAATACTTGGAAAAGATCTTAATGTTCCAAAACTCAATGCATTATTGCGTATGTATCGTTTAACAGTCTGCACTCCTGGTGAAAGAGGATACGCGACAAAGAAAAGAGCCACTGAATAAGGTAAAAAGTGAGCAGTCAGCTCAGGAAACGTCTTATGTCAAGTGGCTTTCCGTCCCCAATTCTAGGTAAATCCCCTGAGCAACACAGGGCAAAGATGTTCTGATAAACAGGTTAAGAGACACCAAACCAGTGCCATTCAAACCAACGCACCACTTGTTCGCAAACACACACATACAAACACTAAAGCAGAACATTCAGAGGTAAAAGCAGACAGAATGCCAAGTTGGGAAAGAAATGTCAACATCAACAATTTATGTTTAAAGCCAAGGACATAAAAAACTACTCGATAGCATCCTGATAGGTACAGCACGAGATCCACACTGGCTGTTCCTCTTCATGGAGAAAGGTCATGTTTACTTGCTCTTAAATCAAGGTCTGGTGGTTTGGAACTCTGATAAGGCAAAGCGATCTCACGATTGCTACATTTGTTGACACAGCACTTAATGACTCTTTTATAAATTGTATATTGTTATTACTGTAGGTTGACCAGCTGACCACTGGTCCGTAGAGATCTTTTCCTTCATTAGTTCCTCTCTTCCTCTCCCGCTTCACGCTTTGCTACTCATCAGAAAAGTCCTCAGGTAATCTCATCTCCTATTTTCAGTGCTAATGAGATGCATACCTGTCATCTTGCAATTTAGTGTGGTAGACAGCATTACCTCAGCACTCCCTCTGTGTTCATTTCTGCCATTGCCTTTTACAAGGCAACGCCTAGATTAAAGGTCATGCAGAAATACACCAATCAATCACCTTCCATAACCACAATTCCACAGTAAACCAGGAGCCCCTACCAAGACGCCAAGGATACTCAAGACGAAATGCTAGGTTTAGAAGTGTAGTTATAATACATGACTAAAGTTAATATACAGCACATTACAATATACAAAAGATGTACATGGGACCCAATTCTAAAACAGTATTTAAATTTTACTCATTAAAAGGAAAACGCAAAGTATTTCTTCATATATGTTTTGCTGGACTCTTACCACTGAGAAGCTCTATGGATAATTCCATGACAAGTCAGCATGATAACGTTCGAAACAAAGTTAAATTTATTTTTAATGGCTGTTCAATTCACTAGCAAGAAACAACACCTGTGTGGATTTTTTTTAGGAACACTTTGTTCATTGACTATATACCGTAAAGAGAGGGATGTTCTGGTGATGACTGCAATAAAAGCTCCAAACGGCAAGCAGGTCAATATTTTTGCAGGTTGTTTTTTGTAAGTGTGGATGCTCTTCAGTCTGCCACACAGGATGACAAACGCTTGAGCTTACATACCATAGGTTATACCCTTAAGCTGACAACCAACCAGCTGCCCGACCTGCTGTTCTGTCAGACTCCCTCATCTACTGATTTCCAAGTCTTTGCATTTCCTTATATCGCCACCATTTAGCCTCTCTGCTGCTCCGCCGCATCAGGACAAGATCTGCACAAAGCACCTAAGCATCCACAATCAAGAGGAAACTGGAGATAGGCCTATTTATTCATGAACACGGCGAAAAGTAAACTAATGTTGTACGTGTATATGCTGTGAGGCACCTTATCCTGCCTGAATGACTACTGGTCTACCATGCATATGTGTTTGCACCAGTATAGATAAGACGTTAAAAGCATTAATATGTCTGAGCAGCAGAAAGGTGACCAAAATATCTTTCCATTATGTTCTTGAAATAATTTATTACATGCTACTGTCCATCCATCCATCCATTATCCATGCAAGCATACCGATAAGCCAGGGATGCCAACTACGGTCAGCCGGCTGGAGTGAGATTTTCAAATCGATACATGTCTGCACACACAATAGTCTGTAGGGTTTGCAAACTGCCCCAAAGCCTTTGATATAGCTTATTTTATGTTAATAATGGAATAATAAGAGTTTACCTTGAGATTTATTGCATGATCATGAGTCTGAAAGCTTGACTGTCACGCCAGATGCGCGAGAGTTGGTGTTCCTGGGATGGGCGCATATTTGTGTGAGTATAATAATTATTCACGAGTACACAACCAGATCCTGACGTGTGCAGGAAATTTACCCTGGACACCTACAAACGCACCTGCGCACCCAAAGAGGGGTGACAGGACCAAAGCAGCGCACCCCTGCGGAAACGGTCACTTATTCGGGGGCGGTAGGTGGGCGCAAGGGCGTCAGTAAAACAGGTAGTAAACAGATGTCCCAGACAGTTTAACATTTATCAAAAATAAATCCCATTTATTATCAGCAACCTGCGATACGGTTTCTAGTTGCCGTAGCACTAGGTGTTAAGCATTATTAGTTTTTGCCAGCCAGCTTGTAATTCCACTAGTCGTTTAAAGGAATGGCAATTGATAAAGTTTCACATTGCACAACTTCAAGTTAGTTTGGTAGAAACACATTTATTCGAGGTCTTGTAATAAATCTCGCTTTGTGCTTGGGATGTCTTCCGTAGCCTTGTGCGCAACGACTACTGATCGTCCAGCGCACACAGTGCTACCTGGTGTCCATGCATCGCGTTTATTTTATCATGATAAATTATCATCATGATCTAATGGGGTGCTGACTCCGCGCGGGCTGCCTTACCTTTTTGACAGGTTTCTGGGACGTGAACGCGTAGGGCAGCTCGCCCGCGCTCCCGCGCCCAGCCCTCGCTGAGCACTTCTCCGCCGCGTTCTCGCTCTCCTTGGCCTCCTTGCTGGCCTGTTTCGGCTCCTGCTTACCGTCGACCACCGATTCCGACATTATAATAAGTGGGGTTTCTCTCTTTGCCCCCTCCCCTTCACAGTTAACCCCTGACTGCTCCGTACTTTGAAGCTCCTTCCTGATCGCACCCGTTCTTCTCGGGCAGCAAGCGCGCGCCTGAAGCGCAATCTGAATGCAGTAGGTATGCTGTTATGAGCCTGCTTGCATGCGTGCGCGCATTGGATTTTCGGGGATAATATTCTGATGTTAAAACAGTGATATCTTTATTGCAGCTGTAGGATTGTCCCCTTTTCCAGTCTGCGTAGGACTGCGTAGCTGCTATTCGCAGGCAGCCTTGGCTGCTTCCGTCCCCTGTCACCTTAGCGAGTGGGCGGGCAGGGGGCGGTGTCTCATCGGGCTTTACTGAAGCTTTTGCGGAACTCGACCACAGATAAACCACGCTTGATTTTCTTTTTGACGCCTGTTGGCGAGCTTAAAAAAAACATTTTGATTTAACAAAGCAGTATTTGCGTTGTTGTGGCCGAGGAGTCAATATTTTATTAACACAATTAGTCTGACGGTCTCAGTATACACTAGCAGTCTTTGAGAGACAACATATAAAACGCATAAAATAAAGCTCTTTTAATGGCAGAATGTAGTACACAATCCTGCATTTTATTCCACTAATACATGCATGGAGGAAAAACCAATACAATATACATTAGAAATATATGTACACTACCCCACCCACAATTTCACAATTTTTATTTATTTTTTTTTATTTTTTACAAAGTTCATGCAAAAGCCCTTGCCATATTGCCAATTTACTGACCAAACACGCTACCGCTACCAGTGATTCAGTATGTAGCAAAGTCCTCAAAGTAATTTTCTACAACTGCTTCAGACAGATATACAGATGAAGGCGGTTAAAAAGTGATGGGAATCCTTGCCAACAGAGTCACAGTTATTGCTTCTCAGAATGAACAGAAATAAGCAAACTTGCAAAACGCATGAAACAAGTTGTAAAAATTGGCATGGTGCTGCTGTTCTGCCCCCAATGGTGTGGGACACAATCCCTAATAACTGACTGTTCTGGGACACTAATTTACATGCCTGGTGGTTGGGAAGGTGTTCCGAGGAATAAAAATGAAAGGAAAAAAAAAAAACAAAAAAAAAAAAACCATCTTATCTACAACTGTCTTTGCTTCCCATCCTACACACAACAGAAGAATGAAAGACACGCGTCTGTCAGCACTGGGTACTAAGATTTAAAAAAAAATAATAATACAAAAGGGGAGGGCTGTCATGCAAAACCAACAACATAAAACCTCCTGACTAAATAATTTAATGAGGAACTGAAGAATACTCTGTTACACAATTATACTTTACAGAGAGAAACTATTCAACACTAAGATTACAAAATAGCCAGTTACTGTAGCTACGGTTTCCTACGACGTGAGCCCCAGGTACAGAGCCAGGCTCTCGGCCTTCCATCCCGGCCCTGACACAGACGTAATACCACAGGAACACAAGCACAGGACGTTTCACTAACACTAGCGTTAAATCTGCAGCATTTCATCACAACCCCATCACGCGTTCCGTGACACGCTGAGCACTGTGGTCTTAAGCTTTTCCCTCCCTCCCTAAACAGAGAAGCCGAAGAAGCAAAACGTTGAACATGAAAATCAGATGATTGCTGTTTCTTTGGATGATTAGACCAAATAAATGTGTAAAGTGGGTTGCAGGCTCCTCAATTTCAGGGCAAGTTCTGGATCACTCTGACATAGCGGCCACACCGATTTTGGGAGTTATAAACGTAAGGGAGAGAGGAGAGGGGGGGAAAAGAAAAAAAAAAAAAAAAAAAAACACGCTGAAGTGTGCCCACATTTTAAATCAAAAAATAAGAAATATAAGCCTTCTGCATTCACTAAAATGGGGAACGTCTCCTTATAACATAAGAGTTGCTGTTGAGCGCCCAAGATTGGGGGAATCCCCTCATTTTTTCTCTCTCTCTCTCTCATACACACACACACACACACACACAAACAGGCAAGCAGCCTGGTGTTACGACACACGGATGATCTGGTTCACGGTGTCGTCTGCGCCTTGGGCTTGATCTTGTTGGCCCTGGAAGGAGGAGGCAGGGGTCAGAGGTCAGACAGACTGCACAAGTGAACACAGCACACCTACGGACAGGTCAGGTGCTGGTGTACATTGTAGTGTAATTACATTTAGACCCTCAGGCTGCTAGAATTCTGCACAACATTGACGTAATCTGGCATACTTGTGTGTTATTACATAAATAGTTAGAGGCTTATTTTAGCCCAGTCACAAAAAAATTCAGCTAATATGCGATAGTGCTTCAAACCTTTAACTTTTAAATGTTAACCCCAAAGCTTTTAATATTAAACCTGGAAAGTCACACATATAGGATTCCTGCAGCTCGACCTCTGATCAGAAGACCGTTTCAATTTTATTCAGTGTTGCAAAAACAGGACTCTGTTTTGTTGTACATCATTGTCCAAGGCCCATACAAGGAGCTCACATATGTTAAGACATTCTTCAGATGGTATTAAAAGTCATTTATTCATATTTAAAACAGGAAAAGAATATACATGTTTGTATGCCAGACAAGAAAAAACAAACAAGTGAATACCATCAGGCTAAGCAGAACAGCACATCTTATCTGGATTTAAAACATTAGCAAAAGCAACATGCAGACATCACAGTGGAGAAGATCTACAGGAAATTCAAACTCCACATCACTTCCACGAAAAGCAAGCCTACAGCCCACTCCCCCCCCCCACTGTACCAATCCCACACACTCGCTCAGGAGGTCTCCGACTTCCAACTTCCAGGTGCTGTTGTCCTCCAGGTCACGACCCGCAGCACAGTGGTACAGCACAACCCACCAGACGGGTCTGGACTGGGCTAGACCCAAAAGCTGGGCTGGAGGCCCACAGATTCATAGCACGTCACTGACAGGCAAAGAGCTGGAGAAAACGTTACTGAATCCTAACTACTGCCACGCAGTGCTGAGTGACACAGCGATTCCCCGAAAGAATGAGCAAGAGGAGATACAAACAGGATCAAGCCGATGAGAGCGACAGGACAGAAACGCCAGAGCAGCGAACAGAAACAGGGGCCTCGGGGGAGCCATTCAGAGCAGCAAGGCGTCTGATGGAGGCGGTCGGTGAAAACGTCACCTCCTAAACTTCCGCTTACCCTCCGCCGGAAGTTCACGACTTACAACTGAGCATATTTAACAAACCATAAACATGATCTTATCTGAGGTAGCTGGCATAAGACAATGAACAGTAGGTTTCAGATACAAGGAAAACACGGCTCTCATCTTACAGGTAAGGCCCACTGAGTACAAGTGGGATGTTCCACTGTTTACCCGAGGGGTGGGGCAGACATGGGTGGCCAATGGGAGCTGAGCTGCAGAGCCCTAAGCACATCCTCCTCCTGCTGCTGGTTTAAGTCCCCCTTTTCCCTCACCTGTAGGGCAAGGGCCATTTCCTCCTTCTCCTTGGGTGAGAAGAAGCGGCCGCCGTCACCGCGCTTCCTCTGCATGGCATGCCGGTGTCGTGACTCGTGCAGATATTTCTAAGAGCAGAGACACAAGTCAGCGCCAATGCCTAAATGAAACAGTGATTTGTCAAATTGCCCCCTCTAGTGGAAGATATCTGCAGTGACATTTACAGTAAGGTCCCATGTAGGGTATATACCCTGATGCACTGAATATCTAATATTTTGCAATGGCACAATGTTATTTCTTTATACAAAGAATGTTTGTTAATCTTTAAAGACTAAATAACTAAACCTGTTTATTATTTCTGTTGTTGATCAAGAAAGTAACAGTTTCAGATTGCCTAATAATTCTGAACAAAGTGTTTTTCTTTTATTTTCATTTGTAACAGACTAATGTAACATTTTCTTAAATAAATGTACTTAGAGTGAAATAAAATTAAGTAATGGTATTCCAGGAAAAGTACTTCCTTAATTTGGCACACAGTGTATAAGAATATTTGCCTTCCGCTAATCAGGTAGCCCCCCCCCCGGCCCCCCCGCACTGGGATCACTCAGCTACTTAGCCCACACACCAGAAATAACTGATACCTTCATGCGGATTGATATCTTCCTGGCCACTACGGCTAACTCGGGGCTCCACCGTCCGTTAGCTTCAGCGCTAGCTGCACAGCCCCGCCCACACCGCCGCGCCGGCCAGACCCCGCCCCCACCCCCGCCCACGCCCCCGCCTCACCCTCCGCTCCTTGGGGATCTTTCCCTCGGCTTCCAGCTTGGCGCGGGCCTGCCGGCGCTTCAGGATGCGGTGGTACTGCTTGGCGTTGACGTAGAGCGGCTCCTCCTCCAGCATCTCGGCGCCAGGCAGTGGGATGCGCTGGATGGAGGGCACGGAGCTGCTGCCGGGCACCATCTGAGAGAGAGCGAGGGTGGGCGGGGGCGGGTCTTAGATCAATCGGCGGCTGAAGCCCACGGCTGCTCCCCACACTCCATCAGATGCTATGTGCTCACCATCACCATGCCTCCGGCATTCACCATGTTGCCGGACACCGGCAGGGTGACTGTCACGGTGCCCTGGCCGCTGGTGCTGGTGTTGGTGTTAGAGCCGGCCTGCACGATCTGGGCCCCTGCCAGGCTCGCCGCCGGGATGGTGATCATTCCTGCAGGGCAGTGAGATATCAGGAGGCTCCGCCTACCGATGTGGCCAGCACGTGATTGGTGTACACGTGGAGACGAGGGCCGGGCACTTACCCTGCTGCAGGATGGTGCCGTCAGCGTTGACCGGCTGGTATACAATAGTCTGGCCCTCGGCCGTCTGCGCCACTTGCTGGCCCTGCACCGTGATCTGCTGCTGGCCCTAAAGCACACGGACGTCCCAACAGCCATAAGCCAAGAGAAACATGCTGTGTAGAGCTTCCACAACCTAGTTCTTTAACCGAAGTCACATGGCTCGACGGACTCCCCTCGCACGATGCCCACCGGCGCTCACCTGGGTCTGTCCGGCGGTGACGGCCGTCTGGGGCTGTTGGATGATGATCTGCTGGGTGGCACCTTGTTGGCCCTGCACTTGAAGCGCCTGTCCCCCCTGAAGCTGGATCTGCCCCGGCTGGACGAGCTGGATCTGTCCCACAGAAAACAAGAAGTGTGAGGGACTGAAACTCGCACGGCATTTCACATATCAATACCACCCTGGAGAATGACCCCGCGTGGCTCCCTTAAGCCCACAGTCCCGGCCTCACCTGCTGCAGACCCTGCGCCCCTGATACAGGCACCTGCATAATGGTCTGGCCCTGGCTTCCAGGCATGGCTTGCACCATAATCGGCTGCCCCGAGGAGGTGATCAGCTGGCCTCCGCTGACCTGCACCATCAGGGGCTGACCCTGTACCTGGGTGAGAGGAGACATGTTAATAAAGCAGGGTTGACAAGCTCTGGACCCCAGACCGCCAGGGTCAGTAACGGACACCGGAGGGGCGGGTACGAGCATGCGTGTGCAGGCAGACAGCCAGCGGGCCTGGAGACACCGGGCAGAAATGGGCACCTGGGGACACCGCAGCCCCTTGGCACCATGTCACAGGAACGTCACGAGATCCAGCAGAGCACAAATTGCACAAGACAGGTGCGGTCGGGGGAGGGGGGGCAGCCAAACCACAAGCTGACACATGCAGGTCTTGCATCACTGGGGCGAGGCGGCGGCGACGTGATCCCACAATGCCAGACAGATTCCACTTTCTTAGGGTCAGGTTTTACAGACATTTAAATGCTTCAAACAGAAGCATGGAAAGCTCTGATCTGGGGTAACCTACCCCTGATGCGAATTTTGCGTGTATACATACAAACATAAATATGCAGAATTCTTTGCTAAAAGCACATGTTTGAATGACTTAAGATTCATCTACATAATCTGAGAAATTACGCATTGAATATGAAGCATTTCAGATACATTTCTCCAAATAAATTGAAGAGGAAAAAAAACTGGATGAACAACAGTACAGAAGAGTATCAAATTAAATGTTCAAGGGAGAAAAGGTGCGATAAACTTTAGAAGTTTAAAATCTTACAAGGTCTTAGCTCCACTGCTAAATGTTTGTATATTGGTATATTTGTCTTAAATTCCATTAGACTCAAGAGAATGTTCCAGATCTCCCCCCAACTCCACCTCAAATGCCAAACGTTTTATGTATCTTATCAGCTGGAGCTTTGCAATTGCCGTTCAACACAATGCAACGACATAAAAAAAATTAAAAACGGCACAAACCCTAATGGTCTTAGCAGGACACTCATGGTGCCACACTGAAGAGGGCGATTGCACTGCATTCTGAAACGAGTTCTTTTCAGGCCAACATCGACGCCAAAATGTAGCTTTGCGGGGGAACCCATGCATGAAGCTGTTGGCTACTCGAGGACTGTCCTACCGGCAAGCTGTAGTGAGATGTGCGGCACTACAACATCCACAAGCTGAGCGAGGACACACCCACCAGCTACTCTGGGTGGGGTGGGGGGCAGTCATGCAACCAGCCAGGCCAGTGTGCAAAGGCTGTTCACAGGCAAGCATGGGATATGACAGGATGGGGGGGTGGGGGGTCATGCAGAGAACAGGGAGCTGGAATTCACACCACTACCTGGAGTGTCTGCACCTGCTGGCCAGAGGCCGGTGCCACCTGGGCCTCAGTCTGCAGCTGCACTGCGGTCACTGTGCCCTGCGACCGAGACAGGGAATCGTTACCAGGGTATGGCCAACGAATCCTCCAGAGCGGGAAAGGGAACTGCTACCATGGCACAACTGTGGTTACCGCCCAGAGACGGCATGTACTCGCAAGAGCACGACCGCAGCCCCACTGTCAAAGTCAGCAGGGTTTAACTGCGGCCTTCGCGCCTAGGAATTAGGCAGAAAATCAACACAAGACCGCAACTACTGTGCCAAAGACCGTCATTGCCACAGACCTGGGATTAGTGTGGTCAAAGGAGATCACCGACTTGCATATCCCAGGTTGGTGGGTTCGGGTTAAAAAAAAATTACATGTAAAAATAATAAAACAAAAATCCACGATTCTCCAGCCAGTTCACTCAATAATGGATGCTGAAATTACTGGGTTTTCATATCAACGGATTTATAAACATTCTCCTGCGTGCAAATCATCCGCAGAGATGAGAGAAAGTGATTCAGCCTGAAAGACACGACTTGCCACAAAAAAAACCCCTAAAAACAAATTTAGACCATGTGGCGATACGAAGTAACCGACACCAAATACCAGGTAAAAAAGATATTTGTTTTATTTATAAGCTGATATTTGACTTTATATAATACATTATTTTACATATTTTAACATCGCCTGACTGAAGCGTAAACCGACGGTATTTCTTAAACAAAAAACTGACAAAATTGATTTCGACATACATCGTCACATGTTGATTCATGTCATTACCGTAACGTGAAATATGCAGATCCCAACTCATCTATTAATCTACACAGAAGTGCTATTAGACTGAAGTCCTGCAAGGTTCGATTATCTCCACATGAACCAAAATCAATGTCATGCTTTTCCGTGAGAAACTAAAGGGAAAAATGTTTACTGTCCACATCCAATTCTCTCTTTTCCATTGTGAAATTCCACTGTCTCTTTCTGTGGAAATACATTTGTCCATGACACATAAGGGTTTCCTCAGGGAATCTCACTGCAGGATTTTACAGCTTTCTTAACGGTCTGTGCCCACCCTCCCCCGCAACACACACAGATGTATAGGAGATCACCCTCCCACACAGGAGTTAATGGCTCGATAAACATCTGGTTTAGAAGTTTAAAAACCTTACAAAGTCTTATCTCCGCCGCTAAATATTTGTATATTGGTATATCCGCCTTAAATTTTATTAGAATCAAAAGAATGATCTAAATTTCCCCCCAACTCCGCCCTGAAAGCAGATGTTTTGATATTTTATATCTTATCAGCTGGAGCTTTGTAGGAGTCGGTCAGACAAATCAAAGACATTAAGAAATAAATACGGCACAAACCCTCATGTCTCATGGGTGCAGCTGTACACACAGCTGTACAGGAGAATCACCCCCCCCACACACACACAGGGTCGATGGCTGGATAAACATCTGCTGTGGAAAGTTCAGCCATCTCTGTGCCTCTGCCGCTCACCTGCTGCTGGAGTTGCCCGCTGGCCGCCTGGACCACAATCTGCTCCCCTGTGGTGGAGGCGGTGGTGGTGTACTGCTCCATGCCCACGTCACCTCACTCTGCTGCTGCTGCTGCTGCTGACGACGACGACAACGATCTGAGGCAGACCGAAAACATGAGCACGCATCAAGAACAGTGCCGCTGCCTAATCAGGAGACATGCACACTGGACCACATTGACTTCCCATTTACCCATTGCATGGTCGTTTGCGCGTCAAAGCAACGAACAGTACAAACTAAGCGGCAAAGCAGTACAAATTAGAGTGACGTCCAATAGTTCAAACTAGATTTGAATCTCTGTCACTCAGGACACTCGTACACAAAAAGTAAAAAAATCGCATGTAAATTCCAATGTTTCTGTTGTGGTGGGAATGTTATGCCATTCCCCACGGGTCTAAGTACTTTCGGGGAAAACATGTTATTTTGGTGTAAAGCCTCCATGTATATGGGGGGGAAGCACGGCGGGTGGTTTGAGATGGTTACATTTGTATAAATAAACGGGTTAAGTGAGGTTAAATACCCCATAAGCTTATTTGTTAAATATTTCCCGCGATGCAAATACAGAGTGGTCTGATTTGATAGCAGTCCGAGTCATATTTTGTGTCGTAGTATAAGTGTGTCTAAAAACAACGAAGGGACGCCCCCTGTCCGTGACTGAGGAGCCAAAACGACTCATTTTGCGATTAAAAACCCGCGATTGTGGACAAAAGAGAGCGTTTAAGTTATTTGGCGACGGATGGAGACTATGTCAAAATTATATCGAATTTATGCACAATTCCTGATAATCTATAGTCATTGCTCTTAGAGATGCGATAGACAAATGGTGAAATGGGCAGACAAAGAAGCCGGTCGGCGCCTCATCGCAGTCCGAGGTTCGACCCCTTATCTTTGATATTCACACACGGTTGTATGACTATGGGGCTGAGTAAATAGTTTGTGTAAAACTGGCAAATTAAGTATACATTATTCCCTCTTCCGAGATCGATGGTAGTGCTTGTAGATATCTGAAAAACAGACGCTTTTCTTGGCAATGGGTCTCATCACATGAATCCGCGCGCTTTAAGAATAACATACAGCAAGTGAACTAGCGTTCAGTATTTGTGGTAACAAAGTCATTTTGAGCTATTTTCGCGGTTCTCCATCTCGGTCAGAAAAACATCACTGTATGCAGAATTTGTAGGCCCCGAATGGAAGGCAATTCACACAATGGGTTAGCAAGCTACTCAGCACGGGTATAACAGTTCATGTCCTAAAACGCAAAACGAAAAGTAATTTGCTTGCATATAACCTACGAAAGTTAAACCAATAAAGTGAAATGTACTTTTTTATTGTGGACGAGCATTTATAATGGAAATACTGCCATGGAGGCATGTGAGCGCGCCGAGCGCCGCTAGTCAGAGGAGGCGGCCTCCGTCTCCCCCAACACACAAACAAGGAGTTTTCTAAGAAGAATTCCGAGTCTAACCGACACTGCATGGGCACTACCGGCTGCTGGCAAGCAGCGGGGCCGGCCGCACACGTTAATGCACAGACTCCCATGTAGTCATATAGAGCTTGCGGGCTTGCCGAGCACAGAGGGACCATGAGACAGCACCTGTTTGCCTCTCGTCGCCCGGGCTCGGGCCTTTCCTCGGCCCTCTAATTCGCCTTGGATATCGTTCAACCATTTTGTTTCGGGGACTAGGGCACATAGCCTGCCGCGTTAATGTGCACTTTTGCGGCACGTACCTAGCAGTTAAACGTAAATACAAGCCAATTCCTGTGTTTTGCGGCGTTAGTAATTTGGTTGGTCAGTGACACACCAATCCCCTGCTGCCGGATCCCATCCCCTCCAAGCCGCGCTCCCTCTCACCGTTTCTCCGCCGCACGGTTCCCCTCTGATTGGCTCCAGCGCCGACCAACGAAGCCCAATCACCGAGCTCACGCGAGTGCGGACAAAATGGCGCAGCTTTACCACCTCCGACAAGCAAGGCCGCCGCCGTTTCTCCGCCCCTCGTCGTCCCGCGACGCCTTGTCCACGCCCATACCTTAGTATTGCGCAGGCGCCCGTCGTGTTCCTCCGCCCATGTCGGTCCGCCAATGACGTAACACTGCTAAATGGCGCCTCTGCAGCTGTTTTGTATTACAACGGTTTTATGTGTACGAAATTCAAAGCTACTGTATCAGGAAGTGTGTAGTGAGATGAACGTCGACTGCTTTTGTTAGTCGTTACGAAGATGCGGTTTAGGTGGTAATTACTTGATCAACCGTAGAATCCCGATTTTAGTCATTTGTACGTTTTGCAGTTCGTAAATTCGAATACATTCGTCATAGCCATCAAGTACAAACTTTTAAGGCATAATTGAATACTCCAGTCCTTTACATAGTACTGACACAGCTTAAACAATAACCAAATAACAAGAAAACGCATAAATAAAATGTGAGGGTCTTAACTAAGCAGCAAGTCTAAAAAGTGAGATACTTGTATGCCTGACATTGCCTCACATGTTGAACCTAGTGCTTCCAGCAGTAATCAGCAGTTACTGTGAAGGCCCAAGGCAACAACTTAATTTATAAAAGCAATTTGCCTCTGCAGACAAGCAGAATATCTCAAGTTTCTCAAGTATATTTGATACAAGACTGGCATGTAGTACAATTAGTGGTCATAGGTACAGGGTCAAACACTCTCTGCAGAAACAGTACTGCAAAATGGCAATGTGATAGTGGACTCCTGAGCTCATATGATTATGATCATGTTTTCATATATACAAATATGATGGTTACTTGAAAACTATATTAAAACATACCAGGAAGGGACATGCCTTTAGTGTGTGCTGATTGATTTCTTCATTGTGGAAATGAACTGGACTGCAAATTATCTCATGAGTTTATCATTGAATAATTGCCAGCAATTATCACACTTGGGAAGTTGCTCTGAGACTGAATTAAAACAAAGCTTAAGTGAATTAGGGTTTATAAAATATTGCATCTGATTTTTATTGCCCATTGATTAAGACACTCCATGCATTTGTGGACATAACAGAATTCTACAAGAATTTTTGAAACACCTGCCGTAGAATTAGTTGTAGCAGAACAATAAAAATAAACTGTTAAAAGTTCCCAGAATTCTCTTTATTACATCAAAACAAATCAAAAAATGAAGATTTCTTTTTTACATAAATACACAGATCACCAATGTGAGAGAGTGGGGAAAAAAAACTAAACGGCTTTCCATATATTTTTCACGCATGATAAAAAAATATATATACACCATTTTCTTAGATTACAGCAGATAGTATTCACCGGCCCGGAAAGCAAGTGCATCTCTGTGACCATAGGACAAGCTCTGTGCCTCTCGTTTCAAGTTCCTCACACTGGGTTTCTCACTGCAAGGGTTGGTGGGCAAAGCTGTGTGGCTGAGAGGACCAATGAAGGCAGATTCCCAGCCCAGATCAACCTGGGCAGCCACCTGTCTGACAGCCATCTGGTCGAGTCCATCCCCGTACATTTGTATTAAACGTGACACCACAAAGAACCAGACTGCAAGGCAGGAAGGTGTCCTGGCAAGCAGTGGAGGCCTCTTGCTCTCCTGGGGTGGGTCTCTGTCTCCTGGGGTTTCTGCACAAGCAGTGAATGCTGCATTAGAAACACGGTTTGGCTGGTGGTCTTTCAGGCCGGGTTGAGAAGTGGCTGAAGGTTGTTCTGGCGAGATTAACGTGATGGAGTCGAGGCACTAGATAGAGCAGCAACTTTAGTACTGGAGCTGGCGTGGATAGACAGAGCTGAGGGACTGTAGGAGAATGGGGCCTGGGAGCTGGGGGGGGGGTGCATCTACCCAGGTTTCTCCTTCCACCTGGATACAACTTCCTTTGGATCTCAATCCAGGAGGTCCTGCACAGCACAGCAATGGCATTTCAGCACACAGCAAGTGAACAAGCCTGGCCAAGCCGCAGCAGTCGCTCCTGCTACACTCATACCCATGTGTGCATGTGTGTTTATTAGCGATGTAATGGTTCCAGTTGTGCGTCACATGACTATTTTGGTCCAATCGTGACTGAGCGATCATGCCTAGGCTAGTTTCATTAGCTCAAGATGGGTAATAACCCTTATATTGCAGAGCCTCCTGGCACTTTCAGGTCAGCAGTGTAGGAATATTTTGATTATCCAAGAGAGTATAGTATTTCATTTTTAATAACATTTTTTGCTATTTTATTTTATGTGAAGTTAAGGTATTGTTTAGTTCTGTTAGTTGTTTATTAATAAAATCTATATTTTTCCCCATTTTTGTCTTAATCACCTTCTGCCTGCCCCACCCAAAAAATCAAAACAAAAAAAACTAGGTAAGGAGCGAACCATGACTCAAATATCAAACTCTGACCCAAACCGTGGATTTGGGGAGTAGTTATGTCCCTTGTGTATGTGTCAGTACCTCATCGGAATCGTCGTGATACTGCCTCCTGCTAGAACTGACGGCACACGTGTCCAATGCGTCCGCGGTCTCCATACCGTTGGCGTCTGCATGTTGCTGCAGCACTGAGTACCTGTGGACCAGAAATCTGCAAGAAAAAAACTATCAGATGTACACTCCGGTCAAACATAAACCCACCAGCCCAGCAGAGGGCACTGTGCCAGGACAGCATGTGTACCTACCTCCCTCCACATACGTATCTCTTGATGAAGAGCACCCCTGCTGCCACACTGAGCAGCAGAGTGCAAATAACAACCAGTATGATGAGTGCAGTGCTGGAGGTGCTTGTGTTCATCTACGGGTGGAGGTCAGACAGGCAGAGAGAGTAAGGATTTTGATTTATTGCAACAAAACGATAACAATGCAATATTATGAATGACAGTAGTGCAGCGATCTCTAAAGCGGCAGAGGAGGCTCCTTACCTGCTTTTCAGTGACCAAAATGTTGCTGACGCACCTGCTGCTCAGGTCAATCACTGAGCGCTCGGGTGCAACACCCCCCTCGCATTTGTCTCCTGGTATCTTCCGGTACCTGTGGATTACAGACAGGGCGGGAGATCAGCACTACAGGCGGAATCAACAGTTGATCCCACTCTCTTTTTTGGTCAGGGTCAAACTCACAGATTATCTGGCCTTTGTGTACGAATCATTCATACATTTAAGCAGTGAGTTAGTGAGGAAAAAACACACAATTTCCCTGAATGTGAATCCAGAGTATGGGTGTGTGATTTGGCGATATTAATTTGTGAACCATTACGATGTGTCCACAATCTGCCTTTACGGAGAGGTCGTTAGTTTCGCACTACAGAACACTTTCTGTAAGTTGCAGCTCTAGAATATAATAGAATAAACATTTATTATCCCACAAATGAGAAATGAAAAGTGTTACAGAGCTCTTATACAAAAGGAATATAGAAGAACAAGAACAGGTAGGTCAGTTGTCTATACATTGATGGTGTTCTATGGTTCATATACATATCTAAATGTTTTGTCAGTCAAATCTGTTTCGACACATCAACAAACTGGCAGTAAGTAGTGCCTTGGATTTCTTCCTCTCTCCCTTTCACACCTATCCCAACATGCAATGTGCAACATGCAACACATTCCATATTTGCCAACGTAGTGACATGGATGACGTGAAGGAGTTGGTCCCTAAAAAGTATTTGACATCGATAATATGGAACTTGTTTGGATTCTCTAAAACCGATAGCAGCAGTTATTTGCGATATTTGCAAAGATAAGGTTTGTACATCGGATGGCAGCACGAGGAACCTTATTAACCAACTCAAAAGAAAATGCTCAAAGGGTGGGCTGAGCATGTTTGTCTTTTAGGGATTTATTGCCGTATAGGGCTGTATTTTTTAAAATAGGGGAATTAGTTTGGTTGTACTTTTAAGTAACTTCCAAAACAGTCTTAAAAACGAACATAAAAAAGATTCATTATATGATGTTTTTGCCATATCGCCCTCTCCTAATTCAGAGCCACATTTTCTGCGAATACTATGACCCTGTACTGAAGAAGCAGCTAGGAGATGGATGGAGGAATGGACTGGATGGATGGATGGATGGATGGATGATCTTTGAATATATAACAGACTGCATCACCGGAGGTAAACTCACTGATTATATTAACGTTCTTTGAATATGTAACAGATATTAAAATCTATTTTAAAAGATATTTTCACCATCTGCTGCAGTGCATTTCATCTTGGGGGACATTACAATCACTGAATGGGTTTGAAACATCCCATGTACTTGCAGGCAAGATGGCTCATGGATGGAGGTGTAGCTGTATGACAAATAAACAGCAGCCAAGAGAGAAAAGGAAGGATGGCTGACAATATCATTACCAAGAGGGGGGTGTTCAGGTGCTACCGCAGGCAGAATGAGCATTACCCCTTAGTCTGCAGCTGCTCCAACTTGCCCTGTAGACAGAACTCCAGCACCTTGCCCTGGAGGTCCGGCTGTTCCACACACTCTGAGCTGTTCTCTACACGGTAGTAGCCAAAGTCACTGCCGACGAAATGGACATGGCGTAAGTAGGTACAGCTTCAAAACAGCTACTTAGTTCCCTCATGGGCGCCAAGGTCACTCAATCCATGGCGACACACCATGGTTATAAACATCTTGGACAAACTGCAGAGGCACATAACACCAGAATCTGGAGCACAGAACCCCTAGAGGAATTCTGGGGCTTACACCACATGGCGTGATTTGAAAGCCCAGACTGATTTGGCCTTGCTTGTATGTTGTTTTGGTCAAATATGTCTGCTAAATATAATAAATGAAAATGCAAAATGCAGAACCCTGTCAAGTCACTTTCCAATCAAAAAGAAACAACGGAGGTCTGTGAACAGATGTTGAAAAGAGAAGAAGAGGTTTCTTCACTTGTTTGTACTAACATCGCTCATTATGCCACAGTTCCTGCATTACACCATCAGCATAAGCTATCACGGTTAGAACTAAACCTTGGATGTGTCATGAAGTATGCAGACTACTGTTCTACTCATTCTCTTTCATAACATAATGTGTGAAGTTATCTTACCAGAGGAAGTCATCCAGCGTACACTGGCACGGTAACGGCTGCTTGTTGATCGCGTAGTCTCGGCCGTTCAGGCACACCGAGTCTTTGCGTAGTCGTAGGAACTTCTCCTTGTATCCCAGCATGCACCCATCGTTAGGATCGCTGATGTCATCAGAGTGTGCCAGCCACTCCACATAGTCATTATTGTCACCTGTGGAGATGTACACAACCGGCAGCAGTGTAAGATCCTTCTGTCATTTTTTTCAAGCTTGTTTTTCCATCAATAAAAGGAGATCCGTCGTTTGGCTCTACGCCATAAAAAAGCAGGTAGTATGAATGTCACTTTCAAGTTCACTGTAGTGGTTTCTCAGTTCTGTATTGGGGACTTGCAAGAACCCACAACCAGCCACAAGTTCTACCTCTAAAACTTGCTCCATCATCATCATCAACCTAAAGTTTACCAACCTAGCTATAATTCTCCAGCTCCATCCTCCTGTCCTCTTCTGACTAAGATTACCTCACTATGACATGACACTATTCCAGATCCCACATCCCCCAAACTCTGAACAAGACCAATACTCACAAGCTCGACTGAGCAGCTCTTCAAAGTCAATTGTGATGGAGACCCAGAACTGGCTGAACAGGTTCTCGCGGTAGCCCCAGAGACTGACATTCATGGAGCGTGCCCCAGGCTCTGATGCTAGCCCGGAGAAGTAGATCGGCTCTTTGGTGAAGTTGTAGACGTGCCAGCACTGCCCCTCGTCTGTGGAGAACCTGCTCAGAGAGAAAAGAGAACAGCTGAACTACAGTAGCAGATCCTTATGGAACAGTCTGATCCCTCTGGCATCTGCGATGACCTCCATGGGCTTTGGCTGGGGAGAATTAGCTGCCTGAGCTTCACGTACAGGTGTAGATTGTTTAACTGAAGGCATCCCTCATCGGGGATCCAGCTGTTAATTAAGTGCTCGTTGATAGGTAACACCTAAACACTCTGAGGTATTCACCACTTGCACCATCATGAACCTGCTGTCCTCCTTCACATTAACAGACTGTGCGGCACTTTTGGCGTAGAGTCACCACCCCACAGTACGAATCAACATCTTCCTCAGCGGCCAGACGACTTAACATGGCTGAGAAAAATGAGTCTATCACACAGCACACCCCACCCTGATACCCCCATCCCCAATCCCCCGGACCAGACTCACTTAATCTGCTGGATGGTCTGGGAGGGGGTGTGCTCCACGGCCACCAGCAACCCACCCGAATCCAGGATGGCATAGTGGTGGGGGCCCTTGAGAGCCAGCTGCCAGGAATAGCCCCCGTCATCCGATACATATACATCAGGCTCCATCACTGAGAGAGCATCACCCATGCTACCTGTAAGGAGGTCAGAGAGTTAGGGTCACTATAGCATCACTATAAAGCAGCTGGTTGGTTGCATTTACTTGGATAAATACACAACTGGAAAAGGGGTAGGTACATTCACACTGCGATCTACTGGGAGTGATGGCAGGAATAGGACGGACTTCAGCTGCCTGACGCCGGCTGGACTGGGAAAGTACCATGTGCTAGGATGAGTCCCACTGCATTGGGCTCGGTCAATGGCGGCATGGGAACGTTCAGCTTTGCAGAAATGCTGTAGGAGGCATGGATGTGGAAGGTGCACTGTAGGGGAGGAGAACCAAGGATAGCCATCAGGGCCTACAGAACACGCAGGCGTGCACACGCACGCACGCAGACAAGCACATGCAAGCACGTCAAAGTGCATGCAAACACAGTAAAGTTCTGATCACACATTTTCTGCTCTTGTCTGCCCATGGGGATCATCACCTGCTCCTGGCTCTGCAATGAGGCATCACAACTGCCTTCTGCCGGTTTTTGTAGGGGCCTCCACTCACCACCCTGGTCAAAGGTCACAACTGTCTGCAATGAGCCATCTGTAAATCACAGGGACCCAGTGTCACTTGAGGTCACTCAAACCTGCCTTTGGAGGCAAATGTCTTTGTCTCTCTTGATATAGATCTGGCTCTTATGGTGCGTTCATTTTTCTCTCGGATGTTGAGTGACATCACGTCCGACAATCTCCCGTTCGCGCTGCCACATCTCGGAACAAACATGGCTGCCTCCATGAACACGCTGCTGTGTGTTGTTGCTTTATATTTTAGCAGATTTGGAGTGAGATTATTTTTTCCGAGAGACAAACAAACAAGAAACACAAACTAGTCAAACCACATTAAAAGCTTTATAAAATATTTTAGCACATTCATGGCGATATTCTTATTTCGAGAGGCAAACAAACTACATAGCCACCATGTTGAAATTACGTCACAGAGGCAACTCAGACAACAAAATCTTGTACGACATCAATGTCATAAAAGAGGCGTGTTTCCGATGGGAAGTGACATTTCTCATGACGTTTTGTGATGTTTTCATCCGAGTTCCGAGTTGGAAAGAAATAATCAAACGCACCATAAGGCTCTACCCAGACACACTCACCCTCCGCCAACACGGTGGTCATGAAGACACCGCGCAGTGATGTTATGTTGGTAAAATCAGTATCGCCTCCAGTGGTGCTGTAAAGATGCCGTTCCAGGGACTTGGAGTACACAACACCTCGATCATCGGAGACATAGATGGTGCCAAAACCTGAATCTGGGAGCAATGACACTACAAATGACCCTCTCTGGTATGGGTTACCTGCTAACAATGACTGCCAACCCAACCTGGATTTTGCATGAATAACCAACCTAACAGTCCCTGTCTACTGTCTATCTGATCCCACGGGTTGAGTTTCCCCTGGCACTAGACTGAGGTCCCCTGGCACCACCCCTCCAATGCCAGTCCAGCATGTTAGTGGGAAAACTGACCTCCCGGCTCGTCCACGTGCATGAAGACCATGTCATCACTGGCAGCCAGGATGGAGTAGAACTGCTCGTGCCCCACAGCAGGAAGCTGAGCTATGTTCCACGTGTCACCCTGGTCCAGGGAGACGTGGATCACACGTAGGGTGTCCTGGGGTAGAAGCAAACACATGTACACAGCTGTTACACTGGTCTGCATGCACACACAAACACACACACACCCACGCTGTCTGTCAACCTACCGAGTCAGCCATGACCGAGGCAAAGAGGAAGCGTCCACCCACACCAAAGGAGTAGATCTTGGTGCCAAGGGTCTTGAAAGTCTTCCCATAGTCAATGGTGCTCTTGAGTTCCAGCATGCCCCTATCGCCTGACAAGGAAGAGGGAGGCTACACGTCTCACCACCCGTGTCAAACCAGAAAGGAAAACACGACAGGGCTCAACCAAGCTACTCACTGCAGGATCTGTTAAGACTGGTGGTGAAGAAGATTGCTCCATTTCGCCCCCTAAAATGATGGACATGTGACGTTAGACTCCCCCCATCCTACAGCCACATCACATACAGAAACTCTTGGGACACTTGCATAATTCTGTAAAAATGTTGTAATTCAATTGGTTTCACAACAAAAGTTCATTGACAAGCAGCGTTTAACATATCGGCACATATCTTTTGCACAGACACTTTCTTTTTGTAGGTGTCAGAATTTTTTGACTGACTTATTCAGCTCTGTCCTTTTCGTTTTGCTATTAATTGCAGTTGTAGTTGTCGGTAAAGGGCTTTTCATCTCCAGAAGCTACAAATCCAGACCAAGATTTTGTTTCTGCCATCCAGTTAAGCATAAGGAGTCAGAGTCACAGAGGACTCAACTGGTTGGCAGAAACCAGGGTCGGAGGCATTACGGAATGCATTAATCAATTCCAATCCAAATCAGGAAATGGAACTGGAGCTGCGATTGGAAAACAAATTATGGGGAACATAATTGGAATTTAATTCGAATTTCAGGGACATTTAAATTCCAATTCCAGTTCCATTTCCTGATTTGGATTGGAATTGATGAATGCAATGAAACAAAATGAAATGTAAATTGATAAAGTAATGTTTTTTTAATTAATTAAGCAAGTGTTTCACAAGTTCCTGTGAGCACTGTAAGCCATTTTTTAGGCTCATTATCTTAGTTTACTGACAGTAAGCCTTTAGTTCACATGTCTAAGAGAAGGTAAGCGGGGGGGCGAGATAAAGTAAATCGAGAAAAGTGTACTGACAAGAATGCCTGGCTTTCAGATGCAACAGAGGCCTGGTTTGTCGCCGCTTGCTAATGCAGTCCCAAAAAACCAGTTCCCTGGAAGGCTTGGCCTACATACCAGCAAGCCGGCAGACACACCCTCCACAGCCCATCCGGCCGTCCTTTTAAAGGCGGCGACTGCTACGCGGAATCGAAGGGTGAGCAGAATTCCCAGTCACTCACTGGTTCTGCTGGAGCTTCTTACCATTTCACTAGACACACAGAATGATGAATGTTCCTCCAGTTCTTGCCAAAATCCTCTGACAGCCAGAGGTCATTCTGAAACAAGGAGGCAAGCAGGCAAATGGGCAAATAAAACAGAAAGATTAAAGCATCCATTACTTAAACATGTTTAAGAAACCTTTACGATAAAATACACACAAAGATGCCATCAAAGATAAACTTCCTTAATGAGTCTGTCAGTAGTGTGTTCATTATCAATAGCATATGTAGGTACATGGGTGTGTATCTGCTTATGTATAATTTGTCTGGGGAGGGCAGGCTGTGGTTAACTTGCCCCAGTCTTCATATAATATATAATAATAATTATATTCTCTCAGCCCCAGAAAACACATTATTCCCAAGCCAACACCCAGCTGGTTCCGATCCCAGATCCCGTCTTGCAGCATAGCATGCGTGTGCTTGCACGGCTCACGGTTCAGGCGACTCACAATGGAGCTGACTGCCAGCAGGGCCTCGCTGTCGCTGGGGTTGTACGATATTTGTGTCACCGGCTCGAAGGAGAGGTCGTTGTGCATGAAACTATTCCCAAAGTCCCTGGAAAGAAAGATTCGCGAGATGTCCTGGCTCCCTGGTATGTCGGCAGTGAGAATCACCTGAACAAAGAGAGCATCCGCATCGGTAGCCTGCCCAAATATTATCTATCTCAACTAGAGTTTGCAGTATAAAAACAGGAAAAATCTACTTCAACTAAATGCCAACACACTGACACACTGAGGGGTAGACTAATAGAGTCTGATACAATCGAGTAGGGTAGGCACTTCCAGTCACTGGACTCCATAGTTCCGCATGTCGACAATCAATCAGAAACCAATGGTCATGTAATATTCAAATAAGAACTGACATGATACGGCTAAAGTCTGGTCAATAAACCATCTGAGCCCTAGAGCCCTAAAGGTAGATCTCCAGTTTGATCTCCGCACTGCGGGGAGTAGCAGACATAATGAGGTCTGTGGCCGAAAGCATCTAAAAAGGCTCAGTCTTCCACCAACCTTCCCAGAATTCTCAGGGCCCACAGCAATGCCAAACTCAGAGCGGATGAAGGTGTTGTTAATGAGTTTTGTCACGTCGTCAAAATACTTCCCGTAGTTTGTACTGTGGGGGAGGGAGATGCAAAGAGTTCTGCTGTACTGCCAGTACAAGTATAGATATTCGCACACACACATAAAATTTTGTGCTGAACCCCTCTTTCATCTAGATGGCCTGCATTGACCCTTACCTTCTGTAGAGTTTTGACTGGCCAAACCGCAGCATGAAAATAGGCACCTGGTATGTTGTTAGAGCCAGAATCACCTGTGTGAAAAAACCAACGTCATTGGTGGTATCTATGGCAACTGTTCACCCAATCACTGTTCTATTTTTCCCATTGTTTAACTTGAAAAATAATCTTCCTTTTGTCTTTTTCTGCTGGCAAGTAAGTTTAAGGTTAGATGTGAATAGTCACTCTACCTGTTGTCACCAAAACACATCTTTATTTAAGCTGCTGAACGTCACAGTGTAAAAATAGGTCTACATGTTGTTCCGCCATGTTGCCAAGATCGACCGCCAGGAACAGACAATTTTGCAGGCGAGGGACAGATTGGATAAGAGCACAGTGTTCATAGCACTTTGAAAAGCTCATGCCTAAGTTTGGCTTATAGCACACTGACAGGAGAGTCAACAAAGTTATACAGAACTATGGCGTTTTGCTCAGTCAAGGTTATGTATCTTAATGCCTCAATGCATATTTCAGAGTCACTGAACAATAAATATACAGGAAAAAGGGGAAAGGAGATACTGAAAAAGAGGATCAAGAAAACAAAGCCACGATTATGAAAAAAAAAACACTCTGTTTCGTGCCTTTGCTGTATAATTGAGTGAAACAGTTCCTTAAAGTAATTTCCATGAAACATTAAAAATAAAGCATCATGTATATATTCCGCAGAACTTGGTCAAGTTTGCCAGTCAACACAACCGCTGCAACTCTTTTGACATTGCGGGAATTCCCCCCAACTGAGAAAGAAGCATTCCAAATTTTACAATTCTTCTCATTATGTTGTTGTCTTTGCCTGTGAACAAACATTTGGGAACAACGAGGTGGGACATGATTGTGCCCCTCACTGTCATGCCCGGCTCGTCCGATCCTCGTGTGTGCCACGCCCCCTCATTTCCCACGCGTATTTCCCTGATTGCACTCGCCTGTTGCCTGTTTCTACTTGTCCTGTGTATTTAGTCCGCGTCTTTTCCCAGTATGTCAGATCAGTCATTGATGTTTGTCGCGTTTGCTACCCTGTCTCGCCAATTAAACCCCGTTTACCCCGTATTTTGGCTCGCTACATCCTTCTGTTCACCTGCTTTTCCCGGGTCACAACACTCACAACACAACGCTTGCCAAATAAAGGTACTGGATGCTTTAGATGGGTGTGTCAGAGAACCTTTGTCCCGGTGACATTGTGTCATGCTACCTGTAGATGCTAGCTAGCGATTATCTGTGTCCTGTGGGGTCCAGAATAACTGCACAACTGCGTGGCAACTTTCAGGAACCAGACAGGCAGGCTGACAGGAACGTAAAAACCGCGGGAATCTCCCGACCGTGGCTCCCCACTTCCTGCTGACTGGCAAATTTAACTGCGGTGAAACCTGGCTGGTGGGAGTTGGATGGAGCATTTGTTATGATACCCATACTTTGGTCTTACATGCCCATAAATAGAAAATCTTTATTGCAAAAAAAAAAAAAAAAATCACAAATGCACATTTGTAAGAATCAAACTGTAAGCTGGAACTGAAGTATGCTTCTAAAATAACAAAAAGGGTCCATTTAACTACTCCACAGCCGACTGAGCAGACGAACCTGTTGTTTGTCCACGCAGACAGCAGACGTCACAACCTGTTTCCATGGCATGTATTTTTTCACCACGATAACTCCCGTTTATGAACACAAGCAATGTTCACACAGAAATTGGTTGCGTCTTGGATTAGTGCCCGGATATCTACAGGAGAGCAACCAAGACTGGTTTGTCCTTGCATATGGCATCTGGACCACCCATGATCCTTTGCAGCCTAGAAACACACCCAACCATGCTATTTGCAGGCTTTCTCAGGTGGCTGAGCTTCCTCGAACGTTAGGACTGCCTTGTGGGTGTGGCTAAGCCAGCGCCTGGATACTCACCCCGGTGCCGTCTCCCACCCAGGCCAATGACACGGAGCCACTCAGGTCTCTGAAGACATACTGCAAAGAGAGAACAGAAGGAGGGCATTACCACACAAGGCAATCTCATCCATGGCCTGGAGATCCTAGAGGAGGGGGTGGCCAATCTTATCCGCAAAGGGCCGGTGTGTATGCAGGTTTTTGGGATAACCTTTAGGTCAGCTGTTCAAACCCAGGTGTGAAAACTCTTCAGCCAATCGGTTCTCTCTAATTAGTAATCTAATTAGGAAGTTATAGTAAAAACTTGCATGCACTTCGGCCCTTTCCAGATAAGACCGGTCACCCCTGTCCAAGAGTGACCTAAAGTGACCTAAAATGATTGATGTAGCTGATTGTTTGACACATTTATCTATCCGCTGATCTTCCATAAGTGCTTATTCCGCAAAGACCCAGGAACTAATGCCAGGAAGCACATGGCACGAGGCAGGGAACACCCTGGGCAGGATGCCAGTTCATCACAGGGCACGCAATCACACACAAAGAGCAATTTATAGACAGCAATTCACCCTAACCCTTCACATAACCATTTGTTTTTGGACTATGTAAGGAAAACAGATCTCAAGGGATATTCAATTCACACAAACACAGGGAGAATATGCAACCAGAGCCACAACCCTGAGGTGTAAAGGTCACACTGCTAACCAAGACGTTTCCCTGCTACTCTTTGACACTTTTATAGTTTTACAAATCAATAATTATACCTAGAGCTGGATGATTTCATAAATTCAACCATTTACCTCAAGGGAACCACGGGGACCAGAAATTATACCCATAAACCCAAGATTCCATTACAACACCACCTCCTATCCAATAGTCTTCTGTGCATCACCAACTGAAACATAAACCAACCCTTTCTGCAAGGGGAGCACCACAAAAGACGTGTTTCCTGTATAACAGGATGTTCACATTATCCCACTCTGCCCCTCCTTGACATTCGTGTCATCATAAAAAATGGATAGGTAGAATCCCTCCCTCCATTTGACACCAGGCCACAAGCAAATTCACCCCCATGCAAAAATAACGTTAAAATAAAACCTCAAAAAAAGGACAAAGTGGAATCATCAAGGTGCCTGGGGCAGTGTTTAGTTTCCCCCGCATATTTGCCCTAGGTGGAGTCAGATTGGGGAACCACAGCCCAGCAATTAAACTGGACTCAACAGCATTCTCCTGGGGCCCCGAGGACGTTCAAAAGCGGCGGGCTGCCCAAGTTGCCTGCAGTTTGCAGTTGGAAACGGCAAGCGTGTAGCGTTACCCCCTGCACGGATCAGCAGATCAGCATTACGCAAACCTCAGGACTTTCGTGCACTACAGGGCACACTCATGCATTGTGCATGATCATTAACTCCCAACCCAGTAACCGATATCTGTAGCCTGGTCTACCAGGTTTCCGTGAAAGCCTTATCAGCAATGCAAGGTGTTGAGGAACTGAGGAAGAGGATCGCCCACAAACGCCAGTCCCGAATGCCAACAGGATGTTAACCAGGAGCTTTCCTGCCCGATTGCCTGTTCAAATCAACAGGGGAAAACACCTGTTTACCCAACATGACTCTTTGCCGGAACCTTGGTCCACGGTGGCTCAGAGAACCAGCAAGTAAACACAGAGAACCACTCCTCCAGACACACAGGAAGATAAGGTCCACAAGTATCGCATAATGTTTCAGACAGGAGGGCCTTTGGAATTGCCATCTCTCATAAAAAAATAAACAAGGAGTCAATGCCCGCCACCACCCTGCAGGAAAAAAGGGGAACCAAGAGCATAAACCAACTGTTACTGCAGCAAGAGTTGACACAACCTCCTTTGTGGGCATCACTGCAAAACATGACCTGTGGTTTTCCCTTGGGCTGCATGTGGAGAGAGGATGGGGGAGGGGGGGGCAGCAGAGTGTAGAATATTGAATCTACTCTCACTGCTGTTGCCCTACTGTTGCTGTGTCCACACTCAAATCTACGCCCCCTCTCACGAGCGTAACTCCTCCTCTCCTTTTCGAACCCACAAGAGAATGCAACACAACTGGTCTGGCATGACATTAGTACTCATTTATTTATTTTTGGATCAAGCTGCGTTCCGCTGCCAGGGTTCGACACGCTTGAAAGCGTTCTTGCTGTGTTGTTCCCTTTTCTAGGGTCTTCTGAACAACCGTGGCCCCCACAGGGCCTGCGGGAACAGGTTGCTTCAGCTACTAGATAACAGACACCACCCGATCACAATGACACCATGACAACTGGCACTTACTTCTCTACAGAAAAACAAAGAGAGGGAGGAGAGAGAGAGAGAGAGAGAGAGAGAGACACACAGACACACACACACACACACACACAAAGCTAAGAAATCAGGAAATAATTACCTGACTAGTTTAGTTCAGAAATTCTCAAAAAAGGTATTCGGTTAAAAAGCAAAATAAGTGTAAAAAAGTGGGGAAAATGCTAAAGAACAAAACAGAACTGAATTTAAGCGCTAAAAGATCACACCACTGCAGAATATCGCTTATCTTTGTCAAAGATGCAAAAAATTAAGGCCTTTCATAACCAAATGACTCAGAATGAATCACAACTAAACAGAAAAAAATAAAGGTAAACCATGCAGCTAAACGAGTGCTTTATAATCACGTTGAGGGATACGCGCTAGGGTGTCCTGAAGACGATCTGGGGAAATTCAAGTGATGTTCGAACGTGTAATATCAACATCAATTTCTAAATAACCCCGTCCCACGCATCCACCCAGCGTGCACCATCTGAAAGAAAGTGCAATTAAGCAGTGGAGTATTTCTGGCTGCCTATGTCTGCGGTGACTGTAGTCCAGCAGCATACAACAGAGCCCAGTATGCATCTAAGATTTCATATTTCTTGTGCTGTTGTTTTTCGGTCTATTGGAATCATCGCCACGACGACAAGCACTTTGAGTTTCTGATGTTCCCTCACCTCTGAACGCCACCTGTGTCAACAAGAGAAGCTCTGGAGATTCTGACCCTTTTTTCCGCCACACAGCTTTCCTGTGGTTTTTTGGCGTTCATTGGAAGTCATGCTCCGGCAACAACAGCTCAGACAGAAGGAGAGAGGCTGCGGACCCAACTTTACAAGCTACTCTGAATAATGTCAAGTGTGCGAGAGAAGAGCAGTCATCATCAATTGAACTTTGATCACCTGAACCGGGAGGTATTTCCCAGGGATGCATGGGATGCATGGGAAGGAGACTCTCTATAGGTTGTCCTACCCGAACATGCAGGGGGAACAGGGACGGCGTCAGCATTCCGGCGCAGTTACAGCAAGGCTGGAACTGACATAACCACAGAGGAGCCAGACAGCCCCATGACAAGAAAACCAAACACTGATACTTATCGCCCCGTACCTTACAATCGAAGCACAATAAACGGCAACACTATCGTTTGTCCCAGGCATTCGAAGGCCAGTGTTACGCTTTACACCAAAACTGTTGTCTATTCTCCATGACCAGTTTCCAAAAATGCACCACGGCAGAACAGAATGTTTTCACACAAAACGTTGCTGGTCCATGACAAAAATTTCTTCAACGCGGCCAGGGAACACCGTCGAATGCCAGTTGTGTAAGGCTACGGGGAGGGGAAAATTAACTGATAAACACTCAGTTTCCATGGTGATACAGGCAATCCACAGGTTAAGAACATCTGACTTATAGACAACTTGTACTTACGGACAAACTGCCATGAAGTCTATTACTTGAAAAATTCAAGTTAAATACAATGGTTGTTAATAATGAATGCACATGCTACTTTGTGTCGCTCATGAAAACATTGTGTGGCATCAAATGTTCATCGGTTTGAGTACAGTACAGTACCATATGTAGTTACTTTTGTTATTACCATAAAATTACTACTATTATTACTGCATTACTATTTTCCGACTTAACTACAAATTCTACTTAAAGACAAACAGCGAATGAATCCTGTTCACATCCAGGGGACTCTGCCTGTAGTCTAAACATATACAGGTTATAGACTTAATCCTCATCTTTAGTACGACATGAGCAGAGAACTGACAGGTAAAATTGAAGTCCCTCTTCCTTGATCAAAACCAGCCACACACAGTTCAGTGGTCAGGGAGACACTGTTATTGTCGAGGTCTAGAACAGCGCTCTCAGCTGGTCTTATTCATGCTGCTTGAACAGACTAGAGCAGAAAACATCCATGCAGGAAAGAGATCACTCTGTCTTGCATATATCAGTCATCTGTCAGAATATAAAACAAACTTTTTCCAGAAATTTCACAGAACTTTAAAACTGCTGCCGGCAGCATGTCTGGTTTCACGTATTAAACATGCTAGATGAGGAAGCACAGCTTCTGTGTTGCTCCTAGGCAATGGGACAGGTTTGTTTAATGTGAGATGCGTGCAGGGGCCATGTAAGCATCACCTGATCGCTGTAATCAGATTTCAAACCCCACAACAAGCATACCAGGAAAAACCTAACTGGTCGCAGCATTAGCTTTTCCTCAAACAAGCTTACAAAAACAAAGCCTCAGTGAACAGAGAGAAATATGCAAACGGAGGGTAAGGCCATCTGGAGAGAAAATCCTCACAGTCAACAAGAAGAACGCCAACAGCAGACCGAGAACAGGGAGGAACGAGAACTTCCGAGTGGCCAGTTTGGGAATTACTTGAATCCGGGTATCCAGGCAGGGTAACTAAGGGCTAATCCCAGCTGACTCATACCCATGGTGCTCCCGGTAGCCTCAGTGTGTGCGGTCATACATCCACCTACTACATCTGGGTAACACTACCACTGAATTCCAGAAATTAAACAGGAGAAGTGACTCGGAAGGCGAAAAATCACAGCATTCGCTTCGAGACGTCCTATGGTGCTATACCACTATACCAAGAAGACATCCTATGGTGTTATACCACTATACTAAGATTCTAACGATTCTAATTTTACAGTGCTGCAGCGATCGCATCCAAGGGAGCGACTAGCAAAAGAATCGAATGAGGTTTCAGAGGTTTATTCACCTACAGAAACATGAGGGAAAGGAGAAGAATTTAAGTCATAACTCAAGAATGACGTGACCTCATGCCTGTAAAGCGACCAGGGCTGGACTGGTCATCTGGAGATCCGGGCATTTTCCCAGTGGGCCGATAGGTATGCGGGCAGGCAAAATCTGTCGTGGAGATCCTCCCCAGGAAAATTTACTGTAGAGAACCCTAAGGTCCAGGGTCGAGTTTTAATCCCAGTCCAGCCCTAAATGTAGTCATGCAGTTTAAACCCTGTTCACAGGATCATAATTTGACTGCAAACAGGCAACCATGGCATTTGTTTACAGTTAAACAAAAGTTGCAAAGTTTCATTATGGAACAAACGAAAAAAAATCTAGAACAAAAATATAACCTCACATTTACTTTACAAAAGCAGCTGGGCTATGCTAATATTTTCATTTGAATGTGATGGCCAGACTCGCAGATTACAATTAAGATGAAGGGGTGTTAACACAGCGTCGTCCTCAGGGGGTCTCCCCAGGGCTAAGCCTGGAAGCTCTTTATTTACATCTGACCTAAGACACACAAGCTTCCTCTTTGGATCCTCTGTACGTCTCAGGTGAAGCAAATCATCCTGTTTAAGTAGACAGGCTCCTCGCCAAGGGGCTTGGAATTCCAGTATATCCGGATCTTGGCTAGGCAATACCTAAGTCAAGCAAATGGCTCATATACCCTGGGGGAGGGGGGGGGGGGAGGGCCTGACTCTGCCCAACAATGTTTACGGAAGACACAGCACACACCTTTCACACCTCATTCAATTCCTCATTTACTGTCCAATCAACGTGCATGCACACATACACAGAGACATTAGGTCAACCTGCACCTCAGCGGGAACCAACTCTACCAGAGTTAATCACCTCAGAAGTAACAGAAGAGCCACTCAGGAGGGATTTCAGAAGCCTTCCCAAAGGCACAAGGAACCCGTTGTGTGGAACCGTAGAATCCAGGGAACAATTCTGGAAGCACTCTGCACACTCAAGTCAATAGACCAGAGTTTTGATTGTTTCACATTCTCCCGTTTCTGTGAGAGACTGACTGTCATAGAAAGTACAGGAACAACTACGTACTCTTCCCTGAAGCATTCACAAGCTCCGACCTCACCCAGTAACTGTCCCTCTGCTCCAGGTCCCAAATATCTGTTGCCTTTGGTGAAATAAGTCACAACAGCAGTTGACTAGATCATTCCCTTGAGGGGAAACAAGCTGAACTGATGAAGACATGAGAAACAATCCATGGAGAAAAAGTTCTCACAGCCAACAAGAGGAACGCCAACAGCAGCCCAAGAACAGGGAGGAACGAGAACTTCCGAGTAGTCAGTTTGGGAATGACCTGTTACTGGGTATCCAGGTAGGCTAACTAAGGGCTAACCCAGCTCACTTCAGCCCCTAGTGCTCCAGCTAACCTCAGTATTACTAGTAAGACCTGGCTAACAGGGCCAACCTCCACCCTCATCATAAAATGCAAATGACTCTAAACATGTAACACGATCCACAAATCCATCCAGGTTATGAGGATCTGGGAAACATACACATGATCATCAGTTTTACAATATGTTCTCTTTTCTATTCCAGAATGTGCTCTTTTTTCCTGTTCCAGAGTCACACGGGTTAGGATTAATGTTAATAAATCAAAAGAAAACTATCGAGTTACCCTATGTCAGTGTTGTCTTTCGCTTCTTAGAACTGCCATTGGCTAAACTTCGGGTTGCTATTACACTTTTTAAAAGATTTAAACGGGAGCGTCATTCCCTACCTAATAATTTAAAAAAATGGACAAATGTGACAGTAAGCGAGGGATTATGGTGTCAGGGAGTTACAGTAAGCAGTCCAGCACGGCGAGAAAGAAATCTAAAAATCATTTATAAATAAGGCTTGTTATAATTATACATACTGCTTATGAGAATATGTAACTTTCGTCGCGAAAATGCGACGACAGTTAAGAAAATACAAAGTAGTTACAAAGTTTTAAAAGATGGCCAAGTATGATAAGAATGTATCATAACTCCAAGTTTTAATTTCCTCCTGACATCAATGATTGATAAGCCTCTGTGGAAATTTTAATACATCGGACGAAACAAAAAAATGCTTCATGTCAGTAGCTTCTTGCATGATCAAAATAAAACAGAATGCGATTCCCTTTACCTAGTCCTGTTAGTCAAGCCTTCAAACTCGAAATATTATATTATAATTTAACTCCCACGGGGGAAGTAAAGGTCAAACCCAAATTCCCAGTGTCCTAGATTGCTAGTTTTGAATAAATGGAAATATGGCTATACTATGGTAAGAGTCTGTGAGTCTGGAAAGGGAGGAAAAAAAGTATGCAGACAGCAAAGCGGAGCCCCCAGGATGAAGATACTCACGGGGTGAGTGCTGCTGTTCAACGTCGCATCATACTCCCGAAGAGCCCCGCAAGAGTCTTCCCCAGGATCTGCCGTTCCCACGTTAAATTCTGGGGAGGTGGGCAAGGATCTCTTCCTAACATTACGAGCATCCCGCAATTTCGGGTCCTTCGCCAGCGACAAATGAGCGACGCTGGACCTCTCTGAGAAATCTGACCCGCTCACTAAATTGAGTAGCACAACTACAGCGCAGCAGCGCAGTGCCTTCATGTTTTCCGTGCGCCTCGGGTCCGCACAAACTGCAACTCTTTCTATATGTCCATAAATGAAATCCCTTTTGTCTGTCTCGGAGACTCGTCCCCCAGCAGCATAAGCAGAAAGGACAGGCTGCTGGCGCGCAGAACCGCAATCGCCACAGAGCAGGATCCGAGGGCAAAACCGTTTAGAGGTGGTGTGTCTCTTCGAACCGCCCACTTTCCCACCGGAGAAGCGATGATTGGCTGCGCTCCCCCTAGCCTTCTTTTCCATTGGCTTTAGGGCGCGTCTATCAAATGCAAATAGCTCTTAAATATCAAATAAATGCCCGTGTTTTATTGAGACCTGGTATTTAATTTGTGGGATTACGCATATTGTTATTACAATAACCACGCCTTTTGGGGGACAGTTTCTTAGTTATCAGGCCCCGTTCTTTCTAAATTAGCGTCAGCAAGTCTCAACATACATATCCGTTGGTTTGTACTCAGTTTGCAGGCCACAGTTTATTAATTGATGTAATAATCCGAACAGAAAAAAATGCCATAAAACTATGTATCGGGAAAGTAGGAAAGCATTTTGCCACCGACATCAACCCAATTTTTAAGAAAAAGACAGTAATTCACTCTTACTCAGTGCTCAAGGGCTTTTGAGGTGTCAGATGTACCATGTCTATTTGCCTTTTGTACTTTCAATGAACTCCACAAGTTACCCTGACATTAGTCGAGTTGTGTAAAACATTGAATAGCTTGGGGTTGATTATTATTTCGTAAAACACTGAGTGGAATTTATTCGGTACTGTTACACAGTTTAACACACATTATTACTAATTTAACTTGTTTGCTACAATAATACATTATGCATCATACAAAGGCTATTCCTAGTGTTAATGATAATAACAATCTATTTAAAATGCACAATGTACAATAAGTAGCCCGATATGTAGATACTCTCAGTGACCACTTTATTAGGTACACATAGGCAGTACTCTCATCATATTGAATCACTTCTCGGGTGGAGAACTTGCTAGATTAGAGAAGACTTTGCGTACCACTGTTGTACAGGTATTATGCTTGTGCTCTTGGTCTTCCTTGTTAACCGTAACGGGTCTCACCACTCTTACTTATTATTTAACTTGCTGCCAATCTCCATCTCACCTACATATGTGTCTGTGTGTGTCACAGAGAGCAAGATGGGGTAGGTGAAAGGAGAATTTCCCCCACAAGGATCAGCAAATGTGTCATTATTGTTATCAACATCATCATTATTAACAGGGAGTTTGTAACCACGGAAATGGCGTTGAGTGGGTGTTTTTGCTCACCGCACGATTCCCTGCAAACTCCAGACAGTGCAGCGTGCGAAGCAGAAAGGTGTCTTTTCTGAGATACTGGAACCGCCACGTCTGGCACCAGCAGTGATTGGACTTAATACAGTCTGTGGGCCGTTTATATTCAGTCGCAGCCACATGATTCTGGCAGTTTGCAATAATAAGAAGTTGCACCCTGTAAACTGGTCGCTCGATGTAATGCCAAAAACCAGAAAGGCAGGTCTGACTGGATCACACATTGGTTACAGGAAAAGCTGAGATACAAATCCTCCAGTTTTGTGGTATGACTGTGCTTTCTCAGCCACTGCTGAAGGTGGATGTAACCAGTCAGGTAGCAGACAAAAGGAAACATCCTCCATGAGCCTTACTGATCTCTAACAGCTAGCCGATAAGTTTCTTTCTACATGCCGCACTTGAGTTTCCATACTAGTTGGTGACAAGTTGGTGTTTTGTGAAAAACAGACCATGGCAGCTGCATCTGGACTTTAGTGAACGTCATCCCATTTATTCTGGGGGTGATTCGTTTTATTATATGGGTAAATAAGAACTCCTGCTACAGACTGCGTTTGATGTTATATCAGGGACCAAATCTAAGAATTTGCAGTGTTAATGACTGGCAATTCTGACTTTAATAATTAAAATGCACTGTAGTGATCCTACACAAAACAATGACATTACTCTCATACTTCTTTTTTAATTAAAACACGTGTTTCACAGCCCAGAAAAAAAAAAAACATCTCAGTTGACATATATACACACGACATTTTGGGTCGTATCCTCGCAGACGGGCCATCAAGTGGTTCCGCTTGCATCCATGTATGCACGGACAAGGGAAAGCACAAACGTCTACTTCACAGAGCTGCTGTCCTAATAGGTCTCCAAGCAACGGTCTAAAAAAAAAAATGCGAAATGATGCTGAACGGCAGAGACAAAGGGAGGGCATATTTTCAAGCCCTCGCAAATTAAGCCAATGCATGCCGAAAGCAGCGCTCATTTCAATGCCGCACGGAGAACGCACAGGCAAATTGAATCATTTTTAATGTGATAATGCCCCTAGACGTAACCTCAGTTGTGTTTCAGGCCCAGCCTGCACAGATGTCCGGGCATCGGGAGGTTCACCGTCAAGCTGATGTGTTCATGTGCCCAAATCTCGACTGCGACGTCCATAAACATTTCCACAGAAATTCACACATAGCTCTGAATGTTCCGGGTGTAACGCTTTTATTGTCAAGCCGAGACGCAGTAACAAAAGTAAACCCCCCCCCCCCCCATCACCCCTACAACCTCTCAACTCCCAGCAATTCCCTGTTGATGTGGTTCTGTGGTTTTGTACAGATCTGTAAAAATCTTCAAGACTAGGGGAAAAAGGGAAAATAAACATCACAACCAACTGGCTCCGTTCTGGACTGGAATATGCCACAAAAAAACAAAAAAAAAAAAAAAAAAAGTTGCTGAGAGGAAGCTAATTATTTCAGCCAGCTGCTCCAGGAAGATTCATATGGCACCACCATTCAGATGTCTTTAATGACTTCCTCCAGCTCTTCCTTGGTGTACATGTGAAAGGTCTTCCCTGGTTCTATTGTGGCAAGCTGAAAGAGAAAAAGAGAGAGAGACCGAAAACAGCTTAGTGAACATCATTGATCTTTAGTGGCCTGCATGCTGCAAGAATGCTGAAGCTCCCCGAACAAGGAGGTCAGGTTCAATTCACACCGAGTTGGATAAGTAAGCATGCGAGCTAACCGGTCTGTCAGCATTCCTGGCCGGGGCTGTAATCCCCTTGCCACAATAATTGAGCCACCAGCAGCTAGACAGACAAATGGGCTTCTGGCAGAACCCTGAAGGCTGCACTGAGATCACCTCACACCAGAGCTCAGGTACAAGACTTGAAGGGGGGACAAAAAAAAAAACAACAAAACTTTTGAATCACCTCAATGTTCGTTGCGTTCAGCTTCTCCTCCATGACCTGCTTCAGGATGGTGAGGGAGGACTTCATTGCTTCTTTTAACGTCATGGACTGCCAAAAAAAAAAACAAAAAAAAAACAAAACAGGTCAAATAATGCACCTCTGTCCACACAAGGCTCCTCCTGTACCGTACATCTGTGTGTCATTTGACAATTACCTCGTGCTCCAGTAACGGCCAATTAGATTACAGTCATATGACAGTAGCATCCAAGAGGGCATTGTAGTCACACATTGCATGTAAAACAGGACCATCCAATCACTTTCTGACTGAGCCCAAGACTGACACACCAGCTGGCCTATAATGTTCAATGGGGCAGTAGGAACCACCCCTTTACAAAGAGGGTACATGGTCCAAAGGAAAGACAACTAAAGAGCTGCATACATTTTACCCTCTATCATACTACTGTCTCACTTCCAAGGAACTGAGACACATCTCAGTGCTGGAAAAGCTATAAAGGCTTTAGTTTGTTTTGCTTCAATGTGTGAAGTTATACTAGTCCAATCACAAGGGGGGGCTGCATCATATAAATTTGATTTCAACCATGGGCCACAAGTGCCCACAACAGGTGATTAGTTACTCAGCGCTACCGCCCACTTCCAACCCACCCTGCTTCCTACCCCCAATTCCACTGAAACCAAATGCTTTGGATCATAGAAATGCTCTTTATGCATAGAAATCCCTCCCACTGGAGTTTAGTCCATTCCCCGAAAGTAAACAAAGAGGCTGTTATCTCTCTATGACAGTGCCAGCAACTCTGTGCGCAAAATGCTTTTATCAAAGAACTGGCTGTTCAGGCTGGAGTTTATCTAATGTAGTTAAGGCTTGTTTCTGAAATGTACAGAACATCTCCTCCAGAAATTCTTTTAAACCGTCGTGTTAGCATGCGGATTACAATTAGTACAGTTTTGCGGCGGTATTTGAAACAGGCAGACCGTGGACAGCCCCGGTGCCTCTGCAGGGATCCTCACCTTGTGGTACACTTCCTGCAGTGAGCTCTGGGCACCCTCGGAGGCAGAGCCAATGGCTCGCGCGTCACATTGCACAAATGTGCCCGATGGGTCCATGTGGTACCTGTGTAAGCCACAAGCCGAAGCAGGTGCGTGCACGTGCAC
>JAODKE010000138.1:20302746-20329528 GCA_026779605.1 Mormyrus hasselquistii | reverse complement strand
CACAAATGAGCACAGTGTTAGAATATTTATCTGAAGAATCAGAACTTAAGATTCACACAATGAATCAGTGAGGTGAATCTACTATGTTAAAAATGGAACTTTTTCAAAAAGCCTTTTTTCAAAGAGAAAAAAAAAAAAAAAAAAAAACTTACAGCTGGGGACCTTTCTCATCCCGGCCCCCAAAGAGAAGTGCTACACCAAAGGGCCGGCTCTGGAGAGAGAGAAGAGAGGAGGGAAAAAAGAGAGGGAAATGGAAAAAGACAGGAGTTACTACTGCCCTCCAACAGAGGGCGCTGTTATGCCATCATGGATCACCTGTTGCATGAGAAGGCCAACACACAAGGTTCTAAGACACATCTGATCAATGAAGCTGCTCACAGCAGCACCTCTGCAGCCCGCAGCCTGGTTCTCCAGCCCACTCCTCGACATGACATCATCGCCCCTGCAGTCTGAAGTGTTCAAATTCCTTCTGATTTACATACATACTTCAGTATCATAATTTATTTATTAGACAGAAAACTGCATCCTGAGGATCAGTTTTTGTTGCGAACAGATGGTAAAAATGGACAGAATCAAATTTCCAAGGACGCAAAAGTACTTCTGCACTGATTTTAGTACTTTTTCTTCCTACAGAATTGACTGAATGTTACATAAATCACGTTTGTATTGTGAAGAGGGGAAAAAAAAAGTCCTATAATACCTTCACAACACGTCGAGTTTGCATCACGCAGTGGACAAAATTTAATCTAATACTTCAATTTTGACTATAAGCACCAAAACTCATTATGCAACTTCACAGCCAGAATGTGTGGCTTTTCAGCTGGATTCACGTCTTCCGCTGCCTTATGCTGTGACATCACTGGCACTACACCTGCTTTGCACTGACAAGACTGCACATGTGAAAAAGGAGGCGTCTAATCTAAATCAAATCCTGTTCAGCATACACCCTGTTAACTATATTATATGAAAAAATATGTATTTCTTGCATATGTGTTTTTGCTTTGCTGTGTGTGTGTGGGGGGGGGGCAGTTACCATGGCACCAGGGTCAGCGTCCTCTTCCCCGAACTGCAGCGCGAGGTTGGACACAGCCTGGGTGACGCTCTCCACTGTCATGGTCTCATTGTAGGTAAACCAATGGTTCTGTGGTGGAGGAAAAAAAACAAGCAAGAAACTGGGTTTTTACTACGACGCCATAACATTTTACACTACATTTATTTACCAAACGCTTTTATCGAAGGTGACGGACAGCTGAGGTCGGTCAGACAGTCCCTGGGGTAACTGGGGTTAGGGGCCTTGTTCAAGGGGCTCAGTGGTACCGTCGCATTGCCAACCACGAGATTTGATCCGTCTTCCTGCCCACAGAGTCGCATACCAGCCCATTGGAAGAGATGCAGACCTGACACAACGGACAAGGCCCTTGACAAACCCGAGGTAGGGCTGGGCGATACAGCAAAAACATCATAGCAATTTCTTTTAGGTTGGATAATAATCCATGATATTATCACGATTGTTTTTCATATTGGTTTTTAAAACTTTTAAGACTAAATTACTGAACAGTACAACCAAAAAAAAAAAACAACAAAACACAGGCTTATAAAGTAACAAAAACTTAAAACAGGGGCCGGTGTGTATGCAGGTTTTTGGGATAACCTTCAGCTCAGCTGTCCAAACCCAGGTGTGAGGACATCCAAGTAATGGATGTCGAGTTCTTTTTAGGGACGTCTCCATGACGTCTATGCTGCCAAATATGCAAAGTGTTGCATGTTGGGACGAGGGTATAAAAGGGAGAGAGGAAGAAATCAAAGGCACTACGTACTGCAAGTCTATTGATGTGTCTAAACAAATTCGGCCGACAAAATGACCTTAGATGCGTGTATGAGCCATAGAACTGCAACTGACAGGATGTGCACTGTAGTGCGATACTAACGATCCCTCCGTAAAGGCAGATTGTAGAGACTTTTAAATCCTGCATGATCCGATATCACCAAATGGCACACCCCTAACCCGGCCTCTGCTGCTAACCTCACTGATAGCAACTAGCTAAATAACTCAAAATGCATCAGGCATCGTGCAGCCAGAAGGTTGAAGGAGGCTTGCAGATCCCCCGAGGTGAGATAAAAGCATGACCCTAACCCCCCAAAAGCCCATCTAGCAAACTGACCTGCGTCTCCACTCTCGCTTTGTCGATCAGCGTCTTCGCATCAGCTATCAAGCCACTCATGGCGCAACCTGAGAAGAGAAAGAGAAACCTTAACATTCATTCATTCTCCAACCCGCTTTATCCTATTCGGTTGTGGGGGGGTCTGGAGCCTATCCCAGAAGCAATGGGCACGAGGTAGGGAACAACCCTGGACAGGGGGCCAGCCCATCGCAGGGCACACTGTTACCATTCACTCACACATGCACACCTACGGGCAATTTATTAACTCCAATTAGCCTCAGCAAGTCTTTGGACTGGGGGGGGAAACCGAAGTACCGTGATAACCACTGCACCACCATGTCGCCCCACAAAGCATTTTTTAAAACTGAAATAACATTTAGATTAATTGCTGAAAAGTTTTCAGGAGAAATTAAACAACGCTCCAGAAAAGGATTGTCTTAAAACTGCACAATATATTGTTAGTGTGCTGCCTAATTTTAAAATTTGTTTATTGTCCTTACACTGTACATTTGTAACTCGGCGGTTCATGTATTTGCTGTTGTATACAAAATCATTTCCCGCCGGGATCAATAAAATATATAATCTGATCTATCAGAGAGGAGGCTCTCCCTTTACCGATGTGAGAGTCGATCTCCACGATCTTCTCAATGCTGCTGGGCTCCATGAGCGGAGATGTTATCCTCTTCTCCACGGCCAGGCACACCCCCTCAGATGTCTGGATTCCAATGGCCGTTGAGCCCAGCTGTGGGGGGGGGAGGAGGTGGGTGAATTCACAATAATAATGATAAATCAGGGTAGATGCAGATTCTACTGCTTTGAGACAGGCACACTGCTTCAAAAAAACCCAACCTGTCTGAGATTAAAAAAAAAGAACAAACTGCTCTTTTCCCTTCCCATATAAAACTTTTCATTAATGGGCAATCAGAAAATAGAAAATTAAGACCCTCAGGTTTTATATTAGAATGGTGATACAGAGGGACAGATAGCATATGCCTATACCGACATGTTTCATCGCAGTGGCCCAGTGTTGAGTTGAAAGTGGATGTCCTCACCTTGATGGCTTCAATGGCATACTCCACCTGGAATAATCTACCCTCTGGAGAAAATGTGTTCACTCCCCTGCAAGGAAAAAAAAACTATAAAATGAAACAGTAAAAAAATAATAATTCCAAACACGCACTGCACATTTAGATCCAACATGTTTGTTTGGATCAAAATTTTCTGCATGTTCTTCAAGCATAGATTTTAATATACAAAATTAAAATGAAAGTGAAACTACAATAGCTATATTACAAATTCATAAATATCAACAAATTGTAAAAGTCTCATAGATACATTAGACAGGTTTACTAAATCAATCGCTTATCATCCACGGTACTAATTGCTTTGAGAATATTTTCTGGGAGATTGCTTAATAAAGGCCGTTTGAGGGAATCATAGACCATGATGACAAAGCAAAGATAACGAAAAAGCAAATCTTACCTGTCATATTCCGATCTTGTCAAAAACATCTCGCCGGACTTAAAACAGTGGAGAAAATAAAATTTAAAAACGAAATAAAAACAAAATAAACGTAATCAACGAATGACTACTTGCAAGCCTAAACTTCACTCGAGAAGAGAAATTGGCACCCACAAATCAACCTAGCCTAAGATTGCCTTGTTCCCAAAGCCGATTGGATAACACTGACACAAGGGGCGTGGCACGGCCAAAGACTATTGATGCAATTGGCTGACACAGCTGTCCATCCAGCATGTTTCACTAAAACCGGCTTCGATTTCACATGAATCGCTTCAGAACTATAATGCATATGAAACAAAAGCGATTGCACTATTTTGTGATTATACTATTAATGATTCAATCACATATGATTTTTTTTTATTAAAAATCACTCGTAGATATGGTTACTGAGATTTGTACGCCCAAATGAATATACTGCAAAGCACGAATAGCAAATGAAATATAATCGATATGTTATAAACAAAAATCCCTATACCTTCTAGATAGTATTAACTATGCCTGCTATATCACCGAATGGTGAATTAAACACTGGGCTATAAGTGTTACACCAACAACACTACTTACAAGAATTCAACGTCGTATGAATTTGCGTTTCGCCGAGAGTGTGGAGGAAGTGCACGATTATTTCCTTCCGAAGGTGAACACCATGCGCGTTTAGATGAATATTTTAGTTCCGCGGTCGATCCAAAAACATGCGATTTTATACACATTAAAAGCCGAATTTTCTAATTCCCCGTTTTATTTGACTGCGGCTAATTAATGCATTTGCTGTGTTGTCCCTGTTAACTGATAATCATCCTATCGCAGTACGGTTTTAAAGTATTTTATTGTACAATTTTGTAGTATCTTTGGGGTACTCAAATGCATGTTTTTGTAATGATCTTATTTTGTTTCTTTTCTGGGCCTTGGATGGTGTGGCCTATCAAGATTACCATTACCAAGATTTCCAGTATATGGGCATGCTGAGCCTATTGGATGAAGTACAGGGTACAAATGGAATGGAATGTCAGTTCATCACAGGACTCACACACTATTGGCAGGTAAATATGGGTCTGTGTGTATATGCATCTGTGTCTCAAGTGCAACAGTTTTAAATCCCATTGGTGGAAATTAAATAACTGAACAGGGCTCTTAACCCCAAACTCCGCTAATCGCTAAAACACTGTAACCTTACATTAAAGTAGTCTTTGTTTTGAAATTTTAAACTTTTAAAAACAATGAATAACAAAGTTTTGTCTAAATACCATGTTATCAGTTCTGATATTAGTGGAATTGAGAGAAAGTTTAAGCTTGAGTGGAGGAGGAGTGTTGTGGTTCTGTTTACTAGCATGAAGAAACTGGACTAAAATAATATCATCATAACATCAACTTTGGGATGCCTGAGTGGCCTATGTTGCAGTGTGATGGACAGCAGCCACCTATCAGGATTTGGCACAAAGATGGTGGAGAGCGGGATCCAGGCTCTGGTCCTCATGAACCACATCTGGAAGCCTTGATTGATAAGGGAGGAATCTCCCAACATGGTCTTCAGCATCCCAGGACAAACACTGTCCTGCAATATTCCCCTGCAGGTAGGTGGTAGACGTCCTTTCTGCGCAGCGATCCTGCAAGCCAGCTGCAGACACATGTGCAACCAGCTGCCCCATTTCTTTTTTCCTGGCTTTATCCCAGCAAAGGCTTTAAATCCAGCAAGGAAGATTTGTCCTGCCCTCTCACTAAAGCTACTATTAGTTGCCAGCCACGTCCCACTGGCTCTACTTGAAGCTACTATAAGGAAACCAAGGTTACTGCAAGCTGGCACTGTACTGATTGCCCCCTACTGGTACACGGCAGTATCCCAACAGGCCATTGCAGCACTATATGCACACCTGTACACCTACTGGTTCATTCAATTATCTAATCAGCCAATCATGTGGCAGTGCGATACATACAATCATGTATATACCAGTCAGAACCTTCAGTGAATGTTCCCATTAAACACCAGAGTGGGCAGAAAAAATGTAATGTCAGAAATTTTTTTGATACATGGTATAATTGTTGGCGCTAGGTAGGCTGGTGTGAGTGTTTCTGTAACTGCTGGTCTCCTTGGATTTTCACACACAACAGTTTATAGAGTTTACTCAGAATGGTATGAGAAACAAAAAACATTGGCAATTCTTTGGCAGGAAAATAATTTATTGATGAAAGAGGTCAGAGGAGCATACCCAGACTAGTCTGACCTGACAGAAAGGCTAAAGTAACCCAGATGACTCTGTGCATCTGTCATGAAGAGCATCCGGTAATACACAAACCTCGAGGCAGATGGGCTACAACAGCAGAAGGATTCTACATCAGTCAGCCAAAAATGAAAACCTAAGGCAGCAGTGGGCACAAGCTCATCAAAACTGTTTACCTGAAGAATAGAAGAACATAGCCTGGTCGGAAGAATATCAATATCTGCTGAGGCACACAGATGTTAGGGTCAGATTGTGGTGTTAACAGCATGAATCTATGGACCCAACCTGCCTTGTGCCAACAATCCAGGCTGCTGCCGGTGATGTAATATGGGGAATGTTTCCTTGGTAGACTTTGGGCACATTAATATCAATCAATCATTACTTGACTCCCAGTCTCAGGGTTGGTGACTTTGCCAGGTTAGCCAGCAGTTCATGCTGACCATCTTATTTGGTGTTGCCCTATTGTGTTCTCCCTGTTCTCTGGGCCACCGTGTGGCTCAATGGGCTGAGTGTGTGGCTGGGCCAGAGGCCTCTTCTCTCCTGGGTTGAGCTCCTGTTTTTTGTTCTGTCTGGCTCGTCAGAACTCCTTATGTTCCTTCGTGTGATAAATTTTAAGGTGTTTGATTCTCGATGCTACTTCCTCTCAAAATTTTGTTTTTGCAAAGATGGTACATCACATGTTCCTGACACAGAACATCTTGTCCTGGTACGGGAATAGCTGTGTTCAGGACCGAAAAGCCCTCCAGAGCCTGATTGGAGCAGTGGAATATTGCTGCAGGATTGCCCTCCCTTCCCTGCAGGGCATTTACACCAGGAGATGTAGGACCAGAGCAATTAGGACTGTAAAAGACTTGTCTCACCCCAGTAACAAACCGTTTCAGCTTCTGCGATCAGGCAGAAGGTTCCGCACCATAATGGCCAAAACAGAGAGACTTACAGTAGGAGCAGTTTTTATCGTCGGGCCATTCACCTTATTAATCAGGACACGCCCACCTCCCCTTATACTTTTAACTTCTATTCACCACACAGCAACCTAATTCTTAGTGTCATATTGCACATTGACTGTTATATTGACTGCCATATTCCAAATTGCATATTGACTGTCATTTTCCATATTGTCTCCGCCTTGATTATTGTTCATGCTGCTACACTACGTTTACAATGTTTATACTGTTGTGCCGACACTGCACAAAGCACTTGTAACTTGCATACTGCACATCTGTAATATCTGTAAATTTGTTTCAAACTTTAAAGTTAATTTTTTTTAAATAAAACCTTTAAAATCTTTGTTTTCTATTTCTTATTTCTTCTTTTTCTTTAATTTAAAAAAAAATATTTAAACGGTTGCACAGTCGGAAACATTTCAATGCGCGTTGTATATGCATACCTATGCAACTGACAAATAAAGAATCTTGAAACACAAAATATTTCCAGATTGCAGGCATGTTTGTTATAGCTTGCTTTGCAATCATGCAAGTCGCCTTCACTTTTCTCTCCCTCTTACCTGCTCTTCTTATGCTCCAACTACTGCAAAGGGTATGCACATGACGTCACACCAGGCAGCAGTACCCGCGGTCACACTCACTGCGAGGCAAAAAACTGAGTGACAGCGTTAGCATTCAGCAGAATACAAAAAAACACATCTAAAATGGAAAAATCGATTTATCGATAACCGATCCGTGTAATTGGGTATGGATCGATACCGAATATCTGATCCGTGCATCTCATAATACACATCATCCATGCACTTGTTGATGTAGCCATTGACCCGTAATCTATCCTCCTCCAAGCAGATGAGAACCATAGATGGCAGCTATGTTAAACATGTCCTTGTCCGGTCAAACAGTCTTGCTGAGGTATATTGTCCTTTCATGAAGGTGGAGGTGGCCTTTCCTTTGACTTTTTTGTTAAACCGCAACTAAAAGTCGAATGTGAGAAGACTAACTTCTTATTTCGAATTTCGAAAATTATCTGAGGATGTGTCCATCTATTTTTATAGGCACTTATGCAGGTTTCTTTTGTATTATATTTAGTAATGTAACGCATTAATAATACAGAAAATTGAAAGTGCAATAAAGAAAATTTAAAAAAATAACTGTGTTGTAAAACCAGTTTAGCAGTGGTTTAACTAGAGCCCTATTTTGAAAGAGCAATCACTCCATTCGTGCGTGTTTTTCTTTTGGTTTTAATCATCTGACCAATCATAGCCTGATCGGTCAGGAGATCCACCGCGTCGTGTTTCCTTGCATGAGGTAAAGTCATTGTCAGCTTCCCAGTTTCTTTTCAAGTTGCTTAAGCTGGTACTTGGAATTGCTTAAATCGGAAATAAATAGAACCCAAAAGTTATTTTCATACTTGCACAGTTTCATACGGGATGAAAGGAAATATCACTTGCATTTTATAGCTACAGCATCACCACGTTCCGCAATGATTGCTACTGATGTGTTCGACAAACTAACAGTGAGCACGGGAAAGAACTTAAGTTAAAGTTGCTTTATTTATGTTTACAAATACGTTTAATTATGAAAAGACAGCGCAAGTGAACATGAAATGTGTTTATACGGATTTAGTTGAAAGAGTGAGGATTAGGTCTACTTGTAGTGAATTAACTCAGGTCCGTAATACCGTTTAATATAATCGCTAATGTGACAGACCTGTTAGGTCAAGTTTGGAAACAATGAACGCATTTTATATTTCACAACAATATCGACTAGTGAGTGAAAATCGGTTAGTGAGTGAAAATAGACATGTTGACACTTAACAGGAACAATGTGGGAGTGACCGTTCTCTTCACAAAGGTTAACTGAAGGTGGTAATGGGTTCTCTCTCAAGACAAGAAGCCCAGGGAGGAACCAGTGTCTAGAGCACGTAGCTTTAAGGCCAACCCTTTTACATGCGCTTTCTCGCAGAAAGGTGGGTGTATTATGTGTTGGTCAGATAAATTAACATATTGAGGAAGAGACGAATGCCATCTTGAGGAAGATACCTAAAATGAAGGCACCGAATAACCGATGCTTGTTAAAGATCCCCTGGGATTTGTCACAAATGGCAACTCTGGCCAGAGTCCCAGATCTGCGCCTTACGGCCTAGTCAACCGCCAGTTTATGATTAACCCCTGACTATCCACCCAGCTCATGCGTGATGACAGCTCTCTTGGCATGGAGACACAAGCTCTGCTGAATTAAAGATAACAAATCTAAACCAAACGACTGCAAATGGAAAAACAAATACACCACGCATACTTCAGAATTACTCTGAAATTTAAATCAAAGAAAGGAGAATACGGCATGGTTTGAAATGGCAGTGGCAGAAACCGTAATATTGTGTCAACAGAAAGGGTGGGACGAGCGCACTTAAACTGAGCCTTTCGCTTTAAGAGTCGACTCGGTAATCACGTGTCCAGTTGCAGGGTCAAAAAGTTTGACAGAAGCCCGTGTAGACATATAGTTTTGTTTTGTTTCCTATTGTTTTTGTTTTCTTTGAGGCAGACATCAAACGAGATTCCTGAAACTCTTGATCAGCATTATATGCTTGCTAATCTTACATAAGTGTAAAGTTTTTCCGTTTTTCCATTTCCTACCACAGAGTAGGCAGATCTTTTCAACAGTAGCAATGGCCGGAGTTATTCAGGTAGGGGATCAAGACTCGTTTTCTTGTGTGGTGTTTCTTAATGAAAACTGATTTGGGTTGGATGGATATGACTTAAGTTCTTCTGGTTTTCTTACCCCGTGTACGTTTAGCAAGTGACAACGGGACTTCGTCTCGACCTGGGACCTTTGAAGGAGCCATTGGGATTTATTCGCGTCCTAGAATGGGTAAGCTAATTATATTTAATTCATTTTAAACAATGCTATTACTGCTGCTGCAAATAACAATAATACGTAGATTATCATTATACGGAAACATTCGTTGCGCTATACACATACAGGCCACCAGTTGCCAAAATTAAGCGCACGTTATATTATGAATTATACGACCAGTTGCAAGATGGCAATGTTGGACCCAGACCGTAGTTTCTTTTATACATCCCCCCGAAATCCAAGTAACTAAATGAAGTAAACTTGCAGTACACGCAGATATTATCTCTGGTAAACATGGTCAACACCCATTTTAGGTAGGGAATTGTCAAAGTAGTTTTAACTCTTAAACTTTACATGCAGCTGGGATTTTAGTCTCTATAACTCTCGCATTAATAATTAAAGAATGTAAAGTTTATGCGTGTATGAGGGCGCTGTTGCGACGCTGCGTTTACATCCCCCACATCCCTACTCAGGCGTCTAATTGCTATAACGTTTCAGATGTAACTATGTTGCCTGAGAAAACGTGAAAGTTTTGACTTCAGAAGGTAGAGTCGGTAGAGTCAAATCCTGGCCGCAGTCATGTGGGTGCAGAGATGACTGGGGCGTTTTATGCGTGTCATTTATAATGTCAGGCACTGCCCAAGAGCAGCTTTGCATCAGAAATCTAAAAAGTTAAAAATTAACGTGAGTAACGCTGGGGTTTCCTTGAACGCTCCGCTGTTACATGCAGATAGGTTTTAAAAGTGGCTCCTACATTAAACCCCGTCAAGCTTTATTTGCACGTTAGGCATGCTGTTTGAACCTGCAAGTACGATCATGAATTGGAAAACCTTGTATTTAAAGAAGACACGTTGCTTAGTCGGGATGCAGGTTCTTTTTTGCTGTCGGGTGGTGTATGTGAAACACCTGCGGCTTTGTTAGGCCAGGGATGCGGATCTGTGTGTGTGTTTGAAAAAGGCGTGGGCGAGGCAGCAGGACTCATCTGGCGCAGACCACTGTTCGTATGCGCGGCGCCTTTCCACGATGCGGACTCAACCTGCAGGAACCCGGAAGAGGGGCCGGTCGCCAGGAAACCTTACGAAGTCCTTTCCGCCTGTTTTCCACCAACTGATCTTCTGCGAGGACGACGAATCTGCTTAGTTTAGAGTGCAAAAAATGAGTCTCCTTTAACTAGTCTAGTAATTAACCTGCACAGGACACACCACAACCACTCTGCCACACTAGTATTTTTCGTTTTATTTAGGGTGATAAGGGGCTGGCGTATTGGTGGAGAAACGGCAATGTGAGCTTTTCAGCCTGCTGATTAAACCCCCAACAGGCTTCCTGTTTCCTTGTAACCATGTTTTCAGGAGGGTGTGTGCAGGACTGTGGAAAACCCCCCAGCGTATAGCAGTGAATATGCCAGGAATTTGCTGCTTTCATGGTTTAAGTACGGTTATGTTTGTTTTAAGTCTTTGAGAGGAGGGAGCTTTCTGGTAGTATTTTAGCCTGTCACATAAATGGGTGACATTGCTCCGAGTAAGATCCCACCCCCTGAACATGCAGTTGGTGAGGCTGTTACCTGGGCTGGGGAGGAAGAAATTCCCCCGAACTTGTTTCCCAGGGCAACAGGGCATCCTTGCTGGTACGGACTAGAGATAGTGAAAGGAAAAGCAACTGTCACATTGAGTGCACAGAGGCAGGTGGAAAAAAGAAACTGTGTTTGAAATATGTGCATAGCAGTGCCTCAGAGATGCTGACATATGAAGTAACGCGCTGCTTTAATGCGATGAAAAAACGGGCCCTAAACTCCACTTACTTCAGAATCTTAAGCATTGATTAAATTCAGTGTGTCCGTCCTTTATTTTTCTCTCTCCTTCTCCATATGAATGAGGATTGTGGTGATTGGTATCTGGGATAACCCTAGGGATGGCTGATTCTACAGCTCTGGGATTTTGGAATCGTGGGGATACGTAACATCCTGGGTGAGAAATGGGTGTATCTGGAACAAGGGGTGACATTTGTGCATGCATACAAACGGGGTCTTTCCCTTCTCTCCAGGTCATAACCAACGTCCCCTTCACCCAATTTGAGTCCGATAGAGCATGCAGACGTTTTTTTACGCCAGTTTTCTCGGATTGACTGCGTCCTCCCTCTTCCCACATGACCGCGTCTCAAGTTGTTTTCCAACAGTTGGCCAGACCAAAAGTGTGTGATTCTGAGCCGGTGCTAATGTAGGTCGACAGGAAGCATTTTACCTCTAGCTTCTTTGTTTGCTTTTTGGAGAGGAAATAAATGGCTCCAACTAGCGCCATTTATTCTTTTAGCTGGCCTTAGATTTCTTGCTCAGGTCTGTTTCTTTCTGCCTTATCCAGTGAAATAGATGTCAAATGAACTGCGCTTCAGATCTGCTTCACATGTTCACCCCGTGTCGTCGTGGGGTTTCGCGCCGGGGTCTCTGGTCCCCACAGCCCAAAAACGTGCAGAAGTTAATTGGAGTCGTAAATTGTCCATATATGTGTGTGTGGGTGAATGGTGTGAGTGTGAATTGTGTGCGTGAGTGTGCCCTGCTGCCCTGCGATGGGTTGGTGCCCCATCCTGGGTTGTTCCCTGCCTTGCACCCGTATGCCTCATTCTCATTAACCTGGTAGCTTGTATCTCCTCTTTTGTTGGGGGGGGGGTCCTGCCTGCAGGTTTTCTCCATATTTGCCTTTGCCACGGCTGGTGGATACTCAGGGACCACGCAGGTCAAAGTGACATGTCCAGGATCGACTGAAGAAAGCATCAATGCTGACTTCCATTACCCTTTCAGGTGTGAAATTTTGCAAGTTTCCAGTCGTGTGTTGATGCTTGTATTCAGTGATGCGTTGATCTTTCTTCCCAGACAGTGTGCCTGGCTTTCTAAGCACGGGCTGCCTTTTCTTGTGCCTCTACAGACTCCTAGGTCAATTATTTAAGATCCCGTCTTGTAATAATGACACCAAGTTGGACGTCAACCTTCCAGGGGACTTATCATCATCGGCCGAGTTCTTCGTCTGCATCGGCGTGCTCGGATTCCTCTACTGCACGTTTGCCCTCGTGCTCTACTTGTGCTACCAGCACGTGTACCGTGATGGCACCCGAGGCCCCATGATTGTGAGTCCCGTTGCCTCTGACTGTGTTTGGGAGGGTGCTGATCCGATACCCACTATCGGTACTGGGCCAATACCAGGCAAAAATTCTGCATCGGTTATCAGGTGGGTGGGAGGAAAGAAATCGATCTGATCCTCCATCAGAGATCGGTCAGGCCTGAAAAATCGCAATAGTGACTGTAGCCTTAGCATGACATCCCATAAACAAAAGTGAGGGTCACTTGATGGGTAGATGTTCGGCAACGCGTGTCAGTTGGTTCTGTCAGGTTTGCTGTGTGGAAACTCGTACAGTAACTGCTTCACATTCGTGTGGGTTAGGGGTGGAAGATCTCTGCAGATGTGCAAATTTGCAAATAATACTTGGGTTCCCCCAACTTTCCCCCAACCTATAACAGTTGGCTATCCTGAACCAGGAGCCTAGTTTAAGATGAATTGATTGGAGGGCTGAGTTTTTACTAGAGAGGGCTGATGTCAATAAATACAGTTATTTGAGGTGGGCTAAAAGGCCTATTTTAGGTGGGCATTAGCCCCCCTAAAATGTTTTAACGACCCTCCTGGCCTGAACAGTAACACCAAAAAATCTGGTTACCAATTTCTAAACAAATATTACTGTGCTGAACACTTTGAGTGTGAAATTTTACTTTATTTACTATCAAGGCCTTTTTATATAATATACGAACCATCTAAATTATCTACTACTGTTTGCACTAGGAGCACTTTGCTTTGGACTCATTATTGGAAATGAAAAATTAACAGCACTGAAAAGTTTAAAAGTTACTGCAAGAGACGTGAGATTCCACTGTCACAGAGAGCGCTAACGTGTGAGTGAGGCCGCTCACTGAGACAATGAGGGGCGACATACCAAAGCAAAAACATCTAATATTGAAGATACAGTATGCACTTGCATTAACAAATGTTCTGTATTACTAATATTTATATTTTACAAGATTTTTTATGTTATCCAAATTATTTCGAGTATTGTTTTTGGCTTGCGTGTCGTCTGCGAGTTTCTGCGATCGTCTGCAAGCTCCAAAAATATTCCTGTTTTAATTGTTGATGGCCAACTTGTGAATTATCCGAAACCGTGGATGGCAAATGCGTAAATGTGAAGAGGTTACCGAGTGTAATTCTGATGGAGGAAAAAACAAAACCGCAGAGTGCAATGTACACAAGACTAGTGCAGAGTCTGCACAGTAACATTTACTCAAACTGTCTGCATACTTCTTTCTAAAGTTTGGCTATTTACTATTTCAAAGTTATATCTGGGCACCGCAGTATGTTTCCCGGAGACTTGTGTGTATTTTTTTATTAGAAATAGTTGGGGTATATACTGATATTTTTATGATCAGTTTCTTTAATTTGCATTTTAAGAAATTTCCGTTCATTTTTGTGGCAGATATTACTCAATAAAACAGAGGCAAACGCATGAGATCTTTTGTTTGAGCAACATTAGCGTCATGTTTTTCGTTTCTTAGTGTACTCAAACAATGCCAGTACATCAGTACGCATAGATAGTTTGCTATGTTACTTGAAATGTACTGATATAAATGTCATACATTGTGTAGCGGTTGATAGAGGGGAAGAAATACCAAATTGTTGTAGGAATTGGCAGATATTCAAAATTTTAATACTGGTATTGGGATCAAACCATAAAAAATGATATTGTACCTTCTTTAGACTGTATCCCTCCTGTCAGCGACTGTCTTGAACTGCGCCATAGAGTGTGTTTGGGTACATTTCCGAAAAACACTCATTAGCAACTTGGAATTAACAAATTGGAATTATTCGGTTGTATGGTTCCAACTATGTAAGTTGCCAAGGTTGTTTGCAGCTGTGCTTTTGGGAAACGTACCAGGGTCCATTTCAGCTTGGACTGAGCTAGAGAGAAGCTGCGCTGGAGTGCCTGGTCATCTCCACAAAGATGCCAAGTGCGTGTCCTAGGTTATCTTCATAGACATCTTAGTCTGTGAAAGTGATTGTTCTTGGGAAGATGAGATGAAAACATTGCCAGGAATGAAATTACCAACTACTTGATTATAGCTTTTGAACACAAAGGGAAAAAATGCATTCCTTTATATCTCTTAATTACACCACAGACATCAGTTTTTTAAATTAATAGTGATGAGGTATTGATGATGGTATATTTATGCATTATGGTATATTTGAATTGTTATACTGATGGAATCACAGCAAATCACTGGAATAAAACAAATACATGATGGTAACTCATTTGGTTATGAAAACTGTATACATTTTTGAGACTGCTAATTAGCAATGGTTTTAAAATTTGGTTCTACATTAATAATGTAAACAGCTGCATTAATCTGTGCGATGTAACCACTGAGAAGACAAACCAGTGTTGCAGTGATGAAATGTCCCCCACCCCCCTGCAAGCGGTAAATATGTCATAGTCATTACATTTGTTTTGTTTTGATAAAAATGAACCAAAGGGGTGTCAATCATTTGTCTGACTATGCTTAAATAATCTGCATGCCTTTACCAGAAACTCCATTTATGATTCCGCTGTGGTCATTCTTCAGTGTCAAGTGTGAAAATTCCACGTTAGGAGACAATAAAAAGTCTTGAAGTGCCTACAGACGTTCACGGGAAGCATCACCCGATGATCTTGGGTTAATTTATTTTACGAAAATGCATTTCTTAAGTTTCCTCCGACAGTCTGCTAAACAGTCTGGTGCTTGGTGCTTCATTCAAACTGACCTACGTACTGAGTTCTTTTGAGTTAATGCCTCTGCAGGCTACTGTTTTATCACTATGCCTGACTTCTTTCCCCCCCCTACAGGACCTGATTGTGACGGGGGTCTTTTCCTTCTTCTGGCTGGTCTCCTCCTCAGCCTGGGGTAAAGCCTTGACTGACATCAAGTGGTACACCAACCCACAGACCCTCGCTGATACCATTGGTGCCCTAGAAAATTTCAAAGGAACGTGCAAACCTGGGCAGAGCCCAGCGATGGGCCGCCTCAATGCCTCCGTGGTGAGCCCTGGTGCCGGAATTTGCCCAGCAGTGATGCCACCAGTTCTCACTTCTTGTCAAGGTCACTGAAAAATTGCCGTTTGTTTTCAGATCTTTGGATTCCTCAACCTCATCTTGTGGGGAGGCAACTGTTGGTTCATCTACAAGGAGACACCGTTCCACAAACCTGTCAGCCCCCCCGTCATTGAGGAGGGACCTGGATCTTCTTAATCGGATCCCTCAGAATCGCCGATAAAGCCCCCACCACTACCAGGCTCAAACCAGCCCATCATCCAAAGGGGGGGGGGGAGGGGGAGCTGGGTCAGGAACCCATGATCACGTGTCTGCAAGAGACCTAAAATGAGCACAGCGATGCTCCAGTTTTCATTGCCGGTGTTGAGCTTCAGTTGGGGCCCAGACCTACACGGGAAACTGCAGCAGCATATCCAGCCCTGTCGTCTGATTACTATTAATTATTCTGTTTTATGTTATCGTGACCTTTCCTTAGTGGTATTGCAATTCAGTGTTTCAAGACCAAATCATTTGATTTTTAATTCTAAGCAACATTAATCCCCTCACCCAACAATTAACATAGTTTGACACAGTGCACCATTGTTCAATACCGAAATTCAAGTACATTTTCTTTTTTACATTTTCTCTTTTTTCTGGCTGTATGTGCTGCAAGGTCAGCAGACTGGGGTCTTGGTAAACTTCAACGAGGAGAACATGGTAACTTTTTAAAACACTCAGTTCTTAATTTGCAACATTTTGTGTAAAAGGGAAGCTACCAGCTTCTTGAACCGCTATTATTTTTTTTTATAAACCTTATTACAATGCTTCGTTAGAAATTTGAGCTGTTCGGCCTACCTAAAGGAATAAGCTTTTGTTCAGGCTTTTTTTTCTATTAGTCATTTTTATTAATATTAATATTGTTACTGTAATGTCACTGTGCTTGATTGTTTGCATCACAAGTTGAGATCAGGTTAAGTTGAGGTAAGATTAAACTCCTGCCATGCACTGATGTCAGATTGTTTCCTGCTGTATTTCACCAAGTGGCTGTGGCACTTAAGTAGCTGGCAGTGAGTCATCTTTTTAAGCATCTTTCTGTTTTGTTTATGTACTGCACCAGGTTTGAAATTGAAGTAGTTGACACATGCAGGCTGTTTCTGTTAAAATATACTTTAACAAGTTGATTGCTATATGGGCGGGTTTGTTTTCCTAATGATACAGGGCTTTTGAATGTAATGATTTGCCTTTCTCTGGCGTTCTGAGCAGACTTCTCTCTTCTGTGTTATTAAAGAAGCTGCAAAACTTTGCCTTTGTTCAGTCTCTCTTGTACTGCAGTGAGTATCTGGCCACAAGGTGGTGGTATTGTCTCTGACATTTTAGCTGCCAGAGATTTCCTTGTTCTGCAGAGTAGAAATGGATGAGGTCATTCAGCAGACTGCCAAGTGGTGGCACTATTGAGAAATCCAGTGCCAGACACAGAAATCCACTCCGACAGTCATATTTTGCTGCAGCATTGACTCTCATGATGGATTTTAATACCAAAGTGTTTTTTTTCTTCTTTGACGATACGCTTTACTAATGTTTCCTAGGCTGCGTGAGTAATTTTCCCTCTGAGAAGAACATCTGGCATCATCTCTGCTGCTTCTTGTTGAAGGTTAGGATAACACCTAGTCTGTTGATGATGGAAGGGGGTAGAGAAGATCATGGTGCTTGAAGCTGGCAAGATCTGACCATTAAGTAATGAAAAGTCCTTCTTGGCTGCCAGGCAGTCAGTAGGAAATATATATGTATTTGTTAGGCCTGAGTTACATTACATATTTCTATATATTAGCAGCATGTGATATTTGCACAACAAAACAGCAGGAAGTGGAACAAGATGGTTCATTTTAATCTGAATTGCACTCTACGGCATATGTGACAACAGCACTACATGAAAATCACATCTGGGAACTGAAATTAAAAAAATGCATGTCCTCAATTGATTATTTGTGCCTATGTGGTCTTTGTAAATGACCCAGGTTTTGCCATTTACCAGCATTTTAAATAATATTTCCAAAATATAGTGCAACCATGCTTTCATTTTTTGAATGATGCAGAAAAGCTCACAGCTCACAGATATTGTAAAACTCTGCTGTCTAGCTGTTCACTTGGCTCCCTCTGGCTTTTTCAGCTACTACAGCATGCTGCTGCAAGAGCTCTTACTTGGATTAAATTATGTGAACACATCCCTCCTGTATTTGCTTTCTTACCCTGTTTGTACAGCAGAACACACACTACTTCTCCTCACATATAAATCTTAAGAGACTTAAGTACTAAACCATCGTAGAAATCCCGTCCTCTCTGAATATTTCATCCGCAAGATACCGATGATCTTGTTATACCAAAAATGCATATCACAAAAACACAATTTCCTCCTTCTCACTTCTGAGATTCAAACACACACTCTCATTGAAATATAGAGAAAAAAAAACATTTATAGTATAGGTTTGCTGTGTCCTGACCACAAGAGAAATATACAAACAACAGTGAGTATTGATACACTAACACTGCAAGCAATGCACCTCAATTAGCCGTGACTTGGTCTCGTGCACCCAGGTCTTCATATTTCCTCCATTTTACAACATTTTGTGTGGTATAAAATGTGCATCGCATAGTAAATTCACCAGAGGTATTTCACATGCTAAATGGTTAATTTTACTTCATTATAACTTAAGTGCTAACGCAATACTTTGCGATTTCAATTCTGCCTCTGGTCTGGCCCTGGGTTAACATCAACAGCAGCAAAAAGCTGTTCAGCTTGCAGCATTTTTGAGAACCAGCTCACTAACAGTGGTCTGCGTCAGACCTCTGTCCAGCATCGCTCCCCCTTCTTACTATAGTTCACAGTTTGCAAATACGTCATTTTTACCGTAAGTACCAGGAGTGCTACTCATAATCACATCAGAGAAGGCCAGGCAATAATTTGTTTTGTTATATATATTACTATCTATGTTATCAAATATCTATGTTATTATACTCGTCTCTAAAACTGTGTGTTTACTAAGCAATATGTTATTTATTAACTGATTGATAAATCTGGCTACAGTTCATCCGGTCAAAAAGAACTGTTCTTGTCGTGGGAACCCGATTCACATTTCTGCTAGGCCCCGCCCCCTCTTTTCACAGCCAATCACGCCTCAGTTCCTGAGCGCCGTTCGACAGCACAGCACAGCCCCAGCCTCCGACCCATGATTCAAGGGCGTTCGACGGTTTTGCTGCGTAAGGTACATTAACTGATTTCCTTGTAATGTAATGGTGAATAACTGTACAGTGGAGATCCATATTAGGTTTCTCAAATGACACTAACTTATATTTAGTCCAACAACTTAGGCTACACCCCGTAGTGTCTTTAAAATTATACGGGTGGACGCGTTTTGTTCTGCTAACGCAATTGTATTAATCCTTATAGATAGACGAAGATGTGATTTACGATACGACCTCGCGCACCTCTCAGGCCCGCGTCTCGTGCCCACGCACGCCGGCGACCCTAGCACTCGCGGGAGCGCGAGCGATGACGTAAGGAGCATGCCCGCGCAGCGATGATGGCGGTGCGTGAACGCGCAGCAGCAGCAATGGCTGCTTTGGATCGTCGGGTCCCGAGTCTCGAGGACTTCGTGGGCCAGAGCTGGAGCTCCTGGGTGGAAAGAGTGAACGCGTTCGTTTCGGAAGGTGAGTGAACGTGTGGGCAACGGCGCCGCCGAGGTTCGGGTCGCGCAGCCGCTCTGCTGCGGTTTATTTTTTGCTGGAAAGCGTAGCACCCAGTCCATGTAACCCAAACAAAGGACCCGCTGGGTCCTAGTGCTGGCTGGATATTGAGCTGCGAGTTTAGGAACTCTCCTGGGTCCTAGCGCATTAATAATCGTACGGTTTTGTAACGGAAAAGTAACCACGCATTTTAACCACTGTGGCCTCTCATTACATGTAGCCGACTTTGTGTTATGCCGAACGTACTTGATTTATCCTTCTATAATTGTCGGAAAAAGACAGCGTGGACGAGTTCTGAGAGATGGGTGGTTAAAGAACTTAGAGCGGAGGCAGACGCCGGGCGGCCGATGATGAGGAGGTGGAGTACAACCCCGTAAGCTAGCGATCACACAGCGGCTGCGGTGCCGTCAGGACGCGTCCCCGGCGATGCCGCGGCGCCTCCTCTCGGAATCGCTGCTCGCAACTATTTGGAGGAGGAAGGCGCGGGGGGCAGTGCTTCTCCTTCGGCATGTCACGGGAGGCGGCTTGACTTCGCGGCGTGCGCCCGCCTCGCATTGTTTGGCACCTATCCAGAAGCGCATTGCCACTCGCAGGATGTCCGATGCCGGCCCAGGCGGCCGATTCAGTCCGCGAAAGATCAAACGGACGGGCGGCCCCGGCCCGCCTGCACGCCTGCCAGTTGTGAAGATGGCTTATGTCGGAGCCAGATAACTAGTTAAAACTTGCAGCGGGCTTGTTGCGTTACGAGTGACAGGGATTTCCCTGGCGGCCCGGACAGAGGGAGAGGTTACCCCAACCCCGTCCCCCCCCCGTCATTTTTTTAAACCCCTATCGGTTTCAGTGTCAATCCCCCATATGCTGCTATGAGTATACTTTGCTGATTATGTCACATGTACCTTGATATATAAAGACAAGGCTCTTGGACACACACATACAATGCAGTATTGCTATAATATTTATTATTTTTCATTTATTTCATTCTGAGACTGTGGGTCACGTGCCTGCTGGTTTGTCTGAGACCATCTTGGCATTGCCTTTGTGGAAACAAATCTTAAAGCCGCGTGTGTCCCAGGGTCTGATGGGGAAGAGTGTGGCAAGAATGGGAAGAAGAGGGCGGAGACGATGACGCTGAGGAGAGAAGGTACGTCAGCTAGCCGCAGCCTGGTGCGTCTGCTGTTGGGAATCCCTGGCGGAACGCACAGAAAAAGTGGTTAAATATGAGGAAGGGAAAAAAAGTGTTTGTGGTGGCTCTGTACAATAAATCTGTTTGCCCTTCCGCCCACCTCTGTGTAGTCCAGCTCAGTAATGCCTCTCAGATACATAGTCCTTCTGCACACCTTCTACCAAAGCAGGCTGTTCCCGTTCCAAGCTACAGGTCACATGACATCATGCTGGAGGGTGGGCTCTGATTGGAAGAGAGCCCCCCCCCCTCCCCCCCAGCATGCCGTGGGAGCCCAGAGGGTCGCAGCCGGCATTTAGCGATGGTGTAAGCAGCCCACACGCTGCCGTCGCCGGTTTGCAGTCGGCGGATGAGTCAAACTGCCGTCTGAGGTGTGGGATTTAAACAAGTCTGTCTCTAAATTTAGCCTGCCCAAGTACTACAGGGTACCTTGGCTGTGAGAATACCAGCACTTGGGGGGGGGCAAAGCACGGCAGTTTGTATCCTCTGTGGTGTGGTAGACTTGCGCTGTGTGTTTGGGACCTGGTCACGCCCGCTGTTTTCACGCTGAGCGTGTCACTAGCTGAGGGCATTGTGAACCGTGAGTGCGGCCTGACTCTGCTTGAACTGAAGGGATGACCGTTTTGCACACGTCACTTTTCAGTTCGTCTGAAGCTTTTTAGTGGCCGTACCTGGAATCGGACACCTTGTGTTTCTTGCTGTTACTACACATCCAATCACCCGAAGGTTGGGATTTCTGATCTGTGCCTGTCTCGTGACGCGGCACCTTGGCTGGGCCCCGTCTTTTATCTGGCGGGTGGTCGCCCCACAGGATGACTCTCCGCTTATCTGGCGCATGTTCACTGTGAACCTGGGGTCTGTCCCAGGAAGGATGTGGCCAAAGGCTGGACTTCACCTTGATTGGATGCTTTATTATTCTTTCCTGTGATGGGCTGTTATTCCTGCAGCCGAACATATAATTGTTCTCATTCTAATTATCACAAATATTTCAGGTTAATTTCGTTCTGTTACCTTCTGACCTTCTGCTTTCTGTGTAACCCCCCCCCACCCCCCCTTCCCAAAAGACATGTCCATGTTTGGGCACTGCCCTGCGCAGGATGACTTCTACCTGGTGGTCTGTAGCCACTGCGGTCAGGTGGTCAAGCCACAGGCGTTCGAGCGTCACTGCGAGCGGAGACACGGCTCACTCAGCAAGGCCCACGGACGCCCCCCCGTGGCAGCCGCCGCTGCCCCGCCCCGCTCGCGACACGCGCCCCCTCCTTACAGGACGCCCAAGCCGCAGAGGGACAGCACCCGGTAAGTCCTGCCGTCTCTCGCTTGCGTGATTGGCTATCCTAAAAAGGGGGGCAGACGGGCCCGCCTGACGTGCCGGAATGGTGGTTCCATTTTAATTAATTGTGGTTAGTCTCCTAGGGGCCTAGTAGCATGTTGAAGCGCCTCCACGTCGCGACGCTCCCTCACCGCTCCCACGTTTGGGCCTCAGTGGGCTCTCTTAATGTGTCCACATATATAATTAACCATATCTCAGCCCAAAAAAATGAGTGAAATATCACCTCCCCCCCCCTTGGGGGCAGCAGCAGAATGTACCATGGAATGCACCTATTGTGGCTATCGGTGCTGTTTGTCCCGCCTACTTTTGTGATGTGGCGAGATTCAATTGGACGGTGCGGGTCGGCGAGGACCTGCGGAAATATCTCCTCTTAGAGCCGTTGCAGGCAGAACTTTGGGCCGAACCGTCACCATTGTCTGTGGGCACCGATGTGTACAGCTGCGTTTCTGTTCCGTTCGGGTCAGGGGTCAATATAGCGCTGGTAGCAGTAGTTGTGTCTCTCTCTTTAGGCTGGTTCATACTTCTCCGCACAAGCACAGCGCTCGCATATCCACACTGCGTATGTGTAGATGGAAACGGTCATAGTTCTCCGGTCAAGCTGCAGCGCTCGTGAAAAGCACCCATCTTGGTGTTTAAGGTGGACACTGGTGACTTGATCGTGCGCAGTCTGTCCGGAGCTGCTCCTTCATCGCTGCACGGACACGGATTTGGAGAACCAGCCTCTTTCTCCTCAGTCTCCTCCTCATTCTTTTGTGTCTTTCCTCTCTACCCCAGCCTTTCACCCCCCAGTAAGGCCTGCCACACCACCGCCACCCCCACCGCAGGGGGCTCCTCTTCCAGGCCCCCCCCCACGTCATCTGGCTCCCCCCCACGGTCTCCGGGCCCCGGCCTCAAGGACCCCCCGTGGCCCCAAGGGGGGGCCGTCTCTCTGCCCGGCGGGACTCCTCCCTCAGAGAAACCCCAGCAGCGCAGAGGGGAGCCCAGCCGCACGCCTGGCGGGTCCAGGACCTACAGGAAGATCAGTAAGCGGACAGTGAGAAGACTGCTGATGCAATCTGCCAGCCAATCCCAGGACCAGAAGGGAGTAGGGGGCGTGGCTTATGCTACTCTGCATCACTAATGAGCTTGTGTTTGTTTCCTCTTGTCCAGGGAAGGAATGTGACCTGGACAAGCATTGTGGTGTCCTGGACCTGGAGAGGAAGAAGCTCTGCACCAGGCTGCTGACCTGCAATGTAACTGAGCCCTTCATCTTCCTTGTCATTCTTCCGATTGCCAGAGTGTCGTGGTCAGGGATTAATTAGTCTTAACGATAAACCCCTAAAATCTGGATCGTGAGCTGCAAGACGATAGCCGCATCTTAACGTTAGCAGTGTCCGCTGAAGTAGCTCCTCCTCTCAGCCCTGGAACTTGAGGAATGTGGATGAAGGATGGTAATCCGGCCCTCGGGCACAATGCAGGACGGCCGCGCTTTAATGCAGAGATCGACGTCCGTCCTTTGTGTTCTCACACGTGCCGCTGAAAAGGCGACACAGTCAGGGGGCTCGGCTTATTGGACGCACAGCGGGAAGCGTGCTCATGCACAAGCAGGAAGTGTGATCTCACTTACAGGAAATGCACTTACAGGAAAGGGGGTGGGGAGAGGATGCAACCCTCGGCTGTCAATTAAAGCCTGTTTTCCCTCCCACACAGTTCGAGCCGCCTTTGCGTGTAGGAGCACTGTCGATCTGCTCTAGTGAGCTATAGCTAGGTGCTGCAGTGGGCAGCTGGAAAGGAGAATAAGCCTGAGGCACTTTGACCTTTGACCCAAAGCAGGGATTCCCAGAAGAGGAAGTGGAACCTGTATCCTGTTAGCTGATTTAGCGGGTTTTCTGTAGGCAGGATCAGCGGCTGCTTTGTCGGCACATTGTAATGTGATTTCTGTCTGTTCCTGCGGCTGAACTGAGGGCCTGTGTGCAGTGCAGTTAAGGGACAATATGCTTAAAAAATTAGGCCTGAATGTCGCATTTATCTTCACCTTCTTCATAAACTCGTAAAAAAAAAAAAATCTGCATGTTCACTAAAAAAACGATTGAGGTGGTACCTTGCTTTCTCCCTCTCATCTCTGCCATCCTCACTCCTTCCCTGTCAGATCCACTCCATCCACCAGCGCCGTAAGGTCCTGGGGAGAAGCAGGAACTTTGACCAGCTTGTGGCAGAGCTGAAGATGAGCTCCAAGGCCCGCGAGCAGACGGTCCAAGCCAAGGAGGAGCCAGAGGAGGGAGCGGGCAGCCCTGACAGCTCTGGGGAGCTCGGCCGGAGGCCTCCCCCTGATTGCACCCCTTTAAGGTGCGTGATGACATCTCTGACCTGCCAGCTGGGGTCACGTGACCTGTTGCCCAGCTAGTTAAAACAACAAGCACATCTGCTTAGCAGCACCCAGAGCACCGTGAATCAGACTGCTGATGCCTTGTCTGTTCTGGCAGGTCAAGGGCATTATGGGAGGGGGGCACAGAAGAGGACAGGCCTGGCTGTGAGGAGAGGGAGGCCCAGCCCCCGGTGTCACCTCTGACCCACGGGCGTCTCTCCAGCGAGGGCAGCGAAGGGGAGGGCACGGAGGAGCTGCCTGATTGGCATGGCATGCCCTGGCACCCAAAACCTATCGGGGTATGGAACTGCAGGGGCACTGCAACACAGCCTCACTGTCACTGCTGTTCTTTAAGGGGGGGGGGGGGGGAACAGCAGCCTCTAGTGGCTGTTCTGAGGCGTGTTCCTGGATGACCAGCATGTGTAGCATTTTGGCCTGAATATTAGACAACCCTGATTATAAGAAGACACCCCCCCCACACATTTTTTGAGCATCTATTTTTAGAAAATAGTTTTTGGACTTCCAAATCTTATTTTTTAAAAGAAAAATACTTTTATTTGACAGGAACATGTAAGAGTAAATCACATTTGCAATAATTGTATTGAACATTCCATAAACACATTCCAGTAAACAAATTTATTATTTTTGGGGGGGAAGTATAGATAGTCAATATTACAAACTGCACAACTTCTAGAGGATGTAGAATATTTTCGACACATTTTGTGGGAGTGATTTTAATAAAGGAGATACCGCACCTTTAAGATGATAGTTGGCCTTTTATTAACAGCCATTAATGGTTTACAGTTTTCTGTACTGTTCTCTACTGTTGAATGCATATCATGACATTTCAGTTTTAGTCCACAAATATAAATTTTATTTAGATGTATATTTTGGAAAACAATGCTGTCATATTTGGGCGACAAAGGTACTGCCCCCCCCCCCCCCCACCACATCAAATCGAAATGAGTGATTCATAACTTAGGGGAACAACATAATCGAGCGCTTAAGGAGCATAAGGTCTAACAGAACCTGCCCCGGATGCTTCTGCAAATCCCTGTCCTTGGCTGCTCCTGCTGCCTCAGTGATGAGGGTGGGGCACGTGGGGCTGAGACATGCCACCCTACCGGTTGTGGAACCTGTTGGGGGCAAAGGCCGATTTCTGAGCCAGTTATTCAGGTGGTTAATAGAAGGGCTCTCTCTCTCCCTCCCTTCCTCTCATTCTCTCTCTCCCTCCCTTCCTCTCATTCTCTCTCTCCCTCCCTTACACTCACTCACTCTCTCCCTCCCTTCCACTCATTCTTTCTTTCCCTCCCTTCCACTCATTCTTTCTTACCCTCCCTTCCACTCATTCTTTCTTACCCTTCCTTCCTCTCATTCTCTCCCTCCCTCCCTTCCTCTCACTCTCTCCCTCCCTTCCTCTCACTCACTCACTCTCTCCCTCCCTTCCTCTCACTCTCACTCTCTCCCTCCCCCTTCCTTGGACTCTCTCTCTATCTCTCCTTTCCTCTCATTTTCTCTCTCCCTCCCACTCTCTCTCTCTCCCACCCTCTTCCTCTCACTCACTCACTCTCTCTCTCTTACTCTCTCCCTCGCAGCTGTGCACTTTTGGAAGCCGCGCCCTTGGCCCGGGCCTGTTCACCTTCGACCGCCGGCTCGTCCGCTTGCGGTCGGCCCTCAGTGCCATGGTGGAGCAGCATCTCGGCGCCCCCCTGTGGAGGTGAGTGTCAGGGCCCTGTCATCTCCTGTCACTGTAGATGCTGTATGATGACATTACTGTGCCGCTTTACTTTTGCTGCCCAGAGGCCGACCAGTAGCATCTCCTCTTGCAGGAAAATACCTCAAACGCCGGAGCCGCAGGTCCAGCGGAGCGTGACCTCTAACGCGGCAGCTGGGCTGGCTGCCAGCTCACTCGCTCTCAGGACGTCCCCCGCTAGTAGCCAGGTGGTGACGCCGCCCCGCCCCGCCCACGGCTCTCAGCCGACACTCCCTGGCTTGAGCCGTCCCCGAAACCCTGTGGGTCGGCCCAGTAAGCAACAGGGACGGCAGCGGGAGGCGGACCGCAAGAAGAGGGCTTCCCCGCAGGAAGACCACGCTCCAGCTAATGACAGGAACTGTGTGCTCCAGGAACGGGGCAGGACACCCGACCCCACTCGGACCACCCATGCCCCACACGGACTTGCCAACGGCACGCTGTCGCCGGGCAATAAACCACGCCCGCAGGCCACACCCACAGAGCCCCATTCGTCCTCCCTGGGGATATTAAAACGAACAACGCCCCCTGACCACACCCCCCGAGGCCCTGGCCTTCACAGCAGAACAAGCGGCCACGAGCACAAGGGCCCCGGCCGCAAGCGCAAGGCTGGACTGCCCCCCCCACCCTCCAAACCCGCACGCC
>JAODKE010000138.1:20258432-20274139 GCA_026779605.1 Mormyrus hasselquistii | reverse complement strand
GGGTGGGTCTGCGGGTGCGCGCGGGGGGGGGGGGGGGGGGGGGGGGGGGGCGGGGGGGGGTGAATGCACACAGTGAAGGCCGACTCTCCTAGCTCAGGCTGAGGCCCAGATGCGCCTCCTGGAACAGCGGTGTGTCACTCTAGGAGTCCAACACCCCAGGCTGAAACTTTTGTATTTTTTAACCCCTTAAAATAAACATTCCATTTTCACTTATCTTCGGCAACTTGTACATTTCATTCATACAGAAGGAACTATATTTCCAAGCACGGAACAGATCCCCAGATTAAACAGAAATTTCCGGAGTGAGATTCCCCGAACATACACCCACACGCGCATACACCCACACGCACAACCACCCACACGCACAACCACGCACACGCACAGCCCTGGCCTATTAATAAAAAGGAAATACAGATGTGTGGTTAATCTTAAATTATTCTATATTACCCAATAACAATGTACAAGGACAAAATGTTGTTAACTGCTCTTTTTGTTTGTAAAAACAAGCATTCATCACCTTTATCAGTATGTGCTTGGTTAGCAGATGCTTTAACGTTACTCAGTATATTCAAAGTTTCCATTTGTGGCAAGACAGAAAAACAGTAAGGAAATGTAAAAGGAATAAACATCCAGAACTAACCGTACAGAGGCGGCATCCTCTGAAAGCTGGCTGGAATTTCCAATAAAGCTCTCACCATTTGCTTGTGATACATTAACTTTCCTCAGTAAAGCTGGAGAAAAAATGGCAGGCTTCTGTATTAAAACTTATCTACAAACTGAAATCCAAAATACTTAGACTGAGACAAAAAAAAAAAAACTCATTCTCCTCTGAACACAAGCCAAGAGTTCACCCACAGAATCCTTGAAACGAAACGGAAAAATTAAAAACTAACCATTTTGTACAATTACACTCCAACATTTCTTTTCAAGATACATGACACGTTTGTATGGGATGATAGTGTTGTGTTTTTCCTATTTCAAGGTAGAAACATAAAATGGTCCCAGGAAGAAAAAAAAAGAAATTCACAATTTTTCTTGTTACTCATTTCATACCACAGGGATTCTCCGCTTCTCGTATCTCGGGGGCTATCAATTGTGCTCTTATTTTTATTTTTCGTTTTGGAGGAAGAGGAAAGGCCTTTTCCCATTGAAGGTTCCTGGGGCTTTCGTTACAGTTCTTTTGTGTTGTTTGAGAAGATCGGATATGCAATGAAGTTTAACTTTAAATGTTGGAATGGTCTTCCAGTCGAATTGAATCCGAACGCAGCCTGCAGAGGAGGGAGAGGACAGCCTTTCACTCATTGCTCTGAGGGGGGGAGGGTGATGCTGTACCGTTCTTCACCAGCAGGGGCAGCAAGGTCACAAAGAACACACTGCACCCCTAGCACTCAACCATGACCAGCCTACGCTTTAATCCTAAATTTACCAGTTTTATTTGCTCCCCAGAGTATAAGAATGATTTCTGCGCCAGTTTAAGGCCACCCCTTTAATCCCAGAAATCCGAGAACAGCACGAGTTTTAGTATAGGGTCAAAAGTCATAGCATATTTTTAGTGTCATAAGTTGTTATATCCAGAGTATATTCCATTTAAATTGACCATCATCATCAAGAACGAAGCAGCCACTTAAGGTGCCGATCAGTCTGCTAAAGAGCGGCCCCCACTCACCTCCAGGCCTCAGTTCCAGATCTTAAGGAAACTGTCCCACGAGCCAGTGGCTACTGCCATACCATCATCCGTCACACCCAAGCAGCTGACGCGGTTGTCGTGACCTGCCAGCACACCTGCAAACCACAGCAAACCAAGGGCCATCGTTATGATTTTAGGCACGACTGTAGATTTTTAGTCAGGCCCATAAACGGTGCGGCTTTGGCTAAACGGCGTTCGGTCAACGCTGCTGAATCTAGGTGTTTCGTCTGCTGTGTTTGGCTGGTCCAACTCATCGCAGGAGTTGTGTGGGAGATGATAGTTGGTACCGTTTTGGCCCTAAGCATCTCTGATTGGTGGTCCGCGAGGCGACGTACCGGCGCGGTCCGCTTTCAGGGTGTCCCAGACATTGCAGTTGAAGTCGTCGTATCCGGCCAGCAGGAGGCGTCCGCTCTTGGAGAACGCCACGGAGGTGATGCCGCAGATAATGTTGTCGTGCGAGTATACCATCAGCTCCTGGTCGGCGCGCAGGTCGAACAGCCTGCAGGTGGCGTCGTCCGAGCCCGTGGCAAACGCATTGCCGTTGGGGAAGAACTGTGTCAGGAAATGGGCAGAAAGACCAAGCATGAGCCACACTGGTGTCTGGGAGAGAATCACAGAAGCACTTAAGGCCGTTCAGCTACCTGTGACCTAAAACCACCATGCATGAGAGTATCCAGATACCCGGACTGCTGCTGCTTATGTAAAGTAAAAGCAGCTGCTATGTTAATTGAAGAGACCGGTCCTAGATCTTTCCGTTTAAATAACTCTTACTAGTTTTCCTTTGCAAGTTTATGATAAATTACATATTAGGTTACTGCTGTGTATTGAAGGACGATAGGAAAATTTAACTGGTATGAATTTTCACAAACACTTTCCACAAAAATTAGTTTTGTGTGACCTGCTCAGTCTGTGCAAGAGACTGTAAAATGAAGTTTTTGTATGCATTTCAGTTTTACTGTCTCAATGCCCAAAAACCAGAATTACAGTGATTCATTGCAGACCAGTTTCATTTCACGTTTGTTTCTTAATTCCGTAGCAGTGAGATCAGAGTAGGGGAGCTTGACGCGCATGAGTGAGCGAGCTGCCCAACAGCCAAAGTTCTAAAGCCACTGAGCCCCACCTGGCCATTGATTTGGACTGTCCAGTTAATTAAAACAGATGAGCGTTTTATTTTATTCTTCCCTGAGGCACACAGGTGATACAGGTCTAGTGTGAAATTATATTTCACAGACAGCAGTTACCAGCATGTAAACAAACGGCACATGTGAAAACTGATGCCCTTCTGTAAACGGGCGAGGGAGAAGGCAGACGTACGCAGATGGCGTTGATGTCAGACTCATGGCCGGTGAATGTCTGCCTGCACATGCCTTCCCTCACGTCCCACAGCTTCGCGGAGGCGTCACAGGCCCCCGAGACGAACAACCGGCTGTCAGGAGCCAGTGAGAGACTCATGACATCACCAGTGTGTCCGGCGAATGTGGTCGTCTGCTGGCCAGTCTCGATGTCCCAGAGGGCGCTGAGGAATGGACACATAGCACCTGTGATTAGAACTTCAGTTCTTGGTAGGTGCCATTCACCAATCAGATTAAAACTAGAGAGCTACAGATTAAGTAAATAAGCAAAGATAGTTCTAGATCATGTAATTAGTCCAAACTGACTGGACCAGACCCATTCAGAACCCCTCCCCCCACCCCATACACACTCACCAAGTGGTGTCTCCAGAACTTGTAACAATCTGGTTGTCATCCAGGAAACGGCAGCAGGACAGGTAACCTGTCGAGGGACAGCAGAAGGACCTCAGAATTCATATACTAAAAAATGAGATTCAAGAAAAAAAACACCATTCTCAATGGGCCTGACAACAGCTGCTTTTGTAATCACTGACTGGCTGAAACCTACACAAGTCCACCCTGAATGGTTCTGTAGTCAGTAATCAGCAACCCTATATAACACCTTCCTAAGCACATTTTCGAGCAATGAATGACCTAAAGTGCGAACCCTGTCTTTGCCAAACACAACAAACCCAAGTCACATGGTGCGATCAAACCTTGTGGAATTTGGCCAAGTCGTGGTGCAATGGGGCTCAAATCTCCCAGAGCCACAGTGCAGGGCTGAAGGAGAAAGAGCTGGTAAGAGGCCGTCCGCCGATACCTGTGTGTCCAGCCAGCTCGCGGCTGACGCGCACATTGCCCTCGCGGGTCTTCAGGTTGTAGATGGAGCAGATGTTATCCAGGCCACCGCAGGCCACGTAGTTCCCAGAAGGCGCATAGGCGCAGGTCATGACCCAGGAGGAACGGAGAGGGATGGCATGCACCTGCGTGGGGGAAGCGGTACATCAACACCAAGGCGCTCAGCTTCTCCTGCAGCACCTTCCGGGATACTCCTAACTGCCCTGCGCTGATCCGTCCCACCAGTGGCGCTTTTGCACTGGCACACAGGAACCAGGCCGTACCCAAGCAGTACCACACAGAGTTACTAGCTCCAGTGCAGTTCCAGCTCGCTCTGGGTTTCCACTGCAGGAGGGTCAGCTTGACAAAGGAGAGTGACAGTGACGTAAAACTGAAGAGACGCTTATTTACTGTTCACACTGTGTACATTATGATTTACTATGTGCTAATTTCCACTAGCGCATCTGTGAGAATCGCCGTGTTAGCATCAAGTGCTAGCTGAATTTCCATTTGCTTGCTTAAATTTGTATTACGAATCCATTCCATTCAGCCATTATATGGTACATTTTTAATGAGGGGGTAGGAAATTTTAATGTTCTGAGTTATTGACAATGCATCAATACATTTACTGCTAATGTGAACAATATATGGAATATGCTCATGCATATCAATGCAGATCGTTGGTATCTGAGCATTTTGACCGATCCGATGGTGGTGAGGCAGCCATGTCAGTATGGGAAAGGCTATGGTTCGCTCACATAATTTATAATGGGAAACCGTCTCTTGGCGATACGGATCGGTTCTTGGTAGAGGTAGAAAAGCACATAGTCCCATGACGACTTCGTTCCATTCTGGTTGAAGTCATTGCTACGTTCCATTTGATCTTGTAACTTGGAAATTCCGAGTTCCTAGTCGTGGATTTTGACTGGAACGCCCCCTGAAGTCGGAATTCTGACTTCTGAACTCGGAGGAATCTACACAACACCGACCTCAGAATCCAAGATGGCTGCAGCCTTTATCAACCGAAGTTAAAGCTGTAGTTTTATACTGTTTATTAGCGCATACGTCTTGTCTGTGGCTCATTGAATCAGTCGTACACGCAATGCTGTCCGACTTATCTGTTGACAGTTTACTAGAGAGTTTTATGCGCAAAACAAATCATAATGTGTTGTTATCAACTAATATTGCTAACAATGCTTAACAATTAGCCGGGGGCCCGTTTCAGAAAGCAGGATTTCTTGCTGAACCACATGATTTGTAAGATTTAAGGTAGTCTGGGCTAAATGTAAGTGAACGAAGATTAAACTGAGGGAAATCAAATCCAACAAGTATTCCGGCTAAGCACGAAATCTTTTCAATCAGTATTAGCCAATATTCATTAAAAATAAAGATATTGGAATCCATCTGATGTGCTAATCTTGGATGATATCGCCGGCCAACATTTGAGCTAACAATATTTAAAAATCAGCAACATCAGAGCTAAATACACCTACTAAAATAAAGGAGATTATTGCACTGGACGATCGGACACTTTCTGCAGTGGAGCACGGGGGATTTCATCAGCTCATTCACCACTTATAGTCTAACACGCACTAGGCAATCTGTACCGTCGCTGAGCACGTTTAACGCCTCAAGTCCAGTTTGTTTGACTAGAGTGATCGCTCCACATTGTGCCCAAGCACGGTGTGCTTAACTGTGCCTGAGACCACTTAAGGAGGAGGACCAGAGCACGGCTTGTCGGATTTGGACAGAGTACACATACCCAGCGTAATCACTAACTGTGCTCAGGCACGGAACACAGACATGACGTCAATGATGCGACTGACGCACATGCGCACATGCACATCATACACTGACTGGACCCGGAAGGAACAGGTTGGTAAAGTAGACTGTACAGAAATTGTGTTGCAAAACAAAACAACACAAAAAAAAAGACACACAGATTACAAAATAACACTGTTCTGCTAATCAGCGGAGGCAAATTTCACTGCCTGAAATTCTCCACCTCCCACTACCCCCAGCAAGTCGCTCAGGTTAGCCTGTTATCAGTATAGACGACCTTAAGCAAAATTACATCGTTATCAGCATCGATCAAAATATCAACTGGGATGCACTAATATCATGTAGGCAAACAGCATACCTTGTTGGTGGTGTAGCTGTCCCAGATGATTAGCTTTCCATCCTGGGAGGCACTGACAAGGAGCCTGCAAGGCAGTGCAAAATCATTACTGCTACTTTATGTCGCTGGGCAATTTCTTGGCCTTATGACAGCATGGTACATTAACTGACCTGGAGTCAGTGCCCCAGTGCATGGCATAGATCTTAGCCAGGTGACCTCTCAGGGTCCTCCTAGTGCGCATCTGGATCCGGCCAACGGGATCCACGTTCGCCGTGATCTGGGCAGAGAAACAGACTGCTGTTAGCCAGCACCTCGCCGTAAGGTTCATATGGCTGCTGGGAAATCCATCATGGGAATTTGCGCCCATCTGACAGATCCTATTCTATGACTTGGCAGACTGACACAACGCGCTGGGCTAAAAGAGAGCGTTATCTTTACATGCATCTTCGTGGACAACATTGGTTTCTGACGGAACGTCAGGCATCACTGGAATCTACTCCTGCCCCAAATCTGGTTCTTCGGGGCAGTTCCTCACCTGGGACAAGGTGGCATCTGCACAGGCTTTCCTGGCATCCTGAAAACAAGCAGAGGGAAAATGCAGAAAATCAACATTTTAGCTGCAGCCTTTCAGACTTGTTCAGGTCATCTGAGGTGTGTGTGTGTGTGGAAGGGAACGCCTCCTCACTCTGATCTGGTTCTTGAGTTGCTCAGCCTCCTGGCGTAGCTGGTCCAGTTCACTCATCTTCCTCTAGACAGTAGACTTCACTCTGGCCGGCGAGACACTGGCAAATCTGGAAAGGGAAGAACATAAGGTTTTCTCCATTAAAACGGCAGCACAAACAGCCCTCATAGTCACTTCTTGGACCAGATGATCCTCTGCTCGTGGAACGACCGTGCAGGTGTTAGTGAAGCCAGGGGCTAACAGGGTATGTCATGTGCATGGCTGCGTCGATTAATCAAATTTGTTAATAATAAAATAGCCGACTATGAATTTTGTCATTTATTAGTTGCATTTTTTTTGTTAGTTGCCTAAATTGTGTATGATTACATCACCTAGCAACAATAGCATTGGTGCGCCAAGTACAATCTTTAGCAACTGAAACATGTTTGTCTGAGGAGGGTCAACACAAGACCAAACATCAAAAGTGTGGGGTTAGGGTTAATCTTGCATCATCAAAGATTGCAGTGTCTAGCAACATCTGCCAAACCAGTGTATCAAAGACAGACCCTCTGAAGGCTTTAATGGTACACAAATTCGTCATGTATCGCTGTTACATAATTTTCAGTTTGGAATGCGCAAGGAAGAATACATATCTTGACAAACCTAAATCCAACTAGATGTTCAAAACGCGAATCATTACGCTAACTGTGGCTGCGGGTTCGTCACGTCTAGTGCAGGAGAGCTCAAACACCTTCACCGTGTCAGCTAAATCAGTAGTTTGGGAACATTTTGGTTTCGCACTAAATTACATCAATATCAGAGAGAAAGTAGGTGATAAGACAATGACTGTCTGTTGACTATATTACACTGAATGCTATGTTAGTGGAAACACATCCAACATGCTACCTCATTTGGGACTAACATACAAGTGTTTGTATGACTGGAGGAAGGCAGAAACCTCTTCTGTGAGTTGGGTCTAAAATGCCACGGAAAGACTGCGAACTGGGGTGTCTATCGATAGATATGCAGCTATACTGAAAACCGAGGTGTGCCCCAAACTGGGAATTTTTTTAATTGTTACACCCTAGATTCTCACCAATGTATATATTTTTATATATATTTATAGCTGACTTAAAGATACCTCTTGATTGTTTTTCTTTTTTCTCTAAACCCGGTGCTTTGACCCAACTAATTAGTTGATCGCCTAATGAAATTATTAATCGATGATAAGAATAATCTGCTTTTTGCAGCACTACTTGTGTGACGTTAACATTTTGGTAATTTCCTTCGGTGTGATTCCCTTTTTGGACAGCAGGTGGCAACCTTAATAGGGGTGTATTAAGCATTGCTGGCTCTGGGGGGGACACACCCCTGTGGTTCACACGTTTTTCTGTAGTTGGACTACATTCAGGTAAACAACCCCCCTTTAAAAGAAATGCCTGTGTCTTCCGGCTCAGCTAGCTGCTGCAGTGATTGTGTTACACTCCATGAAGGTTGACATGGCAACCCTTCCCACCCACCAAAGACCCTCAGCTCTCCTCCTGGCATCAGCTGCTAATCCCAGTAACCACCAGTTCAATTCCTTTGGCCAAATCCTATTAAGATTACACCTGTTCTATGCGGCTGATCCCAACCCAGCAAGCCCCTTGGCTTCATAACCTGAGATACCGACAGGCATCAGGTGTGCAAGGTTTACATCCCCGCGGATCCCGAATCTTTCAGTGAAATTCTGTAATTTTTTGTTGCTTCTTATGTTGCCATGGCAAGAAATCCCGAGATTACAGTCAGCAGTGGAATAAGATTAACACTCGTGTACCTCCTTCCCCAATGCGTTTTTTCAGTAAGCACAGAACGGATATGGAACCTAAGATGACGATCCCTTAAAGCCAGGAATACGGGAAACACTAAGCACAGTGCGAGTTGTTCCCCACAAGCTTCCCACCCTATAAGTGATGCCGAATACTGCAAAGGTTTAGGAAGAGGGACAGTGTAATCGTTAAACAAGCAGTCAAAGATGGCACCTCCTCCATATTAAATATTTGGCCGACATGACCTGCCCTACCTTCCTCCTCCTTACTTAGCACCATTGCGGCGATGGCACACCTGCGCTAGCTCAGGTGGAGATCTAGGATGCCCTCTAGCGGCCAAGCGGTCAGATCAGCAGGCCAGAGCATAGTCCGGTGCATGTAGGCTGGCATTCATAACGACCGACACTATTTTTGTGGAAGAGATTCCCGTCTGTAGTTGACTAGGTCCCCACCCCGCCAGCAGGAAACGAACCTGTACCATCACTCACAAAAACATGCATACAGGAACTCCTTTGTTCACATTGACTGACCCCAAGATGGTGCTCGGAAAAATGGCTACTTAGGAGAAATGTAAGGAAGTGAAAAGCTTCAACGAGGTGCCGGTCATATCACTTCGGAACAACACTTAAATGTCAGATTATCCCGCCCATCTTTACACCAAAATGCAAACTACTCAATTAAAATCACATAAAAGTGTGAAAATTCAAAGTACGTAAAAGAATTTACTGTTTAGGTTTCTGAATATTCCCAGCAACCATACAGCTTAATGATCCCAAAGTATTTATGGTATCCTGGGTAAAAGTCACTGTCATACACATGCAGCCATACATGTGCATGTGCGGTTATCTACTCCGACAGGGGAGCATAAGTTTCACTTCCAAGAAGAACATAACCCTGCCACCTGAATTTCTGGCAGCGAAGCTGGCCACACATCTTCCATACTTCTCCAAATTCAATGTAGGCTTGACCAGACTTTAGTATGAAAAAATTATAAAGAAAAGGTACCAGAAATATATCAAGGAAAGATCTTTTAAAGAAAGCAAGCAGCCCTTCAACAGTAACCTGCCTCTTGAATGTTTCACATACCTCTTGTTAACTTGAAAAGTTACTGTAAAACAGGTAGAACCTCCAGTTGTGAGACACACCCTACATCTATCCCACACTGCATTTTCGATGCAGAGCTGTACTGAACATGAAGTCTAAGAAGCGGAACATGGAATCCGCACGCAGCGGGTATCGCTGAAGTGCGCGGCCACGGGCCTACCTGCTGAGCTAAACATGATGCAATAAATAAAAATACTCAACAGCCGAAGGTGACAAATGACTTACGACAATCACGAACAAATCACAAAAAGATTAACTCACAAGAAGTCCAATTAAGACTAACAGTTATGCACAAAATCACACTGTGGCTTGTGCAATGTTAAGTCTCTAAAAGAATCCTTCCATCTCCCAGTTGTTTCACAGTCTCTGGGGATGATCTCATGGCTAATGCTGATTTTAAGCATCACAGGAAATGTACACTGAACAGAAATCACAAAGCAGTGGCCACACGCTGCAGGCGGATACAAATTATAATATTTTTTCAACCGTGCCGCTGCTCTGCACATTAATTTTGAAAAGCAACATATAAATTAAAATTATAAAATCTAGCAGGGTCTACAAAAGAGTCAGCCGGCGGGGGCCTTTTCCAGCTGCATGGGTGAGCGGCACGCAGGACATATAACACAAGAAGCACAGCCCCTGCTGTGGGCCCCACTGCATTCCACAATGAGATGTTAATGATATTACAAATGCAATAGAAACAAACAGGTTGCCTGTTAGTTCGGACGTCTTCAGCATGTCGCGCCAGGGCACGTCCCATATGACACATACTAAATAATTAGCACTTCCTGGTTAGATACACCTAAACGAGACAACCATCCTTTAGAAGTTAAAGTACCACACAACTGCAAAACAATTAAAAATCAAGTCAACATTTTTCACTAGTTTTTTTTTTTGATCCTGAAAACATGAACAATGCAGTATAATAAATAAATCGTAACGTTGCCGCATTCGAAGCTTCTGCTTATAATAATAAAAAAAAGACAAAAGGTCATATTCAAAGCATCAGAGCGGCAATTCATGTGATGAGTTTCTATTAGAAAAAACAAACGGTATCCACACTGGTAGAAGTGCGGCACTCTGTAGGTCAGCAGGCAGACGAGGGGGGGGGGGTGCTTGGTATGCGTGGGGGATACTGTCCGATTGTGACTTTTTGAAAGCATGTTACTTCTGAATTCCAGTCCACCACAAGTGCATAGAGGAATTATTACAGTGTAACAGAAAGAGCTTCTGGTTATTTAGCTGCATTTTAAAATCCACGCCGCATTCGAGCTCCCTTTATATTTATATATAAATATCAAAGCCTGAAGGCAGACCAAAACCCATCCGCGTCTTCATGACCCCGTCCTGCCTCGCGTGCGGCGGCTGGAAGGCTGGTTAGCAAGTGTCGAGCAAAGCAGTCGAGCGGCACGACCCACGGGACAGCGGAGAGGAAACACAAATGCAAATCGTCACCACCAGGCGCTCTGAAAACCACAGCCGGCACTCCTTCCTCTCCCGTGTTCGTGATGCGAACGGCACAGTTATGCAAAGCAGAAACGGGGCAGTTTTGCATGCGGTGGTTGCAGCTAAGATACGCTGCACGAAGCTGGGCCAGAGCAACACGGGTCGCAGTCGAAGTCATCCTGCTGGCTTCTTGCCTTTACGGTTCATCGCTCACGGGCGTCGATACGAATGAAGGGAGCAGTAAAGCCGTACAAAATCACCCACTGATGGTCAACAGATTTAAAGCTTCAGGCTGATGTACTAGTATCCCTTAGATAATTACACTCGGCTTATGGGCGTGTTTTCAGGAATCTCAATGTCACATGTCACACCAAGATATGGATATAACATGCTTCCCAACATGCTGGACCAAACACAGGATACCGGTGCCCAGTAGTAAATAAGTAACTGTTATTCTGGGGATTAAACAGGACATCTTACAGGTTACAGGTTACCCACATGAATGTCCACCAGTCATGGCCCCGTGCCTGCATCGAACTCAGTGGGACATAAAACACCCAGAACATGTAAACAATCCACACACACACACATTGGTACCACCCGTACATAGGGAATTTTATACTTCAAATGCTAAAAAGACATTTTCTTTATGTTTTCTCATACTCGTGCTGTGTAAGACACCACTGTTGTTTTCACCAGATCTAGAGACTTCTGTAAAACCCTGGCAGTCAATAATGAATCTCACTACAGTGATCGAGGGAATGGCACCTACATGGCCAGTTCTGAGGTCAAAGGTTACAACATCCCCCCTCCCCCCACACCGTTCCTTTTCCCATATCCTCCTCTGGGGCTGGAATTGGAAATCAGAAAGGGGTGGAACAGCATGGTCTGGTCCAGCAGATATTTCTACCTTGAGGGTGGGGTGGGACTGGTTTTCAGAAAAAAGGGGGAAAAAAAAAAAAACACATTTTTTCCCCAGCTGAGGACCACAGGAACACACACCCTTTAACAGCCTGGTGATGCAACAAGCTTACACAAACATGGGCACGACTTGTAGGAGAAGCCTTGAGCATTATACTTTCTGGACCTTACCATGAAAAGCTCTGAAAAGCCCTCCATCAGGAACTGAGAAGATTATTAGATTGAGAAACGCTGTACTTTTTCCCAGGCGAGAGACTTCAAAAGAAAGTGTGACCTGTATTTACTCATTACTCACCTGTCTGTAAGCATGTCACAGCTGTTTAAGGCTCACAACCCTTCAATGAGTCACATAAAATGCACGTCTACCGATTTCCCCCACCACTGTCTACCACCACCAAGCCATAAAACCCAGCCATGATCCCACAAAAACCAGTGTCCTGCTTGTGAATCTAAAATCTCTCTCGGGCTGATTATTGATGAGGCAATAATCATCAATGCAGACTTTTTTTAGCCTGATGATCAGCATGACTGCATTACGCTGCCAAGCTTACGCATGCAAGTGCCTACTGCTACTTTTGGATATCTGTATTTGGGTTGCTTTGCACACAGCACTGCATTGCAACCAAACACAAGGGCTTCACCTCAGGCTGTACAGGAGATCCAGGCCTCCGTGGAGTCTGCATCAATCACGAACACTAGAAGGCCACCATGTGCTCTGCAACTAAAGAATCGTCGTCATAAAAAAACTGCAGGCACAAAATGAAGATGTTTCTGCTCAAGAACAGAGCATCGTACCCTACATCAATTAGCTCGAGTTAATCACTGTGAATTGGCATGCCCGCCTATGTCAGAGCGATGGCACGCCTGAAGGCTGAAAAGAGCCTGTCAAATCACACAGAAGTGGTGGCAGGGGGCACAAAAATGGATACGATTATAGACAAAGAAACACATTCATAAGGGCTTCAGTCAACAGAAAGGACATTGCCGTCTGTACCTCTCCTTCACACACAGGGGGTACTCGTCCATTAAGCAATGCTGTTTCCACAGTAACCCCACCTTCACAGGTGTGGTGGGGGTGCTGACCCCCCCCCCAGCTGAAGGGATGCCACAGCAGACATGAGCGTCACAAGAGATTGAACCAGCAAGTCAGCATCTCACCTCCAGCCCAAATCGATCGCGGAGCAGCCGCTAACACACCTGTCCTCCTGACAGGCATGGGGTGCTGCTTTGAACATTGGCTGCATTTTCATTGTGCTTGCCAGTCAGTGTCACAGTAACCCTAACCGCAGCTATCCTGCATGCAGGCCAATCCCCTGCTAGCAAATGGAAGCTGGCAGCTCAGTGCTGCGAAGGGGGACTGCTAACTGGAAGCAGACTGATCTGGACGGCAAATGTTGGGCACTACGGATTGTAAGATTCACCAATTCGCATCTGCGCATCCACATAAAAGTCCACAGCGCGACTTCCCCGATTAAAAAAAAACTGTGCTATAATTTGGGATGAACTTGTTTCCAGCATCTTTGCATCCATAAAATCCAATCTATTAATGTAGAATCTATTGAGTTAAATCATCTTGGTTTATTAATTTTGTATCATTTAACTCACAACTGGTGTTCGTGTTTTTTTTGGGGGCATTATGCTTCCAGATGACAGGAAGGCACGTCTGTTACCATGAACCTTCTTGTGTTTGCAAGCGCTCTCTGCTCTGTGTGAAAGTCTAAAATACGGCTCCTAGCTCATCCGGCTAGGAGAATAAACGCAATTCATAAGTATGTTTATATGTTGAAGCATGTTGGGTAATGAGCCGAGGGAAATTTATTTGATTTAAAAGATTCTGATTAAAAGTTGCGTTTAGTGGTGCACGCTATAGTAAAGTCAATTAGCAGCGAGTTCTTCCAGGGCAAATAAGTATAATCGAATAACTGAGCCAGTAACTGGTTAAATATCACATGTAATAATTTTGTTGTATTGAACCATGTTTAACGGAGCCAACATTGAAAAGTCCAATTTGTAACTATGGGAAATTGGTGCGTGCAAAAACAAGCTCTGTGTGTCTGTGAAGGGAGAAGAATCGGCAGCTCAATATGTTTATGAGGACGGGAGGAAGAATCTTTAATACAGTCCAAAGTTTGATTTTTTGCTTTGCTGTTTTTTTAAGTAAAATTTTTTTTTTTTTATTAAGCTTTAGGTGCACAAGTAAGTCTTTAGTTTTATTTTGTTAAGTCATATTCACCATCACCCACCCCTCCAATCATACTGCACTCCCTGCTGGGTCAGAACACCTGAAGTCAACACGGCTACCACTCCATCACCACACCTGGGCCAGCGTGTCTCTCACCATGCCATTTGAAATCACCAACATCCCAACAGGATCACTAGTTATCGAGCTGGAAACAGCACACAACCAGGGTTTACGTAAATTATTAGTAGAAGCCTTGCGCCCTAATTTAAAAACGTGACCCTCTCTAAACTGTGCCTCAAGTGCACTCTGTCATCCCCAGTTCACTGCTGTCAGTGGCCAATTCTCTGCAGGTCTCTTGGCCAAGTCTCACGGGAGCAGGAGGGGTGTCCGGCGATGCATTGCGTCGAATCGCACCGCGTCAAAACAGGGGTGAATCGTTATCACATGGCAATAATTACTGCTTCGTACGTATCTAATGTATTGTACCATTGGCATTGCCTCAGAGATGGAGATGCACAGCATTAGTGGTGATAGATGCTGTAGAGGAGTCCAGATGCCCCATTCTGAGGGGCCCATGTCATCACCCACGGCTGTGATTTCTCCACTTGGTTAATGTCTGCTGACAGGTTCACATAACCAAGGCACCAGCGCAGGAGAGCGGCTTTAACTGGTGAAATAAGCACACGTGCTCTGCATCTGATGCCTACAGACCACACCCAGGCATCTGACCACTTGCACACTCTGGGCTCCTCCGTGCCCGGGCGTGATACTTAACCTGGCTGCTGTAACATCCTCAGTGAGAACACCCACACCCAATCAGGCGCGACAAGATTTCGAGGTGAGCTTAGGCTTTTGGGAGCGTGCCCATGTGCGTCTTTCGCTTTAGAAGGCCCGCATGTGCCAGTGCTGTGCCCCTACCTGCTAACCTTGACCTCTATCTCAGTCCCACGACCTCAATCTGATTGGATGGAAATATGGGAATACCAAGAAGAATATTGAATGCTCCTCTGATCAAAGCTGAAGTGAAAAATTAGCCACACAGTAATAGCCTGTGGTTGTTGGCTAAACTGTCTTCCATCAACTTGTGAAATCCCACTGTACTTTCCCGGGATTCTCCTCTAAACTCCTGGTAAAATATACCACTTGGTGCCAGAAATATCACACTTCCTTGCAATCATGAATTCTATCCAAACCGCGGAGTATCAATGTAAATGCATAGTGTGAGGTAGGGTTATGACTACAACATTTTTTTCAAAACTTTAATTTTCCTGATGTTGCATTTGATGAACTTTTACCCATAGATCACTTTTTTGGAAGTTAATTTTATTGGATCATGGAAAAACCTCCCGCACCTAGCACCCCATCTGGCATTCCTTAATCATGTGTGGGTAGTCAGAGAGACTACCGATTTAAGAAGATTGTGGCTCCATCGAGAGTACAAAACTGTCTAGAAATATTGGTTCAGCAATGGACAACCTGATTGTATTCAAGCTATTAAGATTTCAAGAAGTCTTTGGATCCATGGAAAATTCCAGAACTTCTAGAATTGTTCCAGTAGACATTCAATTTTACCTGGATAACGTTTGGAACAAACCGGATTTGTGAAAAGTG
>JAODKE010000138.1:20236236-20248392 GCA_026779605.1 Mormyrus hasselquistii | reverse complement strand
GTCTTTCCGGTCTGCTCGCCCTTCTGCCCGTGGCGTCTTTCAGGCCTGCTCGCCCTTCTGCCCGCGGCGTCTTTCCAGCCTGCTCGCCCTTCTGCCCGCGGCGTCTTTCCGGCCTGCTCGCCCTTCTGCCCGAAACGTCTTTCCGGCCTGCTCGCCCTTCTGCCCGAAACGTCTTTCCGGCCTGCTCGCCCTTCTGCCCGCGGCGTCTTTCAGGCCTGCTCGCCCTTCTGCCCGCGGCGTCTTTCCGGCCTGCCCTGCAGCTGTACCACTGTTCATCCTGCCATCCAAAGCAGCACCAGCACCTGCCTGCCATCACCTGCCTGTTCTCCACAATTAGACTCTTAAAACCTTCAAATTTGCACTGTGTAAATTAGGATTTTGCCATCTTATTCATTTGACTTCCTCTGCTGGCCCCTGGAAGATGGGTTCCCTCCTTGAGTCTGGTTCCTCCCAAGGTTTCTTCCTTCTAGGGAGTTTTTCCTTGCCACTGCTGCCTCTGACATTGCTCACTGGGGGCTTTGGGCAGGGATAATGTAAAACACTTTGAGACAATGTAATGTTCTGAAAATGCGCTATACAAATAAAGTTGAATTGAATACATTTCTTGAACACAAAGAGCAGCACTATATTGTGGGTGCAGCAGTATGAGTCTCCTTTGCAAGCAGAGATGATGCAGGAACGATTAATATTTAATTGTTCTTTTTTTCCATGCTAGCTTTAAATGAATTGTCAATAGCAGCGCATGTCAAGGTTTCGCTGCAGTCATTAGCTGGACCCTTGTAGCAGTGAAAGGGTATGCTGTGCTGCACTTGATATAGTCATAGTGTTACATGTATCCTGATGTAGCTTGTGAGAAAGCTCACGTCATGCAGCTTTCTGAACTGAACCAGTCACAACACTGGATGGGCTTCCGTGGAGGATACCTCCCATTGCCCACAATCACAGACTGACTGCAGTTGCTGGTAAAAAGCCATTTCTGTTTAATTAAGGAACCAGCTGTGCTGAAGTGGGGGAGTGAAGAGATGAAATCGGAGTGCGGAACGGGACTTTCCATTCCTGATGCTTAAAGGCATTTAAAGGGAACTGTTTCTTAAAATTCCATGCTGTCTTTTCTTTTTTAAAATTAAAATTTCAAACGTCTGTGCATCTGGATGTTTGGATGCAGCATTATTCGGTTGTATTCCTTCCAGTGTAACATTCAGTTTGGCAGCTTGTACGCCATTTACCATTTTCACACTCCATGTCAGATGAGACTGTACGTGAACAGCGGATGTATCTCAGTCAGGTTCAAAATTAGCTGGCTTGTTGGTCTAGAGGTATGATTCTGGCTTTGGGTGCGAGAGGTCCTGGGTTTAACTCCTGGAGTAGTGGTAGCCTAATGGTTAGGGACATGCAATTCTAATTCAAAGTTTGCTGGTTCAAATCCCTAACTAGTAAGGTGCCCTGAGCAAAGTACTGCTCCCTGGGTACTCAGTTAGCTGCCCTTTGTTATGTGTTAAATGCAGAGGACACATTTGTTTGTGGTGTGCCACAATTTTCTGAAGAGACTTCCTGAAGTGGAAGCACTTAACCCCACCTTTCAGAGCATCACACCGATTCCTTCAGGGTGCACCAGTCCATATTGTGACAACATGCAACATGGTGCGTTGTCTGAAGAGTCGCTCATTCTTCTGTGCAACACACAAGCCCACCTAACCTGTATGAAACGGTGAATAAGCTAGCTAGCCAATCACATGAAAAACAAATTGCCTGATGACCTTTTAAATTAAGCCACAACTTTAAGATATTAATCTGGAATTTTTAACTAATTCATTTCCTACCAAGCAGAAGAGGAGTTCAAAGGCATCAGACCAGGGTTTCTGTTTTACTAATGTAACTCCAATAACCACTATTCAGTTCTCTCTCTTTTGCTCAGTTCATTGTGTGAAAATGCTGATTGTTCTAGGCTCTGTGAGATGGGGATCATCCCTTGGGCACCACAGACAAGTGTTCCAGCCAGATTCCTACATTCAGAATCCCAGAACACCAGAAGAGACTGCATCAGCGGGGAGAGTCACGGAACCGGATAGGTCAAAATTTATGTGCTCTGTCTTTCTGGTGCAAGCAAGCTTATGACTTTGCAAAGAGGCATTCGAAATGTGTGAAAAGGAAATAATAAAAATAATAATAATTATAATAAAAAACAGATGAATATAAACAGACATAATTGGAGAAGCCCCAGAACTTTCCGGATTTGCCTGTGTAAACATGGCAGATGATGGTTCTGATGCAGTTTGATAGTAATGATACACTGTACATTAAAAAACAGCAAAAATAATAGCAACAGTGTACTCAGGCCTGGGAGGACGAGTCTTACACCAGCCCAAGTGAAACCATAGTTACTGTTTGAGGTATCAGCTGACCAGGAAGATTACAGAAGAACATTTCTGTCAGATTCATTACTGGGCCACCAATGAATGCTGTTCTTGCCACTCTTTCAAAATGTTTTAGAGGCATTTGGGTTGTACAACCCTTGTTGCCATCTCAGCTGCTATGGTTGTGTCACAATTCTTGCATGAGAAAGAAAAAAAAAAAAAAAAGTCGTACAATTACTGTGTCGATATGCAGAAGCGATCCGGGTGCTGATGGTGGGTCAACGCTGAGGTCACCAGACTTTCCCAAAAGAAACAAACCGCTAACAATTACCGAAGGGGAAATCATTTACTCGAGACACACACACAGAAAGATAACCCTCACGATGGAAGGCTTCTCAACAAAGCGGTATCAGGATGAATGGGCACATGATGCTGGGGGTTTGAGTCCCACCCCCAGTTATCTCTGCATTTTGCATGTCTTACCTCAATATGCAAAAGATTGTCGGATCTCGGATTTTCTACCGCCGTCCAAAAAATGTACAGTTCTGTCGGAATTCCCCGGCATGCGTTTGCTCTCTGACGGAACACCACCCTGTCTGGGGTGATCCCTGCCTCGTGCCCTAATGACTCCTGGGAGTCTCATAAAGGCCCCACACTGGGTTAGTGGTGTAGAAGACAGACAGGTATTTATGTTTTTGAAAGAATAACTGACTTGAAGGAACTGGAAAATCATGCAATTGCTAATAGTATTCAAATGTACTATGTACTGATTCTGTGACACAAACTAAAATTTCAGTGTGTGCATCAGATCAGGGGAAGTTATATCCCAAATGCCATTCGAAGTGCAATGTGCATTACTGCCCCCTTGTGGCAGCTGGCTGGTTCGAGTCAGCATATAAGGGCGGGGACAAAGGCCTTAGAAATAAAGACAAAATCAGAACAGAGGCCTGAGAGGAACAGAACAGAAGTGAAGCACACCAACACGTGAGGAATTTGCACATCCTGGCACCAAGCGATCCATTTTCGCCCAATACAAATGCCTGGAACATTCCAGAGAGAATAACAGAAAGCCAGAAAGAGAGAATGAATGTTGTAATGGTAAAGCCCCCTGCTGTTGGCACCAGGGAGTGACGTGTTCCCTCAGCCATGGCCTTGTGCTATGTGACAGCCAAAAAAAAAAAATGTTTCCTTGGTTTGTCACAAGACAATCAAACCACCCCTATATGGTTACAAGAAAAAGCCAAATTCTGCCAACTGCAAAATTTAAAAATATCACATGACGATCTGGGTGTTTGTGTGAATAGACCCAAGATGTTGGATTTAAGTTTATTCAGCTAAATTAGGTAATGCCAAATTTTCCGACACAGGGAGAATATATTTTTTCCATGTGCTCTGTTGAGATATTTAATACAAGTTTCTATCATAGACATGAGTCTAGCTCTTTACATGTGGAATGAAGGTAAGAATGTGACCTGACCCGTCATCTCTCCCCTCCCGGTCTGAAACAGCTTCTAACCAGAAATAAATAATAATAAAATGCACTGACCTAAAATTAAATAATGTTCTAAAGCCTTCTAGGGCAGATTGCGCAGTGTCTACAAAACCAGATCAACAGGGATTATTTTGTTCACTGTGATTTTTTCACTAAAGCACATATAATCCTAGTTAATATTAAATGGAAGGTTTTAGCTCAATGAACGAGACACACACAGTGAAAGCGAACTGCTTTTAAAAAGGGAAGTGGGGGAAAAATAAACACCCATCTGAAGCAATTCAGGAAATGCTGCAAAGTGGTAAAGGGGAGCTGGTGCCAAGGGGAGGAAATGCAAAAGCGAGTTGGTACCAAAGACAGGAACTAGGTACCATAAGCAAAGTTAGCAGATGCCAAGGGAGGAAGCACATACAAAGGGTAGAAGGTGGGGAAAAAATGATTGGGCACAAAAGCAGGAAGTTGATATGAAAAACAGGAAGTGTCAAAACTAGCAGGTACCAAGGCAGGATGCAGGTATTAAAGAGTTAGAAGTGCTCAAATGAGCAGGTCTTAAGGCGGGAGGCAGGTTGCAAAAGCATCAAGTGCTACAGCAATATACCAAACGCATGCTGAACAAATAGATTAGGCTGCTATGAAAAATGTCATTTATTGATATTCAGCTTAAACTAATAATATCTACACTGGAATAAACCTGTGTTTGTATTGTGAGAAACAAATTTTCTGGGGAAAATCCTTGCTAGGGACACACCATCACACCAGCCGTCACAAGAGCGAAAGCACAATCCCGGGCCAATCACGTCAAGCATTAAAGCCACCGTTACACGCATTACTGGTATCGTCACGGTTGTGACACTTTAAAAATGTCACGGCTGCCACTTCACAATGACAACTCCTATTGTGACATTTGGGGTTACGTCACCAATGATGGAGATATTAATCTCAGGTGCTATAAAGTACAGGAGAACTAATATTTAAAAGCAAAGATTTCTGCTAAGGAACAATCCAGTGAATATATATATATATCCTTACATTTAATAAGTACCATATTTTAAAAGGAAACATGCCATCACACGGATTTTCCAGTAAAAAGTAACATTAGTAAAATTCCAGATCAATTTCAGACGAGCCTCGGGGGTCTCGAAACAGCAAGTCATGTGTGCACAGTAAGGGACATAACTCAGTCCTATGGCCACAAAGCGACCTGGCACATACAGAACGGGCAGCTTTAGCGTTCCAGTTTTTGGTATGATAGCAGGAATCTGTTTACTTTGGTTTAAGTAAATATATTACAAAAGAAAGCAGAACTATGACCAAAAAAATATCTATGTAAATAAATATAAGACCATATAAATATAATAAAGCACTAAGTCAATTAATCCAGCTCCACACTGACACAGGCTCACCTGTAAGTGAAAGTGCAGCAGCTTGCTGGATCCACTGCAGAGAAGTGCTCATCTGATAACCAGGCAGACCCACAGACTTAGTTCCGATCAGTGTGAAGTATGTGCATTGTATGTGGGTACATACAAAGTCATGAACAAAACATTTTAAAAGTCTATTCTTTATTCTCCTCAATATGCTCAGAGCAGACTGCCGATCAGGCTTCTGCTTTACAAAACCAACCAAAGAAACAGAACCAAAAAGAGTTGGGGGGGGGGAGGGATCGGGTCTTTGGTCCCCCCCCACCCTTGCAGATGGTGCATGGGTCTGTGGAACACTGGGTGTGGGGTGGGTGAAGGGCGATGGGTGTGGGGAGAGGAGGCATCACTGGAGGTAGCGTGCCCCCTGCTTCTCCCTCATCCAGGCCTGGATGCGGTCCCTCAGGGCTGGAACTGCGCGGGGAGATCAAGCAGAGATGGCTGACACGGCTGATGGCCGAAACGGTCACCGCAGCTAAAGGCTATCGGCTAACACTGGCTCTCAGACGCTCCCCCCAGTCTGACACAGGCGCACAGATCTACGTGCGTTCCGACAGGGATGAACATGGCGTGAGTGCAACACACGAACACAGGCAGAAGGTAAGACCGGTGACGTCGAATGACAGGAGAATGTAAAGGACGACACGGCTAAACATAGGCTCGTTCGGATACGGGCCGAAACGGGAGATGTCAGAATGGGATAAAGTATTATAAGATCACATTCGCTGACTAACAGTATGGCCACACACCAAGATTCAGCAGTAGCAAATTCAATAATACAATCTTCATTGTTTTGTATTATTCTATTAACACTTGCACTGCAGTGCAGTGAATGATGTTCTCGTATCTGGTAACGGTTGGGACCGGGGCACTGGCGCATAGCAGAATTTTCTGCATAGTTGAATAATACCCTTGAAAAGACTGAATTGTAACACATTTCTTACACTTGAATGCTTTTATTCACAGACTAATGATTATTATACTGTTATTTTAACATGCTGCAATACTAGGGGAAATCAGGAGCTAAACATTGGTGGAACAAACAGAGACTCTCCTAAAGCGTGCTGCTTCACAGGCTTGCATAGGAACTGAGACATGTCTTGTGAGATGCTTTTCTTTGTGTTATTTTTATTTTAGCGTAAAATTTAAGATAATTCTGCTAATTATTATGAATTTTTATTCTGGTATTTCGGAGCTGAGCCAGATAAGAGAGCCATTACTGTATACAGTTCCTCACAAATGTAACCCTAAATCTTTTTAAAAGCGACTCTACTGAAATGTTGTCATGGTAACTAACAGCATACAAAGGTAACCGGTGCTGTCATGTTTGGCCCATATTGTCATATGGTTCCTAAATTGTACATTTACCGTTTCCAAATGAGCGGACAGCAATGCACAGAGCATTTTGCAGGTGGGTGAATGAGAGCCACCTGACTCCGTCGAGCCAATGGGAAGCCACGAGGGACGTGTACACCTGGCTTACGGGGACCCACCTGGCTCGAGCATGCTCTCTGTCAGTGGCTGCCTGTTGAAGGGGTCTGTGGAAGAGTTGAGCAGGTGTCGCAGGATCACGGCCCGGTCCATAACGTTCCCAGAGGGAAGCCTCACAGGATCAGTCATTAGGGTATCCATGAGCGGATCTACCACAGACACATATACACCACCTTACTTGGTAATCTTTACATAAAAACCTGAAAAGTGGCATGTCAGGTTAGTGCAGTTAACCCACAACCTATTTTATGCATACTAGCTGGTCTACTAACAAATACGTTTTTGCATTTGTAGCTAATCAACTGCATCTTTGGATAAAGAGAGGTAAGGAGCATCTACTGACTACAGTGTGTCGCTGCACCCGCCACACGACAAACATCTCAGGGATGAGAACCTGAGTGCAGCCATGTGGCGGGTGATACCTCAGCACCACACCAGTCTGAATGGACCAGTGGGAGTCGTTCTTCTGTCGGCCGGAGCGCCAATCCTGCCACCAACCCTCAAGTTTTTCCCTGTAAATTGGATGACCTCCTTATAGGGCAGGATATAGATTAAGGCCATACCCAGGATGAAGCAATTGCAGGTTAAGGATCTTGCTACGGAGCCCAACCGAGTAGAATCACTGTGGGCATTCACGGGATTTGAACCAGCAACCTTCCAGCTGCTGTTACAGGTCCCAAGCCTCATAGCCACCACGCTGGATAAAAGTGTTAGATAATGAAATAACTTCAGCAGGAGACAGGGGGGGTCCATGCCTTCAAACTTTACCTGCTGTCTTTAGCCCTGTAAAAAACTAGATCAAGCCCGCTTTGGTGTTAGGGACCAGCGTGTCCTTGGGCGGGTTTCAAAGGTCACATGACAACTTGCCTTTGAACTCATCCGGGGCATCGCTGTAATCGATTTCTGACTGGGAGTTCCTGGCGACGATCTCTTCCACCTTCTCTGAAAGCAGCTTGAATTTCTCAATAGCGATCGTTGACTTGATGCCCGCCTTCCTCATCTTGGAGATGACCTCTTCAAACAACTCGCGGCTGTACGACCGCTGGAGCAAGGAAATGTCAAACGGTCATGTCGGCGTCGCCGTAAACTGAGCAGTGAAGCTGTGTTTGGTCGAGAGGGCCCACCTGGTCGTCGGCGATGGCCTTGGCGAATCGCGCACAGTTCAGCTGCAGGTAGATGTCGGTCAGCTGATCTAGCAGCTTCTTGGGCTCAAAGCCATACTTCTCTGGGTTCTCTACCTTCAGGTCCCGACACTTGGGCCCGCACAGCTGCTGCAGGTTAAAGTTCAGCATGGCCGCCAAACGGGGGCCTAATTCCTGAGAACGGAGCCCCAGAGGGTAGGTTTAGGGCACCGGAGGGCCTGCTAGGGGGGCTTCAAACTGTACTAGATCAGGGAGATTTCAGTGATGCATCCCAGATGATGCACCACTGAGGTCTACTGAGGGAGTGATAGACTTACAGGTCGCAGGAACGGCTTCTGAACCTGCTTGGTGAGCAGGTGGAACATGTCTACAGTCTCGGTAGCCAGTGCCAGGTATGAACGGGACACCCGCTCGTCCTGAGTAAGCTGGGACTGCCGACTCTGCTGCTGCTCCTGGGGCGGGGGCAGCATACAGGCATCATACTGTCAGCTTAAATACATACATTTAAACGGAACATCAAGATGGCAAATCTGATACTCATTTACACACGTCTGCATGTCATGTCAACCAACTACACACAATGCAGTGCAGTGCAGTGCAGTGCAGTGCAGTGCGGCCCACTGCTTGAATGTTAATACAGCATCACTGAATTATTTATATCTTGTATGTTACTCAATCGGCTGACCGGTGTTTTAATTCAAAAGGACCTACGGCTGAGTATATAGGTTAAGTGTTCATGTTACCTGCTGACCTCTGCCCCTGCACGGACCACGAGACCCCATTTAACTCTGACCCCTCTCCACTGACCCTGGGCAGCTGCTCCCACTGTTCCTTGTTCTTCATCTCCTCCTGCACCTCGTGGATACGCTTCAGTGACTCCAGGCTCTCGTCCAGCAGGAAAGTGGTGTCGTTGATCAGCATGTTGATGTAACGCACAAACTGCTTCCCGGAGCTGCGGTGAGAGGAGGCGGCCATGAGCACCTAGTGAGCGCTGCCGCCCTCCAGTGGTGGGGAGGATGCACAGCCACAAACCCACTTGAACTCCTCCAGGAAGGTGCCGTGGTGACTCATGTTCTGCCACAGGCTCTTGAATATGGTGCTGATGTGGTAGCGGATGGTGAACTTGTCATAGAACTCGCTGGTGGCCCCTGTGTGCTCCACATCTGGTGTGAGGGACAACGGTATTAACATTCTACTAAAATGTTCTGGGTGTTCTCTGAGAAGACAGAGGCTAAAGCCTGAGCCATTTTGTCAAGAGCAGCGTTTCCCAACCGGGTCCTTGGGGACCCACAGACAGGCCATGTTTTTGCTCCCTCCCATCTCCCGGAGCAAAAACATGGACCATCTGGACCCACCATCTAGATTGGGAAACACTGGTCTAGAAATATGAGAACGCCAACAACATCAGAAAGAATTATAGGAAATACCAGGCAGGATGTCCCCTGGCGTGCCCCACCCCCAGACCGGGCGCTACACCTCACCAGTATAGAACTTCATAAGAGCGGGCACCAGGTGTTTGATGGCCAGCTGGTGGTTCTCCATCATCTCAGCGAAGCGTTGCGTGCGAGGCTGCACGGCGGGGTTGGTCACGAACAGCACCTCCACCAGCTTGGCGATCAGATAGGGGTTACGGATGTAGTTCTGGCTGCAGATGAACACCACCAGGAAGGTGACGACATCCTGGATGCAAGGCTCATATAGCACCTGGGGACAGTACCTGTCGCAGGAGGGGGAAGGCCGAGCATTGGCACACTCAGTCTGCACCTTTCACTAGCTTACACTATCACTATGTGTCACGTTTCATACACAAAACATTCATTCATCTATCACAAATAACCGAAATACTCACCTGTGCCATCATTGCAGTTACCTCCATTTTTATTTTTGATGTTATTTACTTATGCTTCATCATTATCAATGAAATTGAACTGAAGTTCACGCACTACACTATAGAGCTAGGGGTGGTGAATCAGTTATTTAGGTGCTGATTTCAATACATCGATTAGCAACGTCAGAATTGTCGGCTAACATATTGGAAACGGCCAGATATTGGGATTGGTTTGATGTATCGATCTTGGCTGATACTACCAGGTGATATTTAAACTTTATCAGTATCCAAAGCATCGCCAGAGCGAAAGACATAAAAAGAGATGAGCGCATTGGAGGATCAGTCGTTTTCCATGGAGGGATTTTGTCAGCTTGTTCAGCAGTTAGAAATCGTCTCAAAGTATGCGACATGTTTTTATAATTTGTTGTTTAATCTGACAATGTAGATCAATCTTTCATTTTCCACAGAATAAAGAAAGCTGTAAGATCATCCCACTAATCCGCACCAGCAAGCTTGGTAAGTTTCACCCCCATCAGGCGGTGCTTTTTATAACGTGTCTGATTTTTTCTGTACAATTCAGTAGTTGGCTTTTTGATAATTTTACACTGACGCATTCTCCCTGTTCAATATTAACAACAACAAAAAAAAAAGAATTTTCTGAGACTCTACTTTCTTTGTATTCCATTAATATGTAATTAAGTTCTTACGTAATATTTGTGAATTTTTTTCAGAGAAGTTAGGTTATCAAAATAAATAAATGATTATTCAAATCTACTCATAATAGAAATTAAAGATTTCCAATGCATTGAATCCAACAATTTATACCCCTATATAGAGCTAAATTGTTTCACATCATAAAGGCGTGTTTGGTATAACAGATGCATCTGAGCCTTATCTATTATTGGCTGAGCAGCTGAAAGGTGTCTGGTGTGTCTGGGCCCAACTCACTGCACGATGAAGAGCAGGAACTCGGCTACATCCTCGATGTAGAATTCAGGCAGAGCAGCAAAGCCCATGGGAATCTCTGGATTCAATGGCAGGCTCACACTGTAGGAGGAGGAGCTGTTAGCGTCACTGCTGCTACTACAGATACACAGTACACAAGCCGTTAGCGTCACTGCTGCTACTACAGATACACAGTACACAAGCCGTTAGCGTAACTGCTGCTACTACAGACACACAGTACACAAGCCGTTAGCATCACTGCTGCTACTACAGACACACAGTACACAAGCCGTTAGTGTGACTGCTGCTACTACAGGCACACAGTACACAAGCCGTTAGCATCACTGCTGCTACTACAGATGCACAGCACACAGGCCGTTAGCGTCACTGCTGCTACTACAGACACACAGTACACAAGCCGTTAGCATCACTGCTGTTACTGCAGATACACAGTACAGAGGCTGTTAGCATCACTACTGCTGCTACTGCAGATACACAGTACAGAGGCCGTTAGCATCACTGCTGCTGTTACTTAATGTATGGGCATGTAGCAGTACAGCTACTCCGTAGCTGTTAGCAGCTCACTGTTATTGTAGTCTGTGAAAGTTTTCAACACTACTGTCAATACTTAGTATTAAAAAGGATAGAAGTCATGATGGCTGTTAATACAGAAAAGCTGCATAGGAACAGTTAGATTTACTGCTTTGAACAACAACAAGAGCTGCAGGAGCCACCAGCATTACTGCTGTTAATATGAATGTTATATGCATACATATACACAGGACCTGTTAGCTATACAGGCGCTAATACAGCAGCTTGGACAACCTCGCCTGTCACTCACTGTGGGTAGGCGGGGTCAACAATGCGCAGGAGCAGCTGGATGACAATGCTGTAGAACTGCAGGCATCTGCGCAGAAGGCTTTCGTCCAGCAAGCCTGCGTCTGCGCAGGCCTTACACCGGACCAGTTTCTAAGGACAACAAAGAAATGCATCAAATGGATGGCAGCTGGAACGTGATGCTTGTGTTGCGCATTTATCCATTAAAATGCACCCTGTAGTTCGGACGAGGGGCTTTCCCAGTTCTGTTATCCAGCCCTCAACAATGGCCTCCTGACCCACCTTTAGCTGGCCCTTGCACCTCTTCAGCATCTCCCTGTGCCTGGGAGCCAGTGGAGAATCCTTCCATTGGCCCTCGCTGTTCTTCAGCTCCTCGACGGTCCTGTTGAGCTCCCGGATGGCCCGCAGACGCCGAATGTACCGCCGACAGCCGGGCAGGATGGACAGGTGGTGGGCGTGAAGCGTCAGGAAGAAGCACTCTGTGGGGAACTTGGGCTCCGAGAACCTCGATGGGTCGTTATCTGGGTGAAATGCAACACGCCATTTCACACGAGGCGGAGCGGTACAAGAGGCGGAGCGGTACAAGAGACGGAGCGGTACGGGCCATCGCCAGCGAAGGGACCGAGCATGCTCCGTGCGTTTGTCCGAG
>JAODKE010000138.1:20223405-20236136 GCA_026779605.1 Mormyrus hasselquistii | reverse complement strand
CTTGTCGTCCGTCTGGAGAGGCAGGGAGATGCGAATGAAAGAGAGAAAGACAGAGAGAGAGAGAGAGAGAGAGAGAGTAAGAGAGAGATTCTCTTGGTGTCTAGATATCCAAAAGCTCCAACCCGAAGGACTGTGGGACATGAATTTCTCAGTGCGTGAAGAAAGGATGAGCCACCTGCATCTGAGCTTTGCGGACGTTGCGGTTGACCAGGGCAGCCATGTAGTTGAGCGCTGCCTCTCTGGTCTCTCCATTCAGCAGGACGTTGTGAAGTATCTTGAAGAGATCGCCCTGAGGGTAGGCAGGCAAAAGGAGGCTTTACTGCGATGAGTTGAAGGACGTCAAAGACAGCACCCTGAGAGATGAACAACGCTCAACAGAGTTCGCCGTATCTGGAAGGGAGACTGGTGGCCAAAGACAGTGAGGCAGAGAGATGGAGATGCTCTGGGACTGGAAGACAGGTGGGGTTAGGGTTAAATACAGACAGAAACAGAGGCTGAGAGGTATGAGATGGAGAGTGAGAGAGAGAGGGAGGGATGGGGAAAGAAAGAAGGACAGGGATCCAGAGAGACTGAGAGGCACTGAGAAAGCTGGGTCATACCCGGGCCAGTTCCAGGTAGTGCTGCAGGGACTGGCTGACCACGCGCGTGTTCTCCAGGGTGATCGCAGGCCCTGAGAAGTACTTGTCCCCAACTCTGGCCTAGAGGAACACAGAGAGCTGACACTTAGAGCCCAAGGAGAAGCTAAACCAGCTAAACTCAGCAACTCTGTGTTTTGTCTGTTGCCAAAATGCTAATCACAGCAAAACAATCCAAATGCTACAAAGTGCGGGGAATGATTCTGGTGGTTCTGGGGAACTCACGTCGTCCTCGGCGAAGACAGACAGGCTGAAGAAGGAGCCCAGGAAGGATAGCCGCTGCAGCTCTCTGCCCGCGGCGCCGCTCAGGGGCTCGGGGCACCAAAGGGGCATGGAGGTCATCTGGATTCAGGTGGAGTATGATTATCGTTATAGCAACCGAGTGAGTACAGGCACACGATGGGCAGACGTGTGAGAGACATCAAAACACAATTGGCAGACAATTACTAGCGAAACAGCGGTTAAAAAATTACAAATAAATAAAGACAAAGACGAAAAAACTACCCCACAAGTACAGCTGAGCTCCTCACCCCAATACACATACCTGCATCACTTACCAAATTGCATACAGGGTGCGTTTTCCCAAACTTTATTTCACACAACTCTGCTAAAGCCTGCAGGATGCGAGATCAAAGACAATATAAAAATCCATTATCAACCTCAGCACTTTGTGGGTCACATGACCACCACGGGCCAATAAGACAATCAAACACCTACCATCAAGGGATATTTAAAACCGTCACTGTCAAATGAGCTCTCCTTCACTGCCTGGGCCAGGCCTTGGAGGATGGGAATGAATATCTGTGGAACAGAAGTGCTATTACTGACACACTGCTTGCACGTCTTGGCAAGGCCCAGTAATGGGTGATGTAATCGGTGTACAGGCTAACTTTTATAGCACTAGCATAGTCAGCCCACAAAGCTGCTAGCATAGCCAGTTTTTGGTCAATATATCCAAGGCTCTAGCCATCATAGGACGCTTGTCTCCATGCAACCCCCTCATAAACGATCGTATAGAACGAAGTCCTGAAGTCGTTTCTGTGGATCCACACACATTCCTAACCAGGCCTCACCTGTCTGAACACCTCCTCCTCCAGGTGAGTCATGCGGACCAGCTCCTGGATGAAGCCGAAAGGAAGGTTCCGGCACAACATGTAGGGGACCAGCAGGGGGTGCTGTAGCAGGGATCTGGGCCAGCAGAGATGGTTGACCAGAATCAAGAACAGCTGCAGCTGTAGATAGTCGTAATGCACCGAGGCACGCGCCGCCCCATATAACTGTCCCCGCCCCCTCCCAGTGTGCCAAAGCTTCTGATTGGTGGCAGGTGTCATCACTCACCGGGGCTGCGTCAAGGCCCCCTGCAGTACCAGGGCAGCGTGGGAGATGCACTGGGAGCGGATGTTGCTGAGCAGCTGGCTGACCAGGGGCTGGCTGCATACCTGCGGGGGAGGGCACCTGTCAATCACAGGCTCCGTCCAACAGAGCAACACCACATCTTCACCAGCCATCTGTAAATTACACTCGCTCAGCATTTACGACACCCCAAGTACAGTTTATTCTAACACCACACATGGAGTACTTTCAAAACATATTATTTTAAGCATCTTCACAAGATACTGCAGAATTACATCGGAAAGAGAATCAGTGCAGAGAAAAACATGGAGAAAAAATAGAAATAGTTGGATATTCCACACCAAAAATGGGAATACAAAAATAGAAATTATGACGTTGGAGAACTTAAAAAGATCTGAGGACAGAGAGAGACGGCCTGGCCTGCCTTGGGAGCCTTTCTCTCCTCCATGCCCACACTGTCGAAGCGCTCGATGAGGTAGTTCAGCATCTCTGTCTCCTTGCAAGCTTCAATGGTGAACCGGTCGCTGGTGGGATCAGAGGCCACGCCTCCTCCAGAGGCGCCCAGACTGTGGGGGGAGGATGAGGATTAGCATTTATGACACAAGCCACCCCCCCTCCCCTCACTGGTTGCTGAGAGCCAGAAGCCCAGCTCTCTGGCAGGTCTGCCACAGGGGGAACCACAGCGCGCACCAACAATGAGAACTTTGGGTCGCTGAAAGCAGGAAGCTGGCACAGAACCGGGACATGTTCCAGTGGAAACCTAACCAGCACCAATCCCACGCTACTATATGCACAAGAAACGTATTCAAGACCAACAAAACAGGGTCCGAAACTGACTGCATGTAATACACCTTCAACTCCAAATGTTCAAAGGCACCGGAAGACCTGCCCCGAGACCTGCTCTCCGTCACGCTCATCCACAAGACCGATGCTGCCGCGATGCTCCACACAAGCCCCTCCGACCCACACCCTGCCATTAGTCACTTTATTCCACAGACCACACCGACCACCCAATGGACACACTTCTCAACAAGCTTTACACAAACCCCAAACGTTATTAACCGCGTGGTTCTTACATCACATCTCCTGATCAGAACATCATGATCAGAGACACTTCTGTGCAGATGCCACCTACATTAAATGCAAAATATCTACTTTGCAAAACGTACCTAGCTAATAGGATTTCACAATTTATCTGTAAGGACCTGGCCAAAAAAATGACTTAATACTTGCTAAAAAGAGGAAAATACAAAATGCTCCTCCTTCCAGACTGCATGTCTGACAGTCATGGGCACTTTGGTTGGTGAGTTACTGTTATGCTGATTTAACTGAACACACACCACACAACACATGAAGTGAACCACAACTCACAACAACAGTTTCCCAGGGGCGTGGATGGGCCACGCAGGGAAACTGGGGGGGTTATAGGTGAGACACCCAAAGCAGCAGTGAGGCTAGCAAATGGGGTTAAAGGTCAGGCTGCAGCACATGGGAGGGTCAAAGGTCAGGAGCATGCTCAACACACCACAGGTACCTGGACCCAAAAGTCACCCTAGAAAACTCGTCCTCCTCATCCTCCTCCGGCTCTTCCTCGCCGCTGTCCTCGGACTGGTCAGAAAGGGCGAAGAACAGGAGGGAAAGGGGGTTGTCGTAGAAACTGGGCCACGGCAGTGGGGTGGGAAGTGAAATGGAAAGGTGGGATGAAATATCAGCACTAAAATAAAGGAATGAGCACAAACAAGAGGAATAGAGAAAAGACGGGGGCCACCCAGGCCGTCACACACTCCAATTAAGGGATGCTACCCTCTGTAGTTAAACACACACACACACACACACACACATCAAAAGCTGTGTGCAGGGATCTGTGTCATTCGTCAGGGACAGCCAATCACATATGGCGGCGCCAAGTCAACATACTTTGGTGGCTTCAGCAACACCGAGTCAGAGAAGCGATCCACACAAAGCAAACGTAACTCTGGGGCCAGGCAGGGGGAGAGACAGGAGGACACCACAGGTCTCAGGCAAACCAACAGGACAGCTAGGGATACCGGGCATGCTCAGTGAGGTGGCACAGAGGAACAAACAGAGGGGCCTTTCGTATTGGATGTGCCTGGGTGCAATTGGCATACATTCCGCACCAACCCAAGAAACTATATAAACTGCTCTTTGTAAAACACACCTCCCAATTTCACTGCGATGGGCAATGATCCGTCTACTTATGAATACTGGTTTTCCTAGATGAAAAGGAGAAAATGTAGAATCTGCTGTGACCGGCGCATTTTCCAGTGAGCCGGAAACTAAGGACTGCGGAATTTGGAAGTTAATCTCAGAGACGTAGGGACGAGGCTGTACTAAGATGTTTCTCTGATGTGCGCCTCATGTGTATGAGGGGTTTGTCGCGTCCAAAAATGCCCGTGTGTTGTATACATGGGGAGCAAACACTGAACTTGCACAAACACAACAACAACTCCAGCAACAAGCATTAGTTAGTCAGGCAGGTCAACAAAGGATGAGACTTGGGAGAATCTCCTTTAGAGAATTAGCGAGAACTGTTCCAGACCTACACCGCACACTCTGTACCTAGTTGGAGCCTGGCTGGTTTGAGGACTCCTCTGGGTCATGGCACCTGGTGACCCACGCAGCTGGGGGAGGAGCACGCTCCTGTGTGGGCGTGGTGACTGGGAGTGGGCGGAGACAGGGCTGGCACCAGGGACAGAGGTGGGGCCCCAGGGTGAGTAGGGGCGGTACCTCGCACTGATTGGCAGAGGCACAGAGGAGGGGCCACGGAGGGCGGGGACAGGGGAACGGGGCTGAGAAGCCAGAGGTGCGGAAGAGGGAGCAGTCTCAGGTGTGGTGGGGGCTGCCGGAAGAGATGGGGGGGGCATCCGCACAACGCTCAGTGCCTGTGGATGAGGACTGCACGCGTACAGACTGGAAATGACACAGGAAAACACCGGGCTAAATAATCAGACAGATCGAACAAAAAAAACCACAGCAAAGAGCGTGTGTGAGAGTGTTTTTCAGGATACGGGTGTGTGTAGATCTCTGTACATGTTCCTGTTTGCGTGTCTGCCATGTGTCTGTGTATGTGGGTTAGTTTGTGCGCGTCTGAGACTCGCCTGCAGGGGGAGCCAGCGCCAAAGGAGCCAGCGGGGGTGAGCATAGGGCTGCCCCCCTGGCTCGAGGGTGCCGCCAGTGTCAGGTGGCGATCGGGAGATCTGGCCGTGGCTATGGGCGGTGACGTCGCCGTCAGGCTGGCAAAGGGGTTGTCGTCCCGCGACTGGGTGGAGATCATCAGCACCTCCATTAGGATCTGGCCAATCAAGTCCTTGAAGTCAGAGAAAACTGGGGTAGGGGTGGGAGAGGGGCAGGGGCAAGTTTAAGGAAAATCAACGCAGCTTGATTCTTTATACCTTGAAGCACTGAAAACAGATCGATGATTTGGCAGATGGATGGACTAATTGTTGGATTGATGGATGTAAGGACAGAGAGATGCATGGATGACTGAAAGAACGAGAGGGTATACGAATTGATGGATGACTAACAGATAAATTTATGGATTTAAGTAGAGACTGATTGAAGGAATGAATGGAAAAGGTAGATACATGGATCTATGGTTTTATGGAATGATGAACAAACAGTTACATATAATTAATGGATGGGCAGGTTGACAGTTTTTTTAGGTAAACAACCAAAACCCAGATCTCAACCCTACCTTGCTTGGGGCTCTGCTGGAACTCCGCGGCGAGCATCGGCAGGAAGATGACATCGCGGCTACGATCCTTCCAGGAAACGCGCAAGATCTTACAGACGAGCTGCAGGGCCTGCTCCTCTGTCACGTCAGGGCTGGGGGCCGAGTCCTGCAGCGGTAGGCAAAACACGCCGCTTCAGTCACCCAAATCTGCCAACGGTGGGCCAGCCAGTACGTGACCACCAACAGGGGGCGATGCAAGGTTGCCCCGGTCTGCCCACCTTGTCTGAGAGGTTCCTCTTCTCCCTGCGGTCAGTGTCCTCTACTTCCATGTTTTCTATCCCCGAGTCCACATCAACCTGTGACAAGCTGGTACAAGGAAAACGGGGGTCACAAGGTTGATTCACAGGGTTCACAGGGTCAATCGGGGGTCACAGAAGGTTCATACAGGAGCTGGCATAGGCAGCCATGACAGGTTCATTATTTGTGACTGACATCAACTTCATTGGCCTATATTTTTAGATACACTTGGGGACTCAACCTTAAGCTGCCGAGCAGTGAACAAAACACAGAGTTTATGGTACTAGGCCAGCTGCCAGCTCCCTTTCAAGACAGCGCCCCCTAGGGCCTCCCACAAACGGTGCGTTTTCACCAGCACAGCGTTAATCAAAATGGACCCTGCCGAGACCCGCTTTCCCTCACCTCTTCTCGCAGGCGGCCGTGTCTATGTCCATGCTCTGTGAGCGGGACAGTGTCTGTGACTGAGTCTCCAGGCTGTTGGATGGCGAGCTGGACAGGGAGCTGACTCCCTCGCTGCTCTGACTGCGGTATGCCACCCCTGGGGGCCAGGAGGGGATAATGTGCAGGGCAATGCACCCACAATGTTTTGTTAAGGTTCAGCAAATGGAAATTCCCCGATCCCCTTCAGAGTGCACCGGCTAGTCCCAGAGAGTCCAAATTATTAATGATGTCTCTAGAAGGTCGTGTAGCGGGAGGATGAGGATTATTCTGCATCTCTAATGTAGGAGGGAGCCAGTCACATTCAGGACACACGCTGTCATTACGGACCGAGCGCGTGAACTTTGAGGTTGTGACTATTGAGCTGAAAAGGCAGAAACTCCCTCATAAGAATCTCCGCATGAAAAATGTCAGTACATTACGAGGGCTTGACGTTTCTTTTCGTCCACTGCGACAAAGGGCCCATTAAGGCCTAGTCAGCGATGACCCCTCCCCCCATTAAGTCAGGACCGCCGATTTCCGGCCTCAGACAAGCTTACCGGTGGCCCCGATGGGAGAGGTGGCAGGAGTCATACTGTGGACGCTGAGCCCCAGGGCCTGGGGGGGGGCGTGCGGCGGCCCTGGCGGGGTCTCCCTCTGCGGCGAGGTCAGGGGGGTGCTGAGGGGGGTGCTGGGCTGCGACGTCTGCCCTCCCGCCAGCCGGGCTAGGCGCCTTCTCCGGATCTGCGGCAAAGACCTGGGGGTCAGACGACTCCGCCCGCCGAGCAGCCGGGACGCTGCAGCCCGTACCCCAAGGCCCCCCCACACAGTCGGTACCCCCACGTTATTTGCTACATTGTCACAGCGCAAGTTTTTAGTACTTAATGAGACATATAAACTTGTTTTCTTTTAAACGATTTGGGTATCTTTTTCGTGGGAGGTAAAACAAAGGCTGTTGGCTGCAGAGATTCACAGCACAAATCATCCAGCCTCTCAGGAGGATTGTGGGAAAGTGGGAGCTCACCAGAGATGCCTCAGCACTAAAAAACTGGAAGGAATGGCATGTAGCGGTTAAATCAATTAAATGGGTTCATTTTTATTTCGGCGACAATTAATAAAAGAGGGACCATCACCGATTGTAGCTATTTGGGTAGGTTAATAATACAGGGGGGTCCCTCTGCGACCTTGAAAATACACCAGACTTTAGCAATATTTATTTTCCCCCAAAAGCTCCATTGGACGGGTCACATACACCTTCGCCCACTGAGAATAAACCAAAATACAGGTGAGCCTATTATATCAGCCGACTAGGCACAGCCTTATAAGTCATAAAGACATTCTCGGTCCCGCTTTAGAATGATTCCGAAAATGTGATTTTTAGCCCGCAAAACAAACAAACAAAAAAAACTTACAGATAGATTTATACCTCAGTTTCTGCTGTTGAGCAGGTTAATAAGATGTTCCAGGCATATTAATAAAGGACCTCCCCCCCAAAAAAAAGCCCACTAGGTTAATGTAGATTTGTTTGAGGATTCAGAATCACATTCGATCCAGTTTAAGATCTACTCGCACTTCTTTAAATGTTAAAATCACAATGTTGATCGCATGCTCATCTCTCGCCACGACATATCGTCGTGAAGACCTCCTTGTCACTTCCTGCCTGTATATCACATCATGGTCCAGGAAGAATCTTATCTGCTGCCCCTGTATACTTGTTTACAGATGGTACAACAAACATCCTGACCTGACTTGACTTCACGACCAGTTTACTATTGAAAATCACTGGGTGCTGATCCTCCGTTAGGGAAACCGCGTGATACCGTCCTTTATTAACGGACGTTTTGTGGTTATTTGGCGATGCACTTACAATAAGTGCGGGGCTGAAGAATCAGAGCCAAATCTGTACCAGACTCCACTGCGGCCACCCTCTGTAGTACACACCCTGCCAGGCCAACCAGCATCTTCAGCCCCTACAGACAGCAGTGAAGTGCATCTGGCTCTGGCTGGAGAGGTGGCAATTTCTCGATGCCGCCGACTAGCCACCTGTAAACGCTTGGCAAATTCACGGGCCGCCTCTACAGGTCTTCCTATCAGCGAGCAGTGCTGACTCCCCCAGTGAACATCACCTATCCCTCCAAAGGCAGAATAAAGCGATGAGGAACAGAATTCCTCCTGCAAGTCATGGCTCTCAGACCCACCCACCGCACATTGTTCATAGCTATCAAAGACGGCTGTACTACTAGTGCTTTCAAACGCTGGTGGTATGAAACATTGTATCCCGTAGATGTACAAGTGTTGAGTATCGTTGTGGCTGCTTTATTGAGCACCTCTGTCTCAGTGTTGGCTTCCATTAGAAGGAGAACAGGGAGAACCGGCAAAGCGAAAGTACAACCGTCTTCTCCTTCAAACATGCGGGACTCGGCGTCAGACTGTGTACCTGTAGGTGACTTTTTAAATGCTGCCTTCTAGTTAAAAAAGTAAACTATGAGCACTCAAATGACACACTAAACATTTCATAACAATCACCCAGTATTGTATTTAGAATCATTACTGAAGGACTTTGACATCATTCACAAAAGTCCAAAAGATATAAAACAGACCGACTATAGTGGGTCAAACAATATACAGAAAAATATTTTACGCCTGGCATCATGTTATTTACATAGAGGTTATTTAACAATGATGATCATAGCCTGTTCTAGGCAGTTCCATAATTTTGAGTGATCAGTACACGCAAATTGGCATAATATTATATTCTTTTGCACAGATACTGTTCCGTATGACACTGTGGGAATCTCTGCCTTCGCTGGAAACTGAGAAAGGATACAGAAAAGTAATAGATTCATTTTGTAATGACAGGATTTGAGAAAATTTTAAGTAATACATTTACGAGGATTGGCTAAAGCCAACGTTTACTTTAAAATGCATATGGAATATTTTATAAAAACGCAATTTGGGAGCGATTAGTAAAATCCCTTTGTGAACTCATCTGACTTCCTACATGTACAATCAAAACGCTGTCTACGTCAGCCGAAATAATGGCAGCCGGGGAACCCCCCCCCCCCCCAAAACACGATATTACAAGGCGAAGGTAATTGTGTGTTTTAAAACAACTTTCGTCAGCCAGCCAGGCAGACAGCAACATCTGCACAGAGTAATAACTGTGAACGAAAACAGGATCACCGCTTTCGTTCGGAGCGGGGAGGGAGACATTTCACAGTACGCGACAACGCACAATAAAATGACACGCTGCGAGCCATCTACGCATACAATCAGATACGATTAATACAGAAAAGAGATTTGAATTGTAAAAAGTTCGATGTCAATGCTCGGCCTAAAGCCCCACGACAACAAAACGATGATGAGGAAGAGTATTCTGTGGCAGCGTGATAGCTAGCTAGATGGACAGAAGACTAAACAGCCAAGGCATCTGTCGAAGGTAAAAACACTAAAATATATTCATCAGATACTTATTTTACATTTTAGGGCACATAAATCTTACCTCGTCGGCACTCAACTCTTCCATCTCTTTTTTGTTATCTGCTAGCTAATTTCAATTTCACTTCTATAGCCAGCTAACCTTCTATTCCAAATTTAGTATGACCAAAAGTGCATAGTCTTACGCATACGACAAATCTTTGAAAGTCTTGCTTACTTTAATATATACGTTTAAAATTATATAACCATAAGGGTTGTATTTTTCCTTACTATTTCTAACGGGAATATATAATGAAACAAACACAAAGTATTATTCATCAAAACAACAACGCCGCCATTTTGGAAGTGGAGGGTCACGTGACCGCAATCTTGGCAGCCGCGAGCAGGCTGGCCTGAGGAGCCAATCAGCGCCGTCGGATCGGATAAGCGAAAAGGGACGATGGGCGGCGCTGCTGCTGGGGAGGAGAGTTTACCCGTAGCGGTTCTTCCGCGGTGCTGTTGTTGACGACCTCCAGGGCAAAGGCTGTGGTGTTATTTAAGTACTACGCTGCCGGTATTGCTGCTGTGCAGGTTGACGCGGACTTCACGCTGTGAAGATCCCAACTTGTTTCTAGAGAGTGCTGTCAAATCAGTTATCTCATGGCTTTGCAGACCCCATTTCGTAGCCAGTCTTGCTGGGAATGTTCTGCGTCCTTTAATCATTACCCTATTGATATTGTCCTGGAACTGTCAGCATAGGCGTTTAATGTTTCTCCCTCTAATCTTTGAGACCAGGGGGTTAAAAATGGGCTTTGACAGTCCTGTGCCCATACCTGCAGCCTGTGAAAACTACCTGCCACCATGGCAACGTGCATATAAAATAGTCAATTGAAAAGGAGAATCACTGTAAGGATTCACTTGAGCAGAAGATTTGGTCTTTCAGCATGTGTGCTGTATGCTGTAAAGTGAACTGCTGTGGTGTATCAGGTTATTAGCTAGTGGAAACATGGAAAATAACCTGTAAACCCAAGATGAGAAAGAAATGGTCCCGACGTAACATACACTGGATTTTAGTTATACATTTTCTTTTAGAGTTGAAACATGCCCATGAATTTAACTGGGGAATTCCCAAGACTGGAACAACACGAAAATGATACATATCATGTACGCCTGTTCGCATATATCAGGTGGGCGAACCCCCCCCCCCCCCCGCCATATCATGTGGGCGTGTTCTCTGTATATCATGTGGGTGTGTCCCCATATATAATGTGGCTGTCCCCCCCATCATATCGTGTGGGCGTTTCCCCCCTCCCCCCATATATTGTGTGGGTGTGTCCCCGTATATCTTCAATATCGAGATTTATCGTATATATAACGATTTGTGTTTCTATGGGGAAAAACACAGACAGGGATGATGTCCCATTGAAAAAAAATACTTGTGTGATGTCCCAAGGTTTTATTCAAACTGTATGTGACATCCCAATCAGTAACATGATGCAGCATGAAATAAAATTAAAGTTTCACTTTAAAATGGAAAATAAGATGACTCTCTGTCATTTCAAAACAACAGATTTTTGTTGATATTTCTCATACACTTGCATGTGTAACCGTGAAAACTTAAAACAGCCGAAAAAGGGAGCAATAAACTTTTATATATAAAAAAAGTTACCATGAATATTATGCACCTATTTTGCTACTATAATTCAATTTTACCCTTTATCCCACTGGTTTTGTGATTAGGCACTTTTTTTATAGACCTGTTTGCACACTTGATCTTCACAGTGCATCTCCTGAAAGAGAAGGAAATGGTTAAAGTTTAGAGGAAAGAAGACTGAAAGGCTGTGACTGCACTCTGAGTTTTGATGGGGATCCTGGCCATGCACCTTCCAGGTTGTGCAGAAGCCCCACATACAGTGTGGAAGCCGACTGTCTGAGTGTCCCCTTTGGCCGGCATGGGCTTTCCTTACCAGATGAAGCTCATCTCCCTCCAGCCAGTGAGTCCAGCCTCGGTTCTTCTTCTCACCCCTCTGCACACACACTAGTTTGTTGTTGTCCCAGTTCACCACCGTCTGCGAACACGGCAGAGTTACGGCATTCGCATCAGCGGACTTCACCGCCTTATCGAAGCTCAACAGTACTATATACGTTAATGTCCATTTGCTACAATGTGTATAAAAATGTCTCATTGTGATTTTGAATACAAATCAAAATGTATGACTCTCTGCCACATCCCACAAGGCTGCCCCTTGTGAACCCTCCGCTTTAAGTTTTGCCATTTTTTAACTTGAACTGTCACAAATAACCTCATCAAGAGAACTCTCTGTCTTTAGTTGAAATACAGGCTTTTATACTGTCTTTGTGTAGTCTTTCAAAGTGAAGAATACAAGAAGTTCACGTTTTTACAATCATGGTGTGATTCGGCGAATCTGAGGCCATTTCACAGGAAAATATTTCAACTAGGTAAACAGCCAAATATTCATATGAGCGTCGTGTCTTAGACAGTACCACTAGATGGCGCTGATGGGGGCCAACAGACGTCAGATAAAAAGGAGCACTTTTAATGGCGGTCTTTCATACGTACAGCAGCTGTTTCGTCAGAAATGCTACTAGAAAATGCGTTTGTGTTATTAAATTGTAAATAAGTATGACTGATCTTTTTAATTTGTTAACAGGAATACTTGTGCAGATAAATATTCAATTCAATCTTCTATTTACATAGCGCCTTACACAACAGAATCACCTCAAGATGCTTTTCATGGGTGTGTCATGATACATTCCTGCATGACGTCATAGGGACGTCAGAACCATGAGAGATGGGAGGGACATTCACCCGCCAATATTGCTTCGGTTTTCAATCATTCTCCCCCCCCCCCCCCCCCCCCCCCCACACACCCACCAAACCCACACCAAGAAAACAA
>JAODKE010000138.1:20184207-20209485 GCA_026779605.1 Mormyrus hasselquistii | reverse complement strand
GCCCAGGAACCATTTCCACCTGCTGCAGGCTAACCTGAGTGAACCCCTCATTATACCGCCATCAGGCCAACATGTAAACCAGGCTGCTACCATGGAAACCAGCAGGTACATTTCCCAGGGCATCCCTGTCTTTGATTTTTTTATCTGGCACGGAAAGCTAGGAGACGGGCTAAAACAGGAGCATGGTTTTTGTGCTGCAGAAAGGAGTCCTTGACCTCGGAGTCAGAGAGGGAGGAACAGGTGCAGACTACCATGTGTTCCATCATGTGAGCTTATTCCTGTGGAGCAAACTGAGAAGAGCTGGAGCAGGTACAGCACTTACCTGCAGATCGGGAGTGGAAGGGGTGACGTTAAGAGCTATTGTACTGTAAGACTTTATGTTTGGTAGGAATCTGCAAGGTAAGATTGTGGAATCTATCAAATAGGACTGCTGGGTCTCTGTGTCAGAGAAAGATCTTGGTTAGGACTGTAGAGTTTCTTAGTTCGAGTAATAAAAAAACGCTAAAGACTTTAGAATTATAGGAACCTCTTAAAGATGACTGTGGTTTATTGGTTGCTTTTGCTGCCTGTACCAGTTTAATAGGTACTTTAGTATGAAAATAAGAGAGTGTAATAACATCAAATGCTAGTAGAGGATGGTACTTTTATCAGCACTTTGGAAACCAGCCATTAGGCCAGGGATAGGCATTCGGCTAGGGATAGGGATGTCTGATTGGATAGATCAGATTCCAGCAAGGTCATGGGGAGATTTAGGTGGACTCTACCTAACGTGCCTCTCCTTGTCTGTCTCCCACAGGCTGGCGGCTTATGGGCTGCAGATTAAGGCGTCTCAGTTCCTTCTCAAATTCAGAGTCAGCCTACAGCCTTCGGCCCGTTATCTGTCCGGGGGTAACAGTCCATGGCTGCCCTGCTTTATTGTTATGGCTGCTGTATATTTTAATTCGCACCTGGCATTAGAGCCAGTGGGCAGGGAGTACCGGTAATTTGTAAGTTTATGATACCCAGGCCTCACGTATGTCATCATAGTGGTGACTTTCGTGAGTCATGACTCTTTGTTTGGTTGTGTGGGCAGCTGTGCTTGCGTACTGCATTGCCGCATATATGGCCTGGCTTGTCAATAGTTAACATATTAGCTCACATCGCAGTTACAGACTAAGCAGGAGAAACAGCCAGATCAAATTAGAGACCAGCCTCTGTAGTGACCATGCTGCCGTTTCTAGATTTCGAAATGTTTCTAAGACTAAGTGGAAAAGAACGAGGTTGAAATGTCCTCTCTTTTTTTGTTGGTTTAGCAGTGCAGGAAGTTATGGAAATTATGCAGTATATTTTGGATGCTACAATATGGCTGAGTGTTTGTGCCATTTACAGGTGTAAGAACCTGAGATCTTCCCAACAGATGCACATTAGTGGTCACTGTAATGAAGCCATGTTAGCTACTGTTAACAAATGAAACTGCATTTAGCATTAGCGCTAAAGGACGTGGATCGAAATCTTTGCAGGTGTTTTGGAGTCACACAAGGAGATCGTTCAGACTCCAGACACATGATGCTGAAGGTGAAAATCACACCTGTGGCCCACCCAGCGTGAACCACTGACCACCATTCCATCCTCTCCTCAGATCTGTAACCATATACTATCTGTATCCTAACTGAAGTAATAAATGCCAAACCACATCGAACTGCAATCTTTTCTTATATTGATAAAAGTGGTAGCTGTCAAATGCTTTTAGACCTTGTCCTGATCACATGCTTGCAAAAATGGCAGACATTCACAGTCACAAAATATTCTTTATTACACCTTATTGACTCATGTTTGGATGAAAAAAGTGAGGGTGTTTGAGTCATATTTTTTTTTTAACTGTCTAAACCAGAGACCATCTCTTGTCTGTCTGTGATTTGCATTGTAGTTGCTAGGTTTCCTTGAACTTGAATCCCAGGATCGATCTGGATATTAATCCAAGTCCTGGACTGTTTGCTTCTGGTTGAATAAATAATTCAGGGTGGGAGTTCCTTGCAGACTGGGAATAGGTCCAGGCGGGTCAGGTTACAGCCGACAGTGGCTCAGTGCATAGGCCCTTTTGCGGATGTTGGCCAGGATATCCTGCACCTGGATGTCCAACCCATTCAGCATTGAAGCCTTCTGGAGGAGCTGGTCTGTGGCCAGTTGCAGGGATGCCTCCCGAGCTGGTAGGAAGTATGGAGAGGTCAGAAAATGGCTCTTGGGCTGCAATTTCTCAGGATGACCAATTACATCCCACTCTGTTCAGCGTGCTGCCAACACTAACGTACCTGCTAATGTCTTCATCATGCCAGAGGTCTCCTGAATGAGGGCAGAAGCTTCCTCCTGTAGTCTCTTCACACTCTCCCCTGAAGCCCCATCTGTACTCCCCCAACCTGCCTCCATTGCTTTCTGTTGTAGAAGCTTCAGCTGGTCCTCCAGGGTCTGTATGCCCTGCACTCACACACACACACAAAAACCCAGGAGAAATGGTTCATTTAGAAATGTCTGATCATAACATCTTCATAAATCAGTCTTTCGCTGGACAGAAATCCACCGCCGTTTCCATCTGGGACTGGTATTCTACACAGGAAGTGACATCCTAGCACTGAAAGCTTGAGCTTGCCCCTTCCGGGACAACTCTAAATTCCCATTGGCTTACCGTGGCAGCAGCCATCGCCTCTTCTTGAGCCTCCTGAGCCTGATCTTGCGCCTTATTGGCTAGCTGTGTCCCACTCTGCACCAGCGTCCTCAGGCTGTCCAGTTGTGGCTGCATGGACTTCACTATGCCCTCCACTCCTCTCACTGCCTTCAGAGCAGGGTCCAGCTCCACATTAGCCTGACAGTTTAAAGGAGGTAGGTGGGGAAAAAGCTTGTAAGAATTAAAGAAACCTTGAATCGATCAATAGATCAAATTTCATCAAAAGTGCAAGTACATCAAATTTAGGGTTAATAAATATAGGTCCAGCGTTAATAATGACATAAACATTGAATTATTTTCCTACCTTTGCTATATTCTTGTTTGCTTGGTCCAGCTGCCCCAGGCTGCCCTGGATCTTGGCCTCCAGCTTGTCCATTAGGCCCTCGGTGCTCGACATGTTGCTCAGAAAGCTGTTCACTTTACTTCCCACCTCCAAGGCATCATCTCTGCCAGAATTAAAGGGCAGTATTAAGGTGGTGTTAAAGCGGCATTAAGGTGGTGTTAAGCAGTGTTAAGGCGGTGGTAAGGCAGTGTTGGCAACACTGAAGTGCATGAACACACACATACGCCACTCCAAAATGTACCGTTTGTTTGAGCATGCCCACTAAGGCAGCAGCTGCCTCATGTCAGTACCTGGCAGTCTCAGCCTCCATCAGCAGCCTTCGGGCCTTGTCCAGCTGAGGGCCGGTGCTGGTCAGGATGCTGGAGCTGTCAGGTAGGCTGACGGCAAGACGCTGGATCTCCTCCAACTTCCGTTTCAGAGAGGCCAGGCTGAGGGGCAGCTTGGTGTTCAGGACACCCTCACTGATGGTCTGGATGATGGCTGGGTCGGAGGTTGGGTCTGGAAGAGCACACAGACAAATTTAGCTACTCTGTGTACAAATACACAGAAATAAATACAATGATATTCTTATTTTAGACAGCTATTGAGTAAATGGGATTGAATTACTCTTTAAAGCTCTGAGCACTTTACCGTAAAAATGGTCGACTTTAATGCTAAACTGGCATTTGATTTTATATGCAGTCTTCACTGTCATATTCTATGAATGTCACTTTCTCCATCACTTCCTTTCTAATCCTTTATCCTCTTTAATTATCAGCATACAGGAAACGTACCTCTGAGTAAATCCTTCAGCTTCTTGACAAAGTGTTGAGCACTGCTGAGGTCTGTCTCCAGGGTGTTCCGTGTTTGTTTGATCTGAGTAGCTAGATCGTCAGTTGTCAGCCTCACTTGATTTGCTGAATCTTGTGTTTTTTGGATCTGGAAAAACAAGCAAAGAATTAGTTACCCGAATACTCACCTTTGCACGCATAGCAATACCATCAGCTGATGTCCTTTCTCAAAGATGGCATGACAACAACAGGAATCAAATAAGTTCAGACAATCTGGACCAACCAAATGAGGACCTTCTACTCTGTTACATGTCCCTGGGCTGTGTGCTTTTGTATTTCCATCATGCATTTCTACTGTGTTGTCTACTGTGAGAATTCCACAACACGCTTGTCATACCTGATCAGCCACCTGGGAAATTCTGGCGTTGAAGTTCTTCAGCTTAGCTTTGACCTCCTCCGCACTTGCCATGGCTTTGTTCCCCAGTGGCAGTGCCCCGATGCAGTCCTCCTCCTGGCCACAAGAGGTAGTAGCGGGGCACAGCAGTCCATCACATTGTCGGGGGGTGCAGGGAGTAGATCGAGTGCTGCCACACACCTGAAAAAGCAATACCACTCGCTGTCAAGGCAGCAGTATTGTCTAGGTCTAAGGGGTAAAATGTTTTATCTAAGGTTTTCATGTTGCTCAGGAATTGGGTGAGAAATATTTAAGTTCACTCAAGTATCATAAGACCAATCAATTCAGGTCAATAAATAGCAATGGGTCACAATTTTGGATATTCTGGTCAGACTTTTTTCTATCGGTTGTACTGATGTGGTTGACCCTCACCATCTTAGCTATGGGTGTGAGGTTGGGCCCGAATGTCAGATCTTGCTCCAGTCCCTCCAGGTTCCTGGTGTTGGTCAGCTGGACACGGTCAACCAGGGAGAGTGTGTCACCACGAGCCTGGGCAGCCTGCTTCAGCAGCTTCTGGCTGGCCTCCGCCTTCCTCATGGCCTCTTTGGAGTCCTGATAGGCTAACTGTATGGCAGAAAAGGGTCCTGTGGAGGACAGACGAGAAGGTTAGAATGTGGGGGCAACTCTGTCTCATTCTAGACACCCCCCTAAAATTTCGAAGATATTCCACTACCCATCTTGAAAGGCTCTGGAAGGTGGTTCTCATTCCAATTAAATGAGAAACACAACAAAAAAGTAGCTGTCAGCCAGGCGGTTACGCTAATTTGGATTTTGGTAGTTATAAATAGTGCTCACGATACTACTAGTTATGCTGTTCTGAACTCCATCACCCTTTTTAACCTCTTAGTCATTGTTCACCTGAAACTGTACTAAAAATCTAGACCAGCAGTGGCCTCTTCTGTAGAGCTTGAGATTTTACAAACTTGAGTTTCTCTCAAGGCTGGTCGCATTGGGCAGCCTGTCTGAGTCACACACACACATGTTAGGACCATACATCGGACAGCACTCATGTGGGACCAGCACAGCCAGGCAGGCCAAGCCTCACCTCTGTAGCTGCTGGTGGAGCCTCCATTCAGGCTGTCCCGTCTGCGGTTGTATTCCAGCATTAAAGACCGCAGGCTAGCGTTGAGGTCTCCAAGCTCATAGGCTAATGTCAGGCCTTTGTCTGTTGGAAATGTGCCTGGATCCAGGCTGCTTGCCAGGTCCCTGCAGGGGGATACAGGGTGGACAGGTTGGGGGCAGGCATGGCGGTTTATGTGAGGAACACCTTAAACTGTTGCTCAGGTGGACTCTTATTCAGCTCCTCATTGAGGAGGTCAAATACCTTTTTCATAGGTATAATGTCATGGATCATGTGAGGATTTTATAGATCCTTCCCTGTGCTATAGTTATGGCTGCCGTAGGTTTCTGTAGTGTGTCTTTATGCAGAATTAATGTCTCCATGGTATCCATTTCTGCCAGATTGAAGCTGAAAATCACATTTCTCTTATACTGTGGGGTACATTTTCTGGCCAGTTTGTTCTTTGCTGTAGTTCATTTGATATGGGTGACATTTACTGTTACATGAAGGGACTTGTGATGGCCAAATGACACCTCATGAACCATTTGCTATATTTTTTGACTCCACTAGATGTCGCTCATGTTTTGCTTGTAGGTATGCTTAAGACCCTCCCTCTTTGAACAGACAGCACCATCTAGTGGAGTCAGAAAATACAGCAAATGTTTTATGAAGTGTTGTTTTACTAGTACAGGCAGGCCTGAGACTCAATTCCAGTGACTCACCTCAGACGGCGTAGTTCTCCCAGGACCTCGGTCGTGCGCCTGGCTGATTCCAGTGGGAGCTGCAGGGAGCTCTGGATCTGGCTAAGGGAAGCCTCCAGGGCTTGGATGCGGAAGCTCAGGTCAGGCACACCGATGCTGGGCAAGCTAGAGCCCCGAGACGAGAGTCGCTCCAGGGTCTGTGTCAGGTTGCGCAGTTCCTGGTCCAAGGTGAAGAAGCAGGAGGGGCAAACTGGGCAGGCAGGGAAGCGACTGCAGTGCCCACGGGCACAGGTGTCACAGCGAGGCCCCGTTACTCCCTGGAGACAAATGCAAGCCCCTGTTCGCTTGTCACATCTGGCCGTACCACTCTGCTCACAGTTACAGGCTGTGGGGGACAAGAGAGTAACAATGATACAAATTGCAAATGTGCTGCTGCATCTTAATGCTAATAATCTGGAGTGAGAGACAGATCCCCAGGAGGCTGTATTTTGTGCATTGTGACTGAATACAGGTGACTCAGGGGTACACTTACGTCGGCAGCTGGTGCGTAGGTCCCCGTAGGTGTTATCTGGGCATTCTGTGCAGGTTCGCCCCCCGAACCCTGGACGGCACTGGCACTGACCAGTCAGCTGAAAAACCAGCGGACAATGTTAACAGTATGCTCCACAATTAGCTAAACAGAGCACAATTAGCAACAGGACACAGCAGAGACACACAATGGACAGTTAGCAGCATAGCACAGAATTAGTGATGCCACACATAATTAGCTACATAGCATTTGACATGACACTGAGGGACATGGAATACAGTTAGCAATATAGCTAAGGCCAGACTTAGGCACAGGGACTTAGCCAAAGTCGGGGCCCCACATTTTTTTCTGGTCATTACAGCAGCATATAATGACATGTAGGCAGGGTCCCAATGATGAGTTTAGCCAGCGGCTCCCTAAATTTAGCCTTGAACAAGATGCTAGTGACAAATTCCTGAGAAACAAAGAGGCCTGATAGAATTCACACATACAGTAATGTCAGAAACAAATTTGTCCAGAAAATGTAGGTCAGGGCTCCCCAACTCAGGTCCTGGAGGGTCAGAATCCAACACAATATGCAGATTTCTAAGCTGAAACACGTCTTACCAGGTTTAGTAGGTTTGTTTGTACAGGAAACCGAAAAATAATTTAATAATTTAATTTAATGCAGGATTTTTAAATGAAATCTCATGCTTCATGATTTTTGCTGCAATAGTTTTAGTATCCTTAGCTAAGACCTTTCCTGCAGTCTAAAGCAGTATCAATCCACCCAATCCAGCTTTATTTGTAAAGCACTTTAAACTTCCTTATGGACCAAATGCTGCACAGAGGAAGTAATAAAAGAGAATATCACCTGGTCGCAGGTTTGGCCGTAGGAGTTCTTGGGGTCGCAGTTGCAGGGCTCACATCCTCTCTGAGACAGCAGGTTCCAGTGGTTGGGGGCACAGCGGTCGCAGCCTGGGCCCTGCACACTGGGGGGGCAGCGGCACCGTCCTGTCACTGGATCACAGGGGCTGTCGGCCTGGGAGCCGCAGGAGCACTCTGATCGCACACGGAGACAGGGGTGAGCGCGCGGCAGCTGGCAGGTGCCATGAAATGTTGGGTCGGCCTGTGCGGTCGGTCACTCACTGCTGCAGCCGAGGGGGTTGTCCATGTTCAGCCCATAGTGACCGGCCCTGCAGCGGTCGCATCGTGGGCCCTCAACGTTAGCCTTGCAGTGGCACGCTCCGGTCTCGGGGTCACACATTCCTCCATCCTTGGTCCCTGGGGCACTGCATTGACAACCTGCGGGCCAAACACAACCCAGTCAGTACCCCCACCGCACAACACCACCTGCCCAAATAGTAAGAACCCAGCTGAAAGAACCAGCTTGGACAGAACTCAAGAACCAGGCAGCACACAGGGAAACGGCACCACGCTAGTTATGTAAGATGCTGTACATATCTATATTTTTTCTCTCTCTTTCTTTTCTTTTTGTTTATTCAGTATTACTTTCTGATTATTCATGTCTTGAGTAACATGGGAACAGAGTTGGGTAATTCAGGTCCAGAGCAAGATTTTGTTTCAACCAACCAGTTGACCATAAAGAGTCACATTCACAGTGTACTCAACTGAAACAAAATCCTGGTCTGGACTTTTACTCTCTAGACCTGAATTATCCACCTCTGCTTACTCCCTTCTCTTTTATTGCTTCTCTGTCCATCTGCTACTAACAATGCAAATTTCTGTGGGATTAATAAAGGTCTTATCTTATCTTCCGTGTGAGAAATAGAAAGAATCCTTCACTTGAATCTTTAATATAACGTTAAAACCAGCTACTGGAATCAGTGGTTACCATATAACGAGCTTCCCTTGAGTGACCTGGTTTCTGTAGCAGAAGATCTTTCCCCGAGGGGATGGCTAATGGCAGGCACTCACGCAGGCAGGCGTCCGGCCGATCCATGGTGCTTCCTGGGTTGCGGTAGTGTCCGGGGGCACAACGCTCACAGTGGGGGCCGGCCGTGTTGTGGAGGCAGCCTTCACACACTCCTCCACTGCGCCGCCCACTAGCCTCGAACAGCGCTTGGTCAAATCGGCAGCGATGTGCATGGTTGTTGCACTCGCAGCCTACAGGGGGAGCCAGAGGTCATTACTGAATATAAATACAACACTTGAAGGTAATACAGTTTGCAGAGTTCCCCGTTCTAACACACCTATTAGACCTGGTGAGATGTGCTTCAACATGTAAATCTGAACATTGTGTTGAATTCTGGCCCTCCAGGACCGGAGTTGGGGAGCCCTGACATATTTTCTGGAGAAATTGAGCTGTTTCTCATTGCTTCTGACATTATGTGTGAATTCTGTCAGGTCTTTTTGTTTCTCAGTAATATGTCACTAGCACCTTGTTCAAAGCTAAATTTAAACCTCGTCAATTATAGAACCAAACCATAGGCTTTGCCATAAAATTGACATTGAAAAATACATTTTTTTACATGTACTTGCTAGGATTTCAGCACTGTTTTGTGTTTATAAAAACCTGCAATTCACTGCACATAGTGCTGACCATTATCAATGAATCATGCAAATTAAAATCCTTCTGCCTGGCCATTGGTGGAGGGACAGGCCATACGTTTGCAGGTGTGTGTCTGGCTGTCGTCTGCTGGTCGCCAGGGTAGGTCATTGTAGAGGTCTGCACACCGCTCACAGGACACTCCTGCAGTGTTGTGCTGACAGTCACACAGCTGGCTCACCTGCACAAACAGGAAACACACACAAATAGGATCGTACCATTACCAGGGATGCCTTGGGGGGGAGGGGGGGTATCATGATTCCAAGGGCCCCTGAATGACAGGGGCCATAAAACATAATGGGATTGTTCTGGGTTGGGGGCCCAATATGATAAGCTTTCATGGGGCCCAAAATCTCTAGCTGTTCCCCTGACCATTACATTCTACCATCTATCTATAGTATCTAATGTCAATGAAGAGTCTAAAAATCTTACATTTTACAGCCATTGGGAGCTATGATTCAGTGCTGTTTATAAGAGATGTGCCTACGTTCTGCTTGCCACTGGTCATAAACTCTAAGTGTCATGTGTGCATGTGGGGGGTGTTTGTATACTATAGTCCATACACCTAAGTGTATTTCAAATGTTTACCAAGCCGGTACTCAGGGACCCATAGATGGTCCATGTTTCTGGTCCTGGTAGGAGCTGGGAACGAGCAAAAAATTGGACTGTCTGACGACCGAACTGGGAAACACTGCCTGATTGCATGGGTGCGTGTGTCCTACCTCCACGGACGGCAGCTGGTTGCTGGAGGCCTCTGGGAGGCAGCGGTTAGCGTGTCCGTGGCAGAAGCAAGCGCCAATCACCCGCAGCTCCTTGAGGGCGTAGAAAAGGCTGGCTGAGCGTCCCGTGGTGCGGGTGATGGGGCCCAGCTGGGTGAGGTTCACCCGCAGGTTGGTGAAACCTGACACCACTGGGGGGCGAGGGGGAGGGGCTTTTGGTTAGTCAGCTGCCCACAGCCCACACCAGCAAAGATCAACAAGACAGCCTCCTTTCCATACTGACATCCTGGTTTTCTACCAAATATAACCAATTAAGAAATTCAGGCGTGGCGCCCCCTACCTTCCACCTTATGGCTCAGAGGGCTGCTGATCTCTGAGAACTGCCTTAGGGGACTGAAGCGAATCTGTCCAGGGGAGAGGAGAACAGGTCAAAGCTCTGCTTTGGTCTCTTAAGTGCTCGCATCATACCTCATGAGCATTATGAGGGCATCAGATAATATAGTGCAGGGGTGGCCAATCTTTTTTTAGGATAACCTTTAGGTCAAACCCAGGTGTGAGGACTCTTCAGCCAATCAGTCCTCAAATTAGCAATCTAATTAGGGAGTTGCAGCGAAAACCTGCATATACACCAGCCCTTAGAATGGATGGTAATAAAACTTATCTGGGTAAAAGTGGTAAGTTGTGAAGAAGCAGATATTTACCCGACTGTATAGTAATATTTGCTATTTAAAATTAGCCCACGTCAACAGGTCAGTTTTCAGTGCATGCAGTCCAGGCTACACGGCTAAACAGTAATGAACGGTATGAGAACAAAGTAAGTCACTGGAGTAGCACCTCCTTGTGGCCCCTGCTGTGAAAGGCAAAAACTCACAGTCTGGTCCAGGTAGGGGTTGGCTGGGAATGGTGGCAGTGCATAGCAGTAGGTTTCCTGGAGGCTGTGTGGTAGCGTGGTTCTCGTAGCTGGGAAGGCGGAGCTGCAGTCCTCTGCCATGTAGAGGGCGGGCTGCCAGGTCTTCCCGAAGTCTGCGGAGCGCTCAACCACCAGAGCGTTGGGCCGGGGTCCCTGCAGACCGAGTAATTACTCCCACTGCAGTTACATTTACAGCTATTTTCATAACCGCTCAATCTGTGGCTGCTCTTTACCTTGAAATCCATCACCAGGGTGTCCAGCTGAAGGAGGTGGGGCAAGTCCAGCTGCAGAGTAACAGGGCTGACACCTGCAGGCAGGTAATAAGACACATCATGTTCCCAAACCAACACGGGCAGGTTCTGCCACAGCTCCCCCCCTACTGGAGGGGCAGTTTTCACGTGACGTCGCACTGATCAGCGAATCGTACAAAATGTGCCAGGGAACAGGGAGGCGCCGCGTCTGGTTGCAGCCTGTCCCACTGTCTCCATGGCAGGTAAATTCAAACGCAGCAGCTGAGATACGAAGTGGAAGCCGTACTTTACTGTCTCAAAGAACAGTTCTTCCGTCTTTTATCTACGTGTTGTGGCAGCATAACTCCATCCCCTACATTCTTCAGCTCTCTTCCAGCTACATGGACCACAGGGTACATCTAGTAAGACACCCCAAGAATCCCCGACTCTAACGATCCTCAAATCTTAAGATCGTACTGTTCAACTTCATGATGTAAAAAACACTTATGCAAACAAAGTAATACAAAGGTTTGGTGTGGTTCTCATGAAACGTGTCTGAACAGCATCTGAATCAGTCTAAAGCACAACACAGAACATTTTTACGGCCGGTTTAAAAATGAAAGGTAGACTGAACTCTCATGAGGTCAGGAACAATAAAAGAACAAAACAAAAGCAATTTTACCTCAGACATTTGCTTGGATGATTAAAAAAACGGTCAAAACTGAAGTAAATGTGAGCTTGAACATGGGTAACAACATGGGGTGACTTTGAGGAGTGACAAGGTGTGTGTGGGGGGGTTATGGACGTCAGTGAAGATGACGGGTGGGATATTAGCACAGCTGCTGCCTGGACTCACCTTTCTCAGACTGCCACCACCTGCTGGGCCCGGCGGTAGAGAGAACGTTCCGGATGGTGTGGGCATTCTGGCCTGACGGGTTCCGGGAGTCACACGGGCAACATTTGACCTTCCCCTGAGGTGGGGCAGAGAGGAAAGACACTCATAGTGCAGTGCTTGCAGTGCTTGCAGTGCCGCATGGAGGCGATCTTCATCAGCGCTCGCTTGTGTGCGTGTCAGCCCAGTGCCCCATGTCAACTTTGGTCCGGTGCATTTGGTTTCTGTGTTATGGAAGGTCAGTTCTGGCGCAACTAGCCTGATGGGTCAGAGCCTGTTGATATGAGGCCAGATCCCTTTAAGCATAGAATCGTATTCCTAGCTATTCCGGAACCTTCTCCTTCCATTCTGCTGTGCTCTTATCTGCATGGAGGGACTTTAAAAGGACTCAAAATTTATTCCAGATTCATTTGGAGGTAATTGGGGGTGCATTTAAACATTATTTTCTGACTACTTCAAAGGAAGTTAAATATTCCTAATTAAAACACATAGATTTAAAGCCCCCTTGATTATACAATGCTGTAAAAACTCACAGATCACTAAGACACAGGACTATTCACTCTCAACATACCAATGGGTCGGTCAGCCAAGCAACATAACAGAAACTGCTTTGCTCTTTAACAGCAAATCTCTTGCTCTCAAAGCAAAAAATCTGTATATCCTTAATTACTTCAGGTAACCTCACCCCACCCCTAAAACAGCTCCTTCCTCCCCACATCACAATAAATACATACACATTGCTTTGACCAAAGGGTGTAGGTTTGGTTCCAAAATTGCTAATGATCAAACCAGCCCCAAGCCCACAGCACTGGTACAGACATTTCCCCACTATCCTACCTAAATCTGCAACCTTGCTTCAACAAAGTCTAACACTATGCACACTGTGGGCTGGCTCCTAGACTGCCTTGCGTCACACACAGGAGGCTTTGAGCATCACACATTAATGACGCTGATATTCGCCAGCTGTGGTCAGAGAGCAGGGCCCGGGGCACGGGGCCCACTTATCCGGCACTGGGGAAGAGGCCCCGTAACTGGAACCTTCTAGAACCTTTGCTGACATGACCAATGAAAAGGTCCCAGGTAATCACACGCTGCTCAGCTGCCAACACCAAACAATCAAGTGATCTTTAATTAGCCTGAATACTGTATTTTATGTCTCTCTATGAGGATTTGCATTTGTCTACCCTGTTATTTTGTGACACTGGTCACGCGAATTGTGTTGGCATGCCGACAGTTACCCAGCATGCACGCAGACAGGACAGGGACTATAATTTGGACCAGCAAAGGGCCTATTTGCTAACAAGTCAAAACAGCAGCCTGACAGCTTGTGATGGCCTGGGATCCTTCTGCCTAAGTTATCACTTGCTTTGCATCCTGTACTTCCTGGGATAAAAGCTCCCGGCTCATTATTAATTGTTCGGGATAAGCGGTTATAGAAAGGGGACAGACGTTCACAAAGTACAGACCTTTGAAAAATAACAAAACAGAACAAAACAGTGCAAAAATAAAACAGAAAGTTACAGTACACAAATACTCTATGACATTCTGATTTTAGTGCAGTTGCTGGCATGTTCTGTGATTCACTGGGGGCAGTGGTGGCTTAATGTAATTGAAAGATTGCGGGTTCAAATCCCTGACCAGCAAAGCACCTCTGAGGTACCCTGAGCAAGGTATTAAGTGCCCCCTGCTATGTCACGATGTCACATATAGGTTAAATGCAGAGAACACATTTTGTTGTTGTGTGCTGTGTCAACAATGACAATTAATCACTTAATTAATTAATCAGCCGAGCAAATACCAACCCAAGTTGTGTCTTGGTTGTTTTTCAATAAATTTCCTGACCTATATAATCGGACCCTTACGAGTACAATTTCACTGCATCTTGTTTTCAATGTGTTTTCATTTTTAAGTGTAAAGGTCTTGTATAAATCATACCAATAGTGTCATCGACATGGTAACAGACATGGCTAATCAGCATCAGCAAAAATATTTGTTCGTCTGAGTGATTCCAAGATTGCGAGGTTTTAGGAGGTTAAGACATAACCCTGCCTGTTGTTGCGATTTCCCTGGAACTCTGTAGCTCTCCTACTCCAGTTGGGTAAAGTTTTTGTTCCTCAAGTAAAAGTCATCTCAGACACCATCCACCGTGCAAAGACTGGCTGCCCGCCCCAGAGAGCGAAGTTCACCAGCCACAACAACAGCAAAAGCTTGCGAAAGGTCTCCAAAGAAGGATTTTCAGTGGGAATCTAATGGTTAGCCTGGGTAAAGTAATACAACGACAGAGATTTAGAAGGACAGACTAAGCTTATTTGTGGCTGTCTAACAGTAAGACTGAAGCATTGCTCAAAAAAAGTAATGCACACTAGTGATTGTTTGCTTAGAAAACGCAGAAATTAATTGTACTTTACTGCCAAGAAAGTCCACTAAAAAATGAAAATGAGTAATTTAGAAAATGTATGAATACTTATAGATTTCGAATTGGCATCTTGTCCAAGGTATAGCCTAGCCTTATATGGTATGCTGCCTGAGACCCTGACCAGGATGAGTGGTTGGAAAATGGATGGATGGATGAATGGAAATGGATTTCCAAAAAGAAAAGTTAAATGTAAGAACACAGAGAACCATCTAATAGCCTTTGTGTTGCAAATTCGCAGGCGGGCATCGTGCGCCATTAGCCCGCAGTCCCGCACCTACAGGGCATCCATCTTCCTGTCCTCAGCCTTGGTGGCCATTCATTTATGAGAGAAACCACAGGCTAACACAGCTGCTCCTTGTTTCTGCCCATTAGATGGGTGTGAATGCTGTTTACCACAGTGAGACCTGCTGTAGACAACATATAATTACTGCAGTATAAAGGGAGACTAATGCTTAGCCACAGAACAGCAGACAGCCAACAGCAATCAACGGGATGCCCTGTATCGCTGATAATGACTCATTATTAATATAAGGTGTAATATTTATATGTTCCACAAAGCAATGAAGGGCTCATATTCGGTAATATCAGCTTCTCGCTGGCTGCCTTCCTTCAGTCACCAGCTACAAGCTTTGCTGGCACTCAGGGTACATCCCATAGCGGCCTTATTTATTTTTGCTGGGCCCGATGTTCCCTCAGCCCTTTGTTCCCTCAATATGACATTTTAGTGGACTTGTGATAGAGTTTGTTTAGTCAAAGTTGGGGTTTTGGATTATATCCTTAAACCTGTCCAATGTCATATTCTATTCTGGCCCATAGATCCATAAAGCACCCAGTACAACCTACACTAATCCAGTCAAAGCCCCCATTCATGTGCTACACTAAAAGTCAGTGGGCCACGCTAACGGTCAGAGCACCAATCCATATGCTATGCTAACCGTCATTGCTGCTATCCATATGTTATGCTAACAGTCAGAGCACCTATCCATATGCTATGCTAACCGTCATTGCACCTATCCATATGCTATGCTAACCGTCATTGCACCTATCCATATGCTATGCTAACAGTCAGAGCACCTATCCATATGCTATGCTAATAGTCAGAGCACCTATCCATATGCTATGCTAACAGTCAGAGCACCTATCCATATGCTATGCTAACAATCAGAGCACCTATCCATATGCTATGCTAACCGTCAGAGCACCTATCCATATGCTATGCTAACCGTCAGAACACCTATCCATATGCAGTGCAAACAGTCAGTGCACCCATGCGTATGCATGGTAAGAGTCAATGCACCTATCCATATGCTATGCTAACAGTCTGAGCTTATTTTTCACACTATGACTCATTTCTAGGTTTAATTCAGTTCAAAGTCCAGATGAGGTGATAGACCTTTGGGTCTTCTTTTTCCATTCTGGGTTTTTCTTTCACCCTCGGCATGCCCAGGCACCACTTCAGCTATCACCTGACACATCTTATTCATTATGTATGTAACTTGACTCATTCCACTACACCTTGTTGAAACGTGTTATAATTCACAAAACCTGGCTACTGAAAAACTCCAAATGATTACACCAAATGAGAGTGACAATCAGAGACAAGGAAACTGTTCATAGAAATTACTGTTGGGTCAACTTAAAACTATAAAGATACTATAATGTCATCCTAGCATAAGAGGCAGATAGGCTAACTGAAACTATTTTTACTGACTAGCAGGTTGTTCAGGTAATCTCAATTAGTGTTCAATCTGACAAAAGAAATTAGAGATTTCTGCTTTAATGCTGACTCTGCCAAAAATCATTCGCTCTGGTATTGGGCTTGACACATTCTTCAGTCTCATTTTGAAAGTTTGGGTTCAGCGACGCCTGATGGAAAATGCCTTTTTAAACAACATTGTGAAACGGATGATCTCTTTCTCCAGTTCCTAGCTGCCAAGTGAGCCAGAAGTAGAGAGGGCAAGATTGCAACATCTGGCCCCTGGGAACAAACAGAGGGAGGGGCTGGGGGCCCCTCCTGGTGAAAAATGAGGCATTGTACCAGATATCGACTGTCTTTGCCTATCCTTCCTTCACAAACAGAACTGCCGACCTACCTCCAAACAGACCCGAAACCACACACTCACACATACAGCGTACATCTTTTTTTAAAAGGAAAAAGAGCTTCATGTCATTTTAACCATTGTCATTGCTGAAGTTCTATGACCGGAGCTTCTGTAGAAGCAGCATGGGGACGATCCTGAAGCTGCTGCCTCCCCTCAGAATGTACGTCTCACAGCTGCCCTGAAGCTGCAGCAATCCCTGCCACTCTTAGTCTCCGCTATGACTTTGCTCAGTATTAAAAAACTATGTATGAGTGTTGAAAAAAAAAAACTGTGATAAGATACACTATATGGGCAAAAGTATTGCCCATCACATCCACAGGAACCTTTATGACATCACATTCTAAATCCATCGGCATCAGTATGCAGCTGAGCCTCCCCTTGCAGCTGTAACAGCTGCCACTCTTCAGGGAATGATTTCCACAGGATGTAGGAGTGAGTCTGTGGGAATTTGTACCCATTCATCCAGAAGAGCATTTGTGAGGTCAAGTACTGATGTTGGACACGAAAGCCTGGCTTTTAAGATGAAGATTAAACTCTTAATCAGGGTTAAAGATGGAGTTCACACAACTAGGTTCTGTACATTTGTTGAAAGGTGAGATGTGTTTTCTTCAGCCCGATCCCTGTGACAGCAGAACGTGATATTCTTAAGCTGACACCATAAAGGTGTTCACCTACGTTTGATATACAGAAGATGCTAAAAAAGGTCATACCAGTCCTAGTAGCGTGCAGAAGGTCTCAGGTGCGGCGAGACCGCAGGTGGAGGAAGCTCGGAGGTATGTGTCCCTGCCCAGAAGCAGGTCTCCTGATGGAGGGTAGCAGGCCCCACGCTGGCAGTCTCGCTGAGCGCCGCAGAGAGCAGCCAGAGCTGCGGGGCGCACGAGCGAGGATTTAGTAAACAATTACAGAGACCCTCCACCTTACTCACAAAGATAATTGCAGTATACACACCCCCTTTACATAATCCGCATTAGCTGGACACCCCCACTACATTTTCAACATACTCATAGCCAAGACCCCCACCCCCATTTAAATCATCTTTATTGTTTAAAGATCACTCTTCTTAACAGGGGTCAACAAGTCTAGAGAGCATCACTGCATATTAAAATACCCCAGGCTCTCTTTACCATATATCCATAGCACAGTAAGAAACTAAGTAGACAGTATAGTATAGTATAGTATAGTTAAGTATGCATACATAATTGTATGAATATATTCACAGTAAGGGTACACACCTGCTATGGGGAGTAGAACCCAAATCTTCATGTGGTCCACTTAAACCTCCTGCAACTGAAAGCCACAAAACGTAGGAAAGGAATCAGTATATGATCACAGCTCTGTAATTACATGCCGGTATGCCACAGCTACAGATCTAGAAACTCACATCCATAGGGGATATAAAGCACTAAGGAAGATAGGAGAGACAAGAACAGCGACTATCAGAAACAGCGAGACCTAAAAGAAACCAAATTCACAGTCCTGGTAGCTCACCGGCGACTCGTAGATCTGTGTGTCTGCGGTTTTATCTCGTTGAGAACTCGGGAGTGAGAATCCCTGGGCAGGCGCCCCGCTGTTTATAAAGGCGAGCTCACCTGGCTGGCGGTGATACAGCATGCGTCAGTACCGCGGGAGACGGCCACACCTCACTTGTGAAACACCCCCACCCCCCCAGGCCATGAATCAGCCAGCCGCGATCCACCGCCATCCAGATCATACCCGGCCAAACCCAAACGGAGGAACGGCGTTGCTATAGCTAACGAAAAGTCTCACATATGCCCCAGGGGTATGCAAAACGTTTCTGTCAGCATCTTACCAGAATGGATTTATCTCAATTATAAGAAAGAAAATTTAAACATTTGTTTCTCGTATTTTCTGGGGTTCTTTATGAGTTGAATCAAATGTTTGTTATTCTTTTTTCCCCTTTAGTCTCAGCTTTCGAAACCTAAGTAATCTTGTGTAGCCATTGATGTCTGATTTGGTGTAAATGAAAAAGGAACGGGAATACAATCCTAAACCTTTTATCAGCTCGGAAACTGACAGGCACGAGTGTGTGGATGTTATTTGGAAGGCTCTGCTTCAGAGCTGTCTGGACTTGAGGTTGTCTGCACCCCGCTGTCTGTGATGTGGCGGGTGGTCGCCGCGGTGACCAGGTGCCAGGTGGAGGCATGGAGACGCGTGTCTGAGAGTTCACTCCACCATTACCCTACTCCATGTCTCTATGGCTGCTGGGGGCTGGGGGTCACTTTAGCAGCCCCATGATGCTCTGGTATGCCCTCGTCTCCATAGGGATAGGCTGCAGGCAGAGTCAGGGATGGAGCAGGAATGGAAAACTTCTGTATATATATATATGACTGTTGATTGATGGTTAAAACATACATGAACATACGAGACAGAATACAAGACAAGCAGAATGGCAGCCATATTGACATATGGACACGCTGTATAAATGGCCGAAGAAAAAGATAAAGCTTTAAGTTTGTTTCACCACTGACTCACAGACAGCTGATTGTACACGGTATTTAAAAGATGTGCCCTGAGGCTACACATGTTCACCTGGGCCATTCCGCAGCTACGCTGACTAACTTCAGTGAGGAAAAGGTGTGGCTGTATTGACTAAACGTCTGCACCCAGTCTTTCTTTGCCATGGAGATTGCTGACTGGCAATAACGTATTTACCACAGCTCCTGATGTGCTGTTCCCTAAACTAAATGGGGGGTAATCATTAGTACCCAGATCCACTCTGACTGAAGAGTATAGCCTTCAGATACATCCAGTTATGATCTGGCATTGTGGAAGCGTAGAGTAGACCGCTACAAAGTAACCCTATTCTCCCTGCAAGTCATAGATGGGGTCTGTTTGGATCTTCAAAATGTACTAATTTAAATTTTGGTTGCTACTCATTGACTGCTCAGCTGACGCCTGAGGGGGTGGGGGGGGGTTTGGCCTTGTAATCCATCTTTAGGTAACTTATTTCCATCTACCTATTTCTTAAGTATAACCCTAGTTACACGATTGGATATTACACCCACCACAACATTCAGCCGGCCCCCAGCACAAGACCGTGTGTGTTCGTGGATGGGGCCTGTAACTTTCAAAGCAGGAAGTAAGTAAGTAAAATGTATTTATAGAGCACATTTAAACACAGCTATTGCTGACCACTGTGCCGTACATCAATAAATAGTAAAATAATAATAAAAATTCACAAGGGCTAAGTCTTTCAAAGAAAGAACATTAATTTCTCAAATGAAGCGGATTAATATTAATCAGTATGATCACGCAAGACTTCTTTGAAATGGGCATGTAGACTTATGGTATGAAATGTGTACGTGTTTGTATGGTTTCTCAGTCGTTAATAATAACACTTTCTAAACAAGCAGTTGTAAGTGCATTACGGAGAATATCCTACAAGACATAAATGTTTTGATTAAAACAGTTAGAAGAATAACAGTGTTAGTTTGCAAAATTATTATAAAGCAAAACATATTTATATAACAGTAGTTTACTAGCACTTTCTGTGAACACAGCAGACAGCCTGGGCCTCTCAGTCACATGACCAACCCCTGACTCACATGACCACAGACTGCACAGTCTTGATGTGCCACAACTGTGCCTTACACTGCTCATATTTTATTACGGTGTAATCAAGGCTGGAGATTAAGCTTTCCCTCTCATCTGATTCGAGGAATTTAAATAAAATTAAAGTAGGCCTACAAAAAACAGACACTAAGCAGTAAAAAAATGCATGTTGGACTACTTATTTCTTTTTACTGAACTAGCCCTTTTAGCTAGTAGCAAAACCCTTAAGTTTTACCCCAGACTTCTGCTTAAACATTACATACAAAACGATAGATTTTATCTTTGTGTATTTTATAGTTATGCAATTATTTGTACTATTATCTGGCATTATTTTACCTTCCGATTGCCGATGACACGTAAAGATTTCAAGATGCGAACATCTGAAGAGCTATATGCTGTATAAACAGATAAACCAGATTGTGTCATTTCTGTCCTTGGTGTTTGTTGAAGACTTATTTTTTTACAGATAATTAACAGAATGTCAGTTGTACTATGACAAAGTACCATGGATATGGAGTGATTTGCACTTGTTGTTGTAATCACACACTGGTACAAATTTTCTTTGACAGACTGGCGAGCAAAAGCTCATTAATTATAGGATAAACTGAGTGGCTTTTTAACAACAAACTAAAAGCAAAACATTGGGAAAGTTCTGACTTTAATATGACAGAATTACTTAATAATGCCATCAGAAAATGCAGCAATCATGCACTGGAGATACTTGTGTATGAACAGATGGGTGAATGGATGGATAATTAGTCCAACTGTGAGTTTAAAAACCATACTTACCCAATTCTCTGACGTATACTAAATCCCAAGCCAGTTTGCATTGCGCAATAAAAGTGCTGATGGAACAGGACGGAAAAGGCAGATCTTTAATGATAATTTTGCCTACTTGGGGGTTTTTGGCATCGTGGTCTGCGCGTGTCTCTTCTGAGTCTGGCTCTCGGATCTGCGTGCAAATGTTACGAACTCAGCCCGAATACCACAGGTGCCATCTCTGTCATGTTGAGCAGACGGATGTTTGACGGGGGCGTTTCCAAAGAGACCGTTAAAAACCACAGACGCCGCTTTTCAAACTTCACTCGGCACGTTTGCCTGAGACCACCACCAGGGACGAGGGTCAGCCTTGGAGTATTCTGGTACTACAGAATCAAAAAGGACTGTGACTGTGTAAGTACTTTATTTTGTGTGTTTTACAGCTACGTGAGTGTTCACTTCATTGTCACTAATGATGCAGCGTCCTGGGTAAAAATTCCTGTGTTTCCTGACACATGATGCAGATTCTGCAAGGGGGGTCACAAAATTCAGTGCAGATCCTCGGGTCTGTATGATATATTGTGTGTTGTCTCGGCAGGATGGAGACTATGCAAGACCTGATCCCGTTCACCAGGGAGATGCTGGCCCAGGGGGTTGGCGGACGCATGGTGAAGGTGTACCTGATGGGCACTGCGGTGGCCGCGCTGGGGGTGGCGCTAGGTGTGGTGGAGACCATCTGCCAGCCGTTCTCCGCCGAGGAGTCGCCGGACGAGGAACTGGAACGACCACTGCGTAAGGCGCGACGCGCGCGGGGTGCGACAGCGGCCCGACGGCAGAGTAATGGCGAGGACCAGGGTGCGGAGGTGGAGGCGCTGATGATCCAGGCTAAGAAGGAGCCGCTTGCGGCGGCAGGCGGAAGGAGGAACTCTGCGACTAGGTTACACGCTTCCTAGAGATCCCCTGACAGACCAGCCCAAATGCACATCCCATATTTATTTCAAAAACACCCCCCTCCCCCCCACATTGTGCGCCGTGCATTAACACACTCCCCAAGGCTCAGACAGAAAACAAACCACAACCTTTACCCTGCTGTCCATCCACAAACACCAACCACAGGAAGACCGGTATGGGTTTTACGCTCGGATTCCACGAGACAAGATGCTGACCCTCAGACAGACGCTGGACCGTCTCTCCTAACCTGGCTAAGCCTTGCCATTGCTAATCGGGGGCGGTTTTTGGGATTTACGGGTGTTGTACTCTCAACGTGTGTGAAATCGGTATTTCTGCTGTGAACGCGGCGAGACGTTATGTTCAGCGAGCGGAAACGTGCTGAATTCTAGTGCTGGAGGTGAATAAGTTTTAATGTAAAAAGCCAAATTTAATGATGCAATGTGCTTTAAACCGTGGGCTGAAAATAAAATACATTCCTAACCAAGCTTATTTTATACTTTTTTGTTAATTTCTATTGTTTTTGTATGACGTTTAAGTTAAAGCATCTGGTTATTTAGTTGTGGTGTGGATCAGTCATGTTTACTTTTTGTTTAATTTTTGCATTTTCATGGTATTTAACATTATTATATTGTAACATTGATATTTAACACCCTAACTATCTATTTTAATTGCTTATTCCACTGTCTCTTTTATTTGAAAATACAATTTAATATAAATTCACCAACAGGAGAGCATCCTCAACTTTCCATGACAGAAGCTAGATTTTTGGAGACAAACCTGAAGTTGGTGGTTGGCTTGGTATTTGTTTGATAGATAAATAGGTTATTAACGCAAGGAATAAATTATTTTTTATTCACCTCTTACCTTAAATTACAGCATTACAGAATGACACACAGATAAATGCTACTTTTGAAGAATAACACTCATGGAGAAATGCAGTCTGCAGTTATCTGTGGTAACAAAGAAGCAGATTTTTATTGAGAAAATGAATTCTGCATTACACTGAACAGAATTCTACAGAATATCATTGAAAATTTCTGCAAACTTGCTCGACGTCTTCAAGGTGGTTCAAAGACAAATGATGGAAGGATGGATGAAATAGCAAGTTTCAGTATTTGTTTCCTAATATGCTGAAATTACTGTTCCCCATTCCTGCTCTGCTTATCAAAATCTGTTACACGCTTCCTATTACAATCCATGTGAATATTGCCTGCCCTCTGGTGGCAACAATCTGCCACCAGTACGTTCCCTGAAATTTGTAACACTTCTAAATTGCAGGTAATATTCACAGCATACTTTTATTTTCATATTGGAAACTTATCAGTGCCTAATAATGCGACTGGTTGCTGCAGTCTAATTGTCCTGTTGGATTGACGGCTCAAGCAAATGCACTCTGTTATGTGCATGTAACTATATCCTGAAGGTACGTGCCTAGTTCGCACTCCTGGAGGTCTCCATGCACAAATGAGTAAAAATATGACCATGAAAAAAGTTGCAATTGATCAGCAACAACATTCAGATGTAGCATCACTACTGAGCTTAGAGTCTCCTGTTAGATGAGCATTTTCACAAAAACAAGACTTCTAAAGAAACTTCTGTAACATTCAGTACAAAATAAACACTGTCTATTCACTTAAATTGCATAAATATGCGCTTTATACAGTTCTACTGTTGTATAAATATATAAATATAGGTAAAATGTCACATAAACCCATATAAAAACTTCACAGTTCCAAAACAACACTCCCATGTCCTGACACGGTATATGATGCAAGTTTCCTTTACGCTACATATAAGCCTGAGATATACAGGATTAAATACAAGGGAAACTCACTTTGGTCAACACCATTATGGGCCCCTTAGTATGGATTACTTCCAGTACCAAAAATCGCAATGACCTCACATGTTAAATTATCAGATATTTTCTATTTTCTGCCTTGATAAGATCAAATCCAGGGCCACATTTGAACCCTTTATATCAATGGTATCCATTCCATACTTTAAAACTTCTTACATTAGTGACTGACAGATTAATGAATCACTGTGAAACTTAAGCTGTAAATTAAAAACTTATCTGACTTTCCCCTAACATACTTACACAGCAGCTACCTACAGGTAACTCTTCCATTTTCTATCTATCAGTGGATGAGCTGTCTGGAGCAGGATTTTCTATGAACTTCTCATAGCCCCTAAATGACTGAAAGATGAGGTCTCCTCACCACCAGAGATGAAAATATCACAAGTGTGGTGGCCCAACGCTTTACGTCGTGACTTTCGCTATATGATGTAACACTTTCTTCACGTCTATACAAATGATAGTTCTGCTATAACATCCCCGAATAACACACCTAAACACCCAAACAATGAAGGAATACACTCGATGCTGGGTTCTTGTTTTAGAAGTGCTAATTTTCATTAAATCTGCCCTAGTGCAGTAAAAATCTGCCTAAGGAACATACTGGTTATACAACTCCATGCATAAAAGAATAACTTTAACACTGTAATAAAAGCCTCATCTTATCAAGTGCTTTTAAATTACTAATAAATAGCAACAGGGATTTAATTCTGAGTGGTCTGATTTAAGTCTATTTTGTTCATAATCTCGGTAATTTGCATGGTTTTACAGAAGGCATCTATCATGTTATTGCAGACTCGCATGTCCTATATGGTGTTATGTCCTCCTGTTTTGTGTGCGTGCAATTCAGTGTGAATTTGAAGTCTATGGATTTGTGTGTTTGTCCGGCTGGTCTTTCCATGTAAATGCAAGACTCTGGCCTCAGAAGCAGAGCTCTAGTCAAGTTGGCAATAGTAGACTGTGGAACCATGGAAGACCCCAAAGCCAGGATAGAGGGGCTCAGTGAACGTGCTGGTGAACTTGTGCAGGAGAGTCGGTTTGCCAGGGGAAATGCTGTAGAAGCACAGGATCCCGGCTGGCCAATCCAGGAACACGCCCGCTCTGCAGGAGGGGCAGGCTGGGGCCGGGATAGCGGTGTCCACGTTGCCATGCCTGGCGATGTAGGTGTCGTCGAAGCAGCGCACGCTCCACGACTTCTCGTTGCGTCCCAGCCCGCACTCGAAGCCCGCCCCTTTCCTGCTGAGCCCCCGATAAGCCACTCCCACGTTAGCACCCGGCCCATCGTACCACTCGATCTCCCAGTAGCAGCGACCGGTCAGACCCTCTCTGCACAGCACTTGAGGCCAGTAGTCAAATCTGTCCGGGTGCTCGGGGTAAACCTGACCGTCTTCATCACGTGTCACTTTGCCGTTCCCCTCCGACAGGTACAGCCACGGGTGCATTGTGTCAAGATCCAGTGTAAACTGGCAGGCATCTGTGGACAAGAGAAACAGTCATTTAATCTTTAAAACCGTCAATATTTACGCAAAACAAACATAAGTGAAACATAAATATAAACTTGAGCCACACCATCATTCACATACTCAAACACACAAAACACATAGACACTTACATGACAATAAGTAAGGGCTATACTTTTATATTTTAAAAAGAATGTTGTTATGCTGATGTTTTTTTTTACTGAGGATAGCTCAAAGTGATACACGTAAGTGTAATTTCATACTTACGTGTACCACTATTTGGACAAAAGTATTGGGGCACAACTGTG
>JAODKE010000138.1:20161010-20183108 GCA_026779605.1 Mormyrus hasselquistii | reverse complement strand
TCAAAGTGATACACGTAAGTGTAATTTCATACTTACGTGTACCACTATTTGGACAAAAGTATTGGGGCACAACTGTGAATCACTGAATTCATGTGTTTCATTCATACCCAATGCCAGAGGTGTAGAAAATCAAGCACCTAGCCATGCAGTCAGGTTCACAGGCATTTGTGAAAGAATGGGTCATTCTGAAGAGCTCAGTGAATTCAAATGTGGGACTGTCAAAATAAAGACTATTAGGTTATCATGCTGTTATCATATGAATAGAGCTATTTTGCAATTTGTCCATATGGTGTATATATTTTGGCCTAGAGAATTAACAGGCTTTGGCCTGGAATAATTTAACCATTCATGTGAATAATAGAGAAACCAAACTACTAGAAGGAACCAAGATTTTAAAAATACGTGGGTTTAATTCTCAGGAGGTGCACAATCAGTGTTGCATGAGTTTTCTCTGTAGTCTGGCTTTTCCTGCAGCTGGTGAACTTGTGTCCCTAATGCATGTGAGCCTGTGTGTGAACTGAGATGGCCTGTCTGGGTATTCCTCAGCCTTGTATCATATGCGGTCTGAGGTTCCAGGCCCTCTGTGACCATGCACTGGATATGTTTCACAGTTGGATGGATGGCAGAGGTGGAAAGGTCAGGTTCAGAAAGTACAAATCCAGACCAAATCAACAGCATTTTACTGGGGGAGGCTGCTCAGGACAGACTCACATTTGAGCAGACCTGCTTTGAGGCGACACTCTCCACCATGCTCCATGCTGCAAAGGAAGCAGAAAGACAGAGGCTGAGGGACCGAAGTGGAAACTCAAAGTACCGTAACGGCAGCAGAACGTCAAAAAAGCCTAGCAGGACACCTTCCAAACCACTAAATTAATTTTAATTTATCTGGTAACACTTAACTTGAGGAGATACGGGTAAGTTAGTAACTCAGTTACTACTCAAGTACAAATCATGAACAAATACAGAATGCATGAAATACACAAACTGTTATGATCGATTAATGATGAACAAACACAGGATTCATATACAAGTAACATGCAGTATTACTAAAAGTATATAGTAACATGTATTAATGCATTAAGTAAGAGTGCATTATCTGTGCCCCTGTGTTACCATTTATTTTAAACTAAGACTGACTATTCAGTGTAACGAACAACAGATAAGCAAAATAATAATTATATTTAGAATACCTGTTTTTTTATTGTTAGTCGACAAATGATCAATTTCATTAACTGTCTGATTTGTGTGTCTTGGTGAATTCATGCTCACAAGCAACACAACACAGATTATACTCACTTTAGCTTCTCCAGTTTACAGCTGGGGTCCTCCAGGCCAGCAGAGAGCAGTCTCACACCTGACTCTCCTGGGTGATTGTAGCTCAGGTCCAGCTCTCTCAGATGTGAGGGGTTTGACTTCAGAGCTGAAGCCAGAGAAGCACAACCTGCCTCTGTGACTTGACAGCCCGACAGCCTGCAGAGAGGAACAGATTATTGCATCATTATTATACTACAATGCATTAGATGTCCCCTAGTAAATGTAAAGATGTCTTGTTGACCATGTTGTTTTGCAGCTTTTGCAGTGCAATAGCAACAAGGCCACAAACCTCAGTGTCTCCAGTTTACAGTGTGGATTCCTCAGTCCATCAGAGAGCAGCTTCACTCCTGAATCCTGCAGGTCATTGTCACTCAGGTCCAGCTCTCTCAGTTGTGAGGAGTCTGAGCTGAGAGCTGAAGCCAGCTCTTCACAACATTCTTCTCTAAGGTTACACTGGTGCAATCTAAGCAAGGAAAAACAAGTTTTCATAAGACACTATAAGGCACAGACCAACCGTATAACATAAACAACAGTAAAAACCATTTGGAAATAGTTACAAAGAAGTACAGATACATCAGGCAATATCGTCACCTTCCACTAGTTAGAATTTCATTAAATATATTAACCAGGAAAACTTTAACTTCATTTTACAGCTTCACCAGTTCATAATGAAATACTGACCTCAGTGTCTCTAGTTTACAGTGTGGATTCCTCAGTCCATCAGAGAGCAGCTTCACTCCTGAATCCTCCAGGTTATTGTCACTCAGATCCAGCTCTCTCAGGTGTGAGGAGTTTGAGCTGAGAGCTGATGCCAGCCATTGGCAGCAGTCCACTGTGAGGTTACATCGGACTAGCCTAGACAGAATTAAGTAAAAAAGATGGTTAACCAAATACTCCTTTTATTACAATGTGTCTTTGACAAATTATGGACCCTTCCAGACTGTGATGAACAGTCTTTATATCCACGGAGTTAAACCTCCTAACAACCACTGGAAGTAAATGCACCAAGGAACAATTTCATTGGACATTTACATAATGACACAAGCATTTCTTCTTATGTTCTGTCTTGCAAGTCAAGTTCAAATGGCTCTTTTCTTGGCATGTACTTGCACACCATTGATCACATTAGAATTATGAATAAATCATAGTTTTATATAGGTTAACCATTTATATAGAGGACCGTTTTCCTAAAGCAGGATTTTCCAACCTGTGGGCCAAGCCCCCTAGTGGGCTGTTAGGGTATTGAAGGTAGGCCGGTATATGTTGTTGCGTGCCTTTTCTACAGTAGGTCACTTTATGAGAGGCTTGATAACAAGCTAAAACCAATGAAGAGCAAGCAGAGACATTAAAACAGTCGCGTTTGTATTATAACAGCAGCCCTCTCAGGTGCGTGAGCATCCATTTTCTGTAACTTGCAGTACTGACCTCAGTATCTCCTCTCTACGTTTACAGTTTCAAAACAGTACTGACCTCAGTATCTCCACTTTACAGTTATAGTTCCCTTGCAGTACTGACCTCAGTATCTCCACTTTATAGTTGCAGTTCCCTAGCAGTACTCTCCTCAGTATCTCCACTTTACTGTAGTTATAGTTCTCTAGCAATACTGACCTCAGTGTCTCCAGTTTACAGTATGAATTTCTCAGTTCATCAAAGAGCAGCTTCACTCCTGAGTCTTTTAGGTCGTTGCCACTCAGGTCCAGCTCTCTCAGCTGTGGGGAGCTGAGAGCTGAAACCAGGTCTTCGCTACAGTCCTCTGTCAGGTTACACTGGTCCAGGCTAAACAGCAGACAAAACGGTAGAAAAAAAGCACCATAGTACATCTGTGGCATTTAAAAACGAAAATGTTTAAAACACATTTTGACTTACGTGAGCTGTTTTTGCCCAAAAACCTTGATGAAAATGAAGTTACAGAAAATTTAAAATGCCGCATACCTCCTTTACTTATAAAAATTCTTGAAAAAGCAATGGGAAAATATAAATAATTCAAAACTATTAAATTACATCAAATACTGTAAATATATTCAGTGACAAAAAAAGTTAAGCACCCAGAAGTAAGGGTCCGATTTGGATGTAATTTGGTACACGTGCAGATCAGTGATGGATACGTAAATGATTCAGTTTGCAAGGTATTGGTGCCATAACTGGGAGGCATGGACTGATGACGAGTGACATCGTACCATGTTCAGTACCAGATCTGATATTATAATCATTGCGATACAGTCACATGACCTTTCACCACGTCCAGATTAATTTCATTTCCACCACACTGAATGGGTGCTTTTATTTTTTGTCAATGAGTGTAATTGGCTCTGCATGAATTTCAACACCATTTCAATTGCATATACTTACAGAACTGTTCTGGAGATCCTGATCACTGGAAGGAGCCTTTTCAGTGCTTCTTCTGATTTGATGTACTTTTTCAAATCAAAGACGTCCTGCTCTCCCTCTGATGTCATCAATACAAAGACAAGAGCCGACCACTGTGCGGCTGAGAGGTACTCTGTCGAAAGGCCACCCGAGCTCAGGTAACTTTGAATTTCCTGTACCAGAGAGTTGTCACTCAGCTCGTTCAGACAATAAAACAGATTAATCGACCTCTCGGTACAAAGATTCCCCCTGATCTTCTCTTTGATGTATCTAATGGTCTCCTCAACACTCTCTGAGCTTCTTTCTGCTTGTCTCATTAGACATTGCAAGAATCTCTGATTAGAGTCCATTGAAATGCCAAGAAGAAAGCGGAGGAAAACGTCCAGGTGTCCAGTTTTACTCTGTAAAGCCTTATCAATGGCACTTTTGTGCAGGTAAGTTATGGATTCTTTTACAATTGCTGCACTTTTCTCAAGCACATTAATGTTGTTGTTCGTAAATGACTCAAACACATAGACTGCAGCCAAAAACTCCTGAACAGTCAGGTGCACAAAGCTGTACACTTTCCTCTGAGACATCACATCTTCTTCTTTAAAGATTTCTGTACACACTCCAGAGTATACTGAAGCTTCCCCAATATCTATGCCACACTCTTTCAAGTCCTCTTCATAAAATATTAAATGCCCTTTTACCAGGTGCTGAAATGCCAGTTCACCTAGTTTCAGAATGATCTCTTTGTCAGATTGTAGCAGCTCATTCATTGCATGATACTTCTGATTTTTTCTGTTTATTTGAATTAGCAAGAAATGTGTGTACATCTGTGTCAGAGTTGTAGGAATTTCCTCTTGCTCTTTATCATTAAACATTTGCTCAAGGACAGTTGCTGAAATCCAACAGAATACTGGTATATGACACATGATGAATAGGCTCCTTGATGATTTTATATGTGAAAATATGGTACTGGCCAAGTCCTGGTCGATAAATCTCTTTGTAAAGTATTCTTTCTTCTGCGGATCATTAAAGCCTCGTATGTCAGTCACCCGGTGGACACACTGAGGAGGGATCTGACTGGCTGCAGCTGGTCGGGAGGTTATCCAGAGGAGAGCGGATGGGAGCAGATTCCCCTTAATGAGGTTAGTCAACAGCACATCCAGTGATGTTTCCTTTGTCACATCACAACAGGTAAAATTATTCTGGAAATCTAGAGGAAGTCGACACTCATCCAGACCATCAAAGACGAAAACAGTTTTGACTCTACCAAGTTCATCATCTGTATTCACTTTTAATTCTGGAAAGTAGCGATGAAGGAGTCCCATAAGACTATATTTTTTATGCTTCTCAAGATTAAGATCGCGGAACTGAAGAGGAAACATGAAATGCACATCCTGATTTGCTTTTCCTTCTACCCAGTCAAGAATGAACTTCTGCACAGACACTGTTTTTCCAATGCCGGCGATCCCCTTTGTCAGTACAGTTCTGATTGGTTTCTCTTGACTGGTTAGAGGCTTAAATATGTTGTTGCAGTTGATTGCAGTCTCCAGAGTACTTGTTTTCTTGGCTGTCGTCTCGATCTGCCTCACTTCATGTTCATTATTAACTCCTTCGCTCTCTCCCTCCGTAATGTACACATCCGTATAGATGTCATTGAGTAGAGTTTGACTTCCCTGCTTTGCTATCCCTTCAAACACATGTTGATACTTCTGTTTTAGCTTCGCTTTCAATTCCTGCCGAACTTCTCTTTTGGACACATCTAAAAGAACATGGATTGTAGGTATTATTGCTTAATGTCAAAATTTAATTTCCGGAAGAACTACAACGAATCCACCATAGGCATTGAATTTTTTAGGAACCCTTGTGATGGAGGGAAAAATGATACCGTTAAGATGGTCAAAATATACTGGGTTTCTTGGTAACTAAGCAGCCCATCGCCTGGGTCACCATGAGTCATGTATCATTGGCTATGGGTCACATGTCTCCTGGTCAGCATTTCGATTCAGGTTCGAAAACAGATAAGTTTATTTTGTACTCAGCACATTCATAAAAAATGCTCTGGTTTATAAGCAATAAGTATTGCAGTTTATGGGTAGTGAATAAAACACATTCAATTCTTACAGACAACAACAGGGCATCAAGAACAGCTTTAGCTAATGCTGCGCTTGTAACTCTAAAACCTGTGCAACCAACCCTCTTGCAGTTGCAAGAAAAAATCTTACTTTCCCTGTCCATCATTGTTTGTGCGAAGTCTGTGGACTGGTTCCTTTCTTGAACCAGACGGGTGAATTCTTCTGAAAGATGGGACCTGCAAATGGAACATTTTCTTACTGTAGTTTTAGATCACTGTGCATTCAACCTAATCCGCTTACTGTATATTTATCTCACATTGAGATAGACATTCAATTATTTAAGTTTTAAACAAACAAACACTTCACTTGATGGGGCACAAGTAATGTAGTATTATACTATTACTTGTGGATTAATTAACCACAAACTAAATCTTAGTTACATACTGATCTCATGTTATTTCATCATTTATGAACTGTGGCTCCATATTTGTTCGTTCAGTAAATCTTTGTGATCTACGAAAAAACTACTGAAAGAACAAGTGATGAATAACACAAATGAAATACTGATTGCATGTTTGTTCACCATTAACGAATCATGACATCTGTTTTTTAGTAGCTACTATATTTGTTCACAATTTGTTTTTCAGCAGTATGCAAGTTATTACTTATTAGTAGTATTTGTGTCCCTCAAGTGAAGTGTTCCCAGACTTTTTAGTTAATATCACCCTCTTACTGAGGCATTTACATGCAGACATGGTTTTAAGATAAAGTGGAAGCAAAGTAGATCCATATATGAGCTAAAATCACACATCTTACATATCTGGTCTTTCTTTGAAGGTGATTGACCGAGGTATGGAGTCCTCACTCTTCATGGACAGACAGCTGGGTGAGTCTGCTCTCTTAATTTGGACCCTAGAATCAGAATGTGGACACAAACAATCCGCTTAACCTCACCCCATTAAACTGAGGTTCACCTCACATGAAAGGAGGAAAGAAAACAAGGTAAACCAAAACTGAAGTACATTGGATCACATGTCTCTTGTTGGTCTTTGAAGCTGATTGACCGAGGCAATGAATCGTCACTTTTCATAGACAGACAGCTGGGGACAGGTGACACGGCTCTCTCCTGCTGTACCCTGTAAGAAGAGCACAAACACAGATCAAGTTAATTTCATTTCCTTACTGTAGTTTAACTACCTCTAAAGACATAACATTTCAAAATAACGGGGAATTGTTGAAGAAAAAAAAACCTTGGGTGAAAATTCTCTCGTCTGTCTTTGAAGGTGATTGACCGAGGTATTGAGTCCTCACTCTTCATGGACAGACAGCTGGGTGAGTCTGCTCTCTTAATTTGGACTCTAGAATCAGAATTTGGACACAAACAATTCACTTAACCTCACCCCATTAAACTGAGGTTCACCTCGCATGAAAGGAGGAAAGAAAACAAGGTAAACCAGAACTGAAGTACATTGGATCACATGTCTCTTGTTGGTCTTTGAAGCTGATTGACCGAGGCAATGAATCGTCACTTTTCATAGACAGACAGCTGGGGACAGGTGACACGGCTCTCTCCTGCTGTACCCTGTAAGAAGAGCACAAACACAGATCAAGTTAATTTCATTTCCTTACTGTAGTTTAACTACCTCTAAAGACATAACATTTCAAAATAACGGGGAATTGTTGAAGAAAAAAAAACCTTGGGTGAAAATTCTCTCGTCTGTCTTTGAAGCTGATTGACCGAGGTATTGAGTCCTCACTCTTCATGGACAGACAGCTGGGTGAGTCTGCTCTCTTAATTTGGACCCTAGAATCAGAATTTGGACACAAACAATCCGCTTAACCTCGCCCCATTAAACTGAGGTTCACCTCACATGAAAGAAGAACAGGTAACAAGGTAAAACAGAACTGAAATACATTGGATCACATGTCTCTTGCTGATCTTCGAAGCTGATTGACCGAGGCAATGAATCGTCACTTTTCATGGACAGACAGCTGGGGACAGGTGACACGGCCCTCTTCAGCCGGACCCTGTAAAGAGAACATAGTGAAAGACTGATATTCCAGTTTTAACAAGATTAAGCTAACAATAATGTAAGCTTCTTTTACAATGCATTAAATATAAATTAAATAGAGCAGTTTTCTAGATATATATGTTTCAGCAAGGAAATCTGCAAACTGCGTTGGACTCCAGAACCGGAACTGCGAACCCTGCTGTACAGAACAGAGTCAAAATGCTTAAAAATTACTAATGGTGTCTGAAAATGTAATTGTCTGCTAATTCATAACACTGGCCAGAGATACGTAACACACTACGATGGTGCACACAACTCCACTCTCACCTCTCAGGGGTCGTCTCCTCTGTGACCTCCACAGAGCTCATAACTGACTCAGCTCCTTCTTCCTCATGTGCCTCAGTAAGACTCCTCCCAGAGGCGGCGGCCTCCTCCTCCTCCTCATCCCCAGAGACTCCTTACAGGGGCAGCAGTTTGTTCACCATGCTGCAGGGTGTGAGTCTCACATGAGCCTCTAAAGACACGGAAAAGTGCAGCTGTGTCTGGCACTGTATGTATCTCTAACAGACATCCATTCACATATTGGCCTGGGATTCCAGGAGTTGGTAATACATGTTATAGAAATACATTATCTAAAAATTCAGCTGCAGTGCTTTGTCCCATGCACTGCTTAGTGTACTTCACGAGTGTCTTCTTTTGTTTTAGACATACTACTTCATTTTTTTCTTCCTTTAGCTAAATGAATAGGGTATTTAGGCAAATATTAATATAAATGCAGGATTTGTGCACGCTCACAGACAGTGCACTGCAAAAATCACACTTTACTAGATCTGTCTGCATTATTTACTTTTAGGGACCTAAATCCCTAAATACTTCACACTGCACCATCCTCTGTATTCTAACCACTGCTGCACATCGTACTCTGCCACATATGACTTTACTACCCCATGCTGAATGTTGCATTGTGTGTTAGATATCTCGTAGTAGAAGGCATTTCTTAATTAGGTTGCACGACATTGTAAAATATCAATTTCTGCAATAAGTATTGCAGCATTTATAAAGAAAAAAAAGTTCAAAGTGAATCAATTTCCCACAAACACGTATATTCATCAGTAATTTAAACCTCAAGGATGAAAATGATTGCGTGAAGAGCGCTTGCAGAGTTTATGCAAATGTATAGCTACCGTACACTCTAAACTAATTTTAAACATACACTAGATAATCCTGAAAATCCTTAAAATTGCACAGCTTGCTAAGTTTTCGCCCGAATATAAGACGACATAAGACGAGTAGTTTTAGGAAAAAAATACCGTCTTATATTCGAGTCAACACTACATTTATTGCTCGCACTGTGCCTCTTAATAAGTAGTCTATGTATGGAAATACGGAATATATAAGTACAATTCTTAATAAATAGTCTATATGTAGAAATCCAAGGGGTGTGCATTGTGCCACTGCTCAAAGCACGCTAAGTGGACGTGTTTGTGTCATTTACTTTTAGTTATCAGATCATTTATTTATTGTCCAATTGCACATTTAATGGACACAGTGTGATTAACAAAGATGGGTACTTATGTAATCTAAGAAAGAAGTCTCGTTACAGCTGAAATCGTAGCTATTAACAAGATTTTACACACCTATCGAAACGCAATGATAGGTGCGTGTCGTTTTATGGTTTAAGTGTTGATTCTGTTAACTGGTGACAATTAGCGTATTCACTTATTTTTGCGGGAGGCAGATCCGTCAAGTATGGAGAGCCAAATAAAGTAACGACATATACTAATGGAGGAAAGGACTCGTCGCACATGTTTGTAAAATGACAAACATGCATACAGTTATAATGTAGCAGCTTATGAATATAAAATAGAATCTTATGAAACGAGACTGCTCTTCTAATATATTTTTTTAAGCAACTTGAAGTGTGTGCATGGACAATTCCGAATATTTACAATTTTATTTCACTTCTCCAAAACTTACGAATCGGCCATCACACATCTCCTTAAGATAGGTATAGATAGGCGCGCATATACCACATAAGCCAGGGCACGTCGCCGTCTGTATACTGCATATCAAAAGAATGTGATTAAAAACCGCCTTGATTGTTTTTATTTAAGGAAATTACAGCCGGAAAACAGAATGTCGAATATAACCGCAGCTTTTCCATTACAGTAATTTTACTTTAATACATGTGCTGTTAAAGGCATTTCATACGCCCAATATACTTACTACGTACTTTCGTTTCCTTTCCAATTTATTGTTCTTTTTAAGAAATTTGCGAGGTTTTGGTCATTATAGTACAAAATCAGCACAAACGCGAAGTGGTTTACCTACAGCTCCCTAGTGGTGCACAAAAAACGTTTGTATCTTTTAAATATTGTCGCACTCCAACCATTGACATTTTAACTAATCCTGCATGAAAGTCTGCGGGTTGATGTTCCGGAACGGCGTAGTAGGATGACGGCACAGTTAATTACCTTTACTTGTGACGTTTTATCAACATAGAAACGGTCACTACCTGGGTGTCCAATGTGACATGTGTAAAGGTGTCAGAGAAAACAAGGTCCTGGTCACCAGAGGGATAGCTGGCACTGGATCAAGAACACAGTGAAAGCTGCGTCCGTTGTACTTCATTCAAGAGTCATGTAACTCAGCATAAAATGACGTAATTTTCAGTTTCGCTTTATCACTTCATAGTGAAAGGGTACTCATGTCCCTGCCTGATTCTTTGACAAGCAAATACATTTTCAAAAAGAAAATGCTTTAACACAGAGTTGTAGGCTTAAGTGTTGTATCAGGGCGTATCTATTTGCATTGATAAAACATGGTGTGAGCTAACTTCTACTTCTTAAACACACAAGAATTTTTTTTTCCACTATTAATAAAATTACAATTAACTATTGACGGAAAGACACGAGGCACATGTTACTATAATCTTTTCAAAAAATGTTTCTTTTTTTAACATTGACTTTTTACTTTATTTGGCAAACGCTCCATAACGAAGAAGAAAGGAGGGAAGAAGAAGAAAAAAATCCCTGTAGCAATAGGGGGGAGGGAAGTAAACACAATGCTTGGTGTGTGTGCATGTTCTTCCCGTGTCACGTTTGCTCCCGTAGTCCAAGGATCCTGACAAGGATAAGCGATGATGGGTCGTTGCATTATACAGTTGGTTTAGTCAGATTATTAAGGCATTAGAACGACATTTAATATGGCTACTGTAGTTCAATTTCCGGGTTACAGATTATGTATTTCTATCGCAGTTATTATACAGACATCTCTCAATTCGAACTGACTCCCTGTTTCATATATAGACGTTATACTGTAAAGCCGATAGAATCATGCAACAGATATCGGACGCTACTGATGATAATAGATCCAATCGGATCCAAGTAGGAACCGGAACCGGAAGTAAACTGCAACAAAACACGTGGTAGATGAGGAACGTCGCTGTTCACCGGTTAATTCATTTACGGAGAATACACCAGGTCGGAAAACTAAAACGTCGCATGCACTGGGGGGGGGATTACGTGTTTACAAAAGGTATTTATGTGGTGCTTTGTTAACATTTTTCTTGTTGCGATATAGTTGTCGAATAGCCACCAAAACAGCCGAGGGAGGATTTCAAGCTACCGAATCGGCAAGGTGCCTTGATGCAAAGTGCGACTAGAATGACTAAAGAAAATCGCTGGAACATTCCTCCGAATGCCCCGGCCTGCATGGAGAAGCACCTCGACTCTGTGCATTATAGGAAAGGTAAGCCGATGCACCTGTTAGCTGGTTAAGCCGATTGCAGCAGATTAAAGCATGTTATACGTTACATTATTTTTATTACAGAAAGAATTGTATATGAAAAGTTGACCATTCGTTCATTTCGTTTTTAGTAGTTGTTTCATAGCAAAGTCCAGTGAAGTATTATTGAGCAATATTAAGGATTTCCCGCCGGTAAGTCGTGTTATCATCGTGGTACTCCCTCCCAAAGAGCTTGTCTTATTTGCCGGGTCAAATACCCTAGTGTAGCATGAGCCACGTTAGGTCAGATAACTCAGGGCTTTAGTCCCGATGCCAGTCTTCCTTCAAATAAATAAATAAGTGAATGAATGAATGTCAAGTCCCAGGTAAACTTGACTTAGCTACTACTGACGTTTTCAATAGTTAGGAACGCCATTGCTTCAAGGGAAAATTTGATTACCGTATACGGGTCTTTATGCAATAGCACACCTTTTAAACAGTGTACCAGCAGGGTACCGCATAAGGTTTTTATATGTACATATAATCTGCTTCCTAAACTAAAGACGCCTTTTATTCTTCAGTGGAATAGCTGTTCATTTGATCGTAGTTTATATGAATACGCGCTCAATTTACAGTGTCGGTAGGCTCTTAAAATGAATTGTTTTCCCTCGAAGATGGCACCCTGTTGATGGGCGCTTCCAGCCTGACCGGTAGGTGTTGGTCAGGCTCCATCTGGGTGTATCGGGACCCCACGCAGTGTCCCAGTGAGGACCGCTGTAGTGCAGGCGTGCAGACAGAGTCCGGCATCTCGGAAGCCCGGTGGGTGTCAGAGTGCGGCATCCTGGTGGCCTCAGATTCAGGTGAGATTTCATCTCCGATTCCCTCCTGCTTATAGGTGCAGTTTGTGTTTTGATGTGATTGTGGATCTTTTCATTATTGACCGTTTTAATGGTACATAATTTTATTCATACAACAGACTGAAAAAAGATGTTATAAAAGGAATGATATTTTGGAATGCTTAGAAGACTTGAAAAGTTTTTTAGTTAGTTATTTAATATTTAGTGTTTAAGTTTCCACTGTGCTGGTGTGTGTCTAGGTGCCGTGGAACTGTGGGAACTGGCGGAGGATGGCAGGTTGATAGTGAGCAAGTTCAGCCTCCACGAGCACGATGACGTTGTCACCAGTGTCAGTCCCACCGCCGGAGGGGGCATGGCAGTCAGCGGCAGCCTGGACTCCTGGTAGGTGTGGTCTCTCTCTGGTGTCATCAGAGATCTTTTTCTGGCATTATGGATTTGTACAGTTGACCCTCGTTTATCGTGGTTAATCAGTTCCAGACTCTACCGCTAATTGAATTTCCGCAAAGTAGGATTCTTTATTTATAAATCGAATATTTTCGTGTTTCGAGCATAAAAAACCTGTTAACGATCTTCTAAATACGATTTTTAACATTATTACAGCCCTCTAGACATGAAATAACACCCTTCAGTCACCATTACAGTTGTATTACCCAATATATTAGACAAAATAAGTGAAAATAAGACATTAGACGTTACAAATACCATTATTATTATTATTGTACATTTAATTACGCACACACACAGCACACACAGAAGCAGCACGTTTAGGAGCCATCGTGGGGCTTAGATAAGTTCTCAGAAATCGCAAACACAAAAGCAAAGATGCTTCCGATGTGTAGCGATGTATCATTTTCACTGTTTCGATCAACTTCTTAATGAATATACAAAAAAACCACGACAGAGTGAAGCCACGAAAGTCGAAGTGCGAAGTGGCTAGAGACGACTGTACCTGGAAGGTCCGCATTCCTAGCCTGACGTGGCAGGGAGGTCATTTGCGTTGGAGGACTTGCAGACTGTGCAGTGAACTGACTGTGGAGTAGCTTGTGCTGCGGTGTGCCCCCCCGACTTGGATTTGTCTTATTTTGGCAGCATCAAGGTCTGGGACCTGAATCAGGAGACTGTGGTCAACACCTATAATGGTAAGTGAGTCGTCGTGTGGCAGTTGCTCGCCCAGTAACCTGTGTGCAGTGACTTGCGCAGTGTAAGCCCTTCGATCTTGCCCCTGGGTACATACCCTGTACCTCCTTGATTCTCCCTGAACTACAGGTCACTCAAGCTCTGTCAGCTGTGTGTCCTGCAGTCCTCTTGACGAGGCCTTGTTTCTCTCCTGTGCTCAGGTAGGAAACATCTCCCACCACACTGGCTTGCTAATTCTGTTAATCGTTAATTCTCTCAGTTGTGGGGTTGCCAGATTCCTCATTCTCCCTCCTTACCTCTCCCCTCCCGCAGGATGGTCGTCTCCTGCTTTGGGACAGGAGGAAACCCCAGCCAGCCAGCCGCCTAGGTAAGAGGATTCGGCTTTGCATGGGTGGGGTATAGAGGTTGCTGCAGTCATTCAGACACGCTGGCGAGGTTTGTCTTGTACACTGTATTCAGTATTTGCTGAGTGTTTGCTGCAGAGTAAATGGCCAACCAAAGGTAAATAGGTGGAAGTATTTAACCCTAAGGAGGTGTGTGATGTAATTGTAATTGTTCTGGTCCTGTTCCAGATGTGGTGTCCCCCAGCTGCTGCGCCACATCGCTAGCCTGGCACCCACAGCACAACAACATCTTCGCCTACGGTAAGGGATCCAGTTGAGGACTGTGTGTCTGCTCTTGCATACCCTTCCAACTTATCTGGTACAGGGTCACTGGGGAGAGTGCAGGGGTCCTGTAGCCTATTCCATGCAGCACAGAGTACAAGGTAGGGGTACACCCTAGATGGGGGGTGTGAGTCCGTTATGAGAAGCATGCACTCATAGCCACACACTATGGGCAATTCAGAGATGCCAGTTCATCTAATTGCATGGTTTCAGGTTCAGAAAGTAGAAATCCAGGCCAAGCTTTGAGTATAAAAAATCAGTCGGAGCACTGAACTGGTTGGTTGAAACCAAATCTTGGTCTGGATTTTTACTTTCTGAACCTGGACTTTCCACCATTGCTGCACACACACCCTGAGCAAGGGCACTGCATTGAGATGTTCCTGGTTGGTCTGTAACTAGGCAAGTAAAAATTCATCAATTTTAATTAAATCCATGATTTGTTGTCTCGGTTACCAAATATCAATTCATGTGATTAAACTATAACAATTTGCCAAAACGCTGCTAAAAAAATAATCTGAAAAAAAAAAAAAATCTAGACCCTTCTTAGTACAGAATAGAGGTCAGTGCATTACAGTCCATTTTATGCAGTTCATCCAGGTTCCTACGTTGTCAGAGTGAGCTATACATGTCCAGAAGTTTTTTAAAATAAATACAGTAAGACAATGTTTCTAGTATTCATGTTTGAGACTTTATTTTAAAGTACTTTGCATAGTTTTTTTCAGCATATTCTGTTGTTAAAAAGAAAAATTGAATTTATTTTTGTGTTTGCATTCCACTGCAATCAGTTTATGTTTACTGTATTGAAAATATTGATCTTGTATTACTGATTCGAATCGTATCGGAGTAACATTTCTACGCTGCCTTGCGAAATCGATTAGTTTAATGCAAAGCTGACGATTTATACTTCCAGCTAAAATCATAAGAGCTGAAATCTTGTGAGGATCGCCATGTTAACCATGAATGTCCTGGTTTTCTTACTCAGGTGATGTGCTTGGGCGGGTGACTCTGAGGGACATCCAAGGAGAGCGGGTCCAGACACTAAACGCCCATGACCGTAGTGTTATGGGCCTGGCTTTTTCCACGCACAGGTGAGCTGATATCATAGTTCAGGACGGTCAGGCAAACTATAGGATGCCATCGGTCTAATGTTCAGATTGACGTTGAAGGCTTGCATATACTTTGCTTCTGGTTGGTTTGCTGCTGGTTTTAACTGACCTCTGACAGATTGCTACACTTAAAACATCCAGTTAAGGTTTTTCTGTTCAAGCACCATTACCGCTGGGAATAAAAATTCACGTTGCCAATGAATTGGAGCTGGTACCTAGTCTGTGTTTGTGGTGCTTTTCCACTGGCTCACAGGAACAGAGCCATACCCAAGCCTTACTGCGAAGAGACACTAGTTACAGAGCAATTCCAGCTCGCTTCAGTTTTCCACTGCAGATGGGTCAGCTCCGAGGCGTTGCCGGGTTTGGAGTAACGGTGACGTAAAAACTAAGAGAAGCTTGTTTGCTGTTCACACGGTGTACATCATGATTTATTATGTGCTAATTTCTGATAGCACGTCTGAGACTAGGAATATTATTCTGGTATCAAATGCTAGCGGGGTTAGAATTTGCTCGCATGAATTTGCATTAGGAATCCATTCCGTTCTGCTGTTCCGTAATACTTTTTGGAATAGATTTTCAAGTTACGAGTTTGTGGGAATTCATCACAATGTGTGATACTACTAATAATATATAGAATATATGCTTTTTCCTTCAGATAATCCATGCGCAGAACACCGTTATCTCCATGCATTTCAATCAGTCAGACGGTGTCGACGCAGCCAGCTCAGATTGATCACGCTCTCAGTTCTCCTATTAAGCAGGAACATGTCAGCGAGGGTGGGGTTTGGGTACGGCTTGCTAATCTGCAATGGAAAAGCACCAGTTCACGGTACGAGTCTGGTACGGCTCCGTTCTTGGCCGGTGGCGGAAAAGCGCCATCAGCTTTAGCAGTGAGGCTGTCGGATTGGTCGGGAGCTCATGCATATTCATGAGGTTGGAAGCTCATTAGCCAAAAGCCCGCTGTGCTTGTTGAAGTAATGATTTCGTCGTCTCCTCTGGTACAGTGTGCCCTTGCTGGCCTCCGTCAGTGACGACTGTTCCGTAGCAGTGATGGACTCCCAGGTTTCAGAAGTGTAAGTGCCGGCCTTTCTCTCTGTGCGTTTGAAGAGCCCCCATAGCATTGCAGGGCTAATTACACAACTTAGTTCTTCATGCTGAACACTTTACTAATACTTCATTATTTACACTGTTCATTCAGTCAGTAGTGTTTATATTGCTTACTGTTTATACTGTCCACCGTCTGCTAATACTATTAGCCTTTTTTTGTACCGTACTTTTTCTGATGCTGCTTTCATTGTTACTTAATGCTAACTACCATTTCTGTAATAACATCGAGTTCAGAAGCTGTAAACTAAATCTCGTTGTACCCGTGACAATAAATGTATTCTGTTACATAAATCCATGCAGTTTTGGGTTTTGTGTGTGCTCGCTCGATCCCATTCTCAGACCTGGCTTTCTGTCTCTTTTTGAAGCTTCCGGAACCGGCAGCACCAAGACTTTGTGCGAGGCGTGAGCTGGGCCCCAGGGGGGGCTGACACCCTGACCACGGTGGGCTGGGACCACCAGGTGTTCCACCACAGTGTGGGACTGACCCAGTCTGCCTGCCCTGTGGACCCTTAGGACTTCTCAGTGGGGGAGGAGGGCGGTCAGAATCGTGGGTATAACCCGGGACTTGACCACCTCATTTGGGGCGAGGGGAGGCATTTTATATACACCAGAGGGTGTAACTGAGCAAATGAGTCTGCAGCCCTTTTTTCCGACACTCTGCTACAGCTAGGGGGTGCCCTCTCACAGCTGCCTTGGTACCCATCCAGTTGAGCCCAGGTTAGCCGGCATTTTTGCCCACCTTATGCTGGCACAGTCCAGCCAGTGCCTTATGGGACCTCTGCACTCCTCATGCCATTTTAGCCAACAAACGTTACCATAGCACCCAAAGAAGCCCTCTGGAACCCAGTAGCTATGGAAACCCCCGCATGTCTTAGTGGATTCGGCAATTTTGTTTTTGGTCGGACTCAGATTCTCTCAGACCTCCCCCGAGACTGTTGGCTTTGGTTTCACCCAACCTGTGAAGTACTGATGTTTGACGAGATTATATATCAGTGCTGGTAATACACCTCCTGGTTTTCCCAGCTGTTAATAAAGTTTGTATTTGTGAACGTGTTTGTGGAGTTTTTTTTTTTTTCCCCCTGATGTGATGGGTCACTAGCACTGGAATTTCTAGATTAGAACTGATACTGCATTTGAATAGTTTTGACGGACTTCCTTTTGCAGCAGACACTGATAAGTCAGTCTTCTTTCCATTGAGTCATTTCAGCTTTCAGTTTTTAGCCCTGATTCCACTGCAAGGAGAGGCCTCCTCTGTCCAGTTTCTACGCAAGTGCTGGTGTTAGTCAGAAATGCACAATGCCAATGACATACTTTTAAGAAGAGTATTTTGCAACACCCCACCTAGAGAGAGAACGTAATCTGATAGTCCTTAAGCATTTTTACGACGAGTTCACACGTTCTTAAAGATAAGCAGATGACAATGCACTTCATGGTGGTTTATTGTGTTTTGTTTAAAGTTGTCAGTGTCTCAAAAAAATACTCCACTGTAGTGCAGTGTCCTGCGGCATAAAGTCCATTTCCAAAAGCTGTGTGTAATAACTGCTCTTCCTGGACTGAATCACATATGCTGAGCATCAGATGTATTCCAGTATAGCAGTATTTGACCTGGTCTGTAGCCTTTTTCCGATTTATAAGCATAGACAGCCAATTGCAATATAGCCATTTCCACACAAAAAAGCTTATTAACAGCTTATAGGTCATGCATAAATATATTGTTTGCACCTGCAATGGAAACCATTCCCTTGCAACTCCAGTTTTATGTACAGAAACATAGTTAACTGTTTAGACCTATGGAATTATTTACAGTGACCTTATAATCAAAGTCTTACGTGGATGACAAATATCATTTCTTAGAGCAGGAGTGCAGATGATACGAGCAAAAGTCCCTGTCCAGATTGATCCTACGTCTCCTCAGAGTTAATTGTTTTTGCTGATCAGTGTGATGGGCTGTTTGCTTCCAGGTCGCACTGCAAAGGTCAGGCCAACAGGATGCTTCGACTGTGGTCCGTCACTGGAAAAACAGGGCAGAAGCATTGTGATTTTTTTAACAGAAGACAAAATACCTGCAACTGGCTGAAATCACGTCAACTGCTCGGAAATTAGTTTGATGCCCCTGCGATGGGAGCAATACTGGTAATAGGGCTGCGGTAAGGGTAGAGAGAGTGGTACCTGGAGGTAGGTTTTGTAGATGCAGTTAAAGCTCTCTTAGCCACTTGGCTCTCCAACTCTCCCAAATCCAGGCTCTGGGTCTTCGGAGGCGGGGCTTGAGGGCGTATGGCAGGGGTCTGCTTAGGTGGCAGGGAAACCCCACCCTCCTCGTCGGACAGATGTGATCCCCATTCTTCGTTGTTATTGTCTGACTGAGGGAGCACATGCTTCTGGTCCATTTCCAGCATCTTTTTCTGTAGGATGCTTAGGAGAGTGGCCTGACTTGCGGAGAGGGGAGCAGAGCCTGTCTTTAGGGAAACTTGAGGTGGAGGTTTGGTCACAACATTGGAATTTGCAACAGGGGAGCTTGGGGACTTTGGTCCTTTTCCTGGTTTTGGCTTTGGGGGAGGGGGAGGCCCTTTGCTGAATGAGACTGGGAGAGGTGGTGGTGTTGGAGGAGGTTGGCTGATCATTTGGGATGAAGTGTTAAGGGACAGGGCTGGACCATTGTTACGATGGTCTAAGGTAACTGAAGACATCGGGGCCAGATGGCTGATTATCCCTGTTGGAGTGTCAGACTGGATCGGCTTTGCAGGTTCTTCAACAGGGACCAGGTCGCCCCCCTGTTCCTCATCATCTTCATTGGCAAATTCTGGAGGAGGGGGGATGAAGGCTGTAGATAAATCTTCACCGCTTTCCTCGTCCCTGATGCAGCTGGGGAAGGGTACGCTAGGAGTTGTTTTCTCGTCTAGTAATTCTAAGTGTGGGGGGTTCATATGAGGCTGAGCAGTCATTTGTTTTTTGGAACTTGAGTTTCGATCACCAGGAAGGAGACCCTGGTCTGAGTTTTCTCGATCTGTCAGACCTGAAGATGAAGTGAACCTAGGGACAACTGTGAAAGAATTAGGCCTGGATTCACTGGGGAGCATATTCACTGGTGTGGGTGGCTCACTGGAGCTGCTCCCCCTGCTCTGGGAAGTCCTTTGCTTTTCTCGCTCTTTGGCAGCCATCAGAAGAGCCATCGGTGACACAGTACCTCTACTGGACATATTGTTTTGAGGCATATGGCTATAAGGGCCATAATTACTGCCTCTCTCTGAAGACAAAGCTGGCTTCACATAACTTGATTCTACATTTGGCAAGGTTAAACTAGTCCTTCGTAGCTTGGGAGAAGATTTTGGGGAAGGAGGCGTGAGTGGGTTATGGTCTTCTGTTGTTTCCATGGATTTGGAGCTTAATGCATTAATCTTGGCCTGACTAGGAAGAGTTGCTTGCGAACTGTAGTTCTTAATATCATTCTCCAGCTGGGTTCCAGAGCTGTTCCTTCGAGCTGGCTTTGATGGAGGTACAGCTGACTTTGTAGGAACATCCTTTGGATCCTTTACTTCTTGCTGCAAAGGTATATCACCAGGAATATCTTGTAGAATAACCATAGATTGCGCTTTTCTTTCACGGCTCGTCTGCCTATTGAGCAGGGTTGCTTTGGGTGAACTGTTGACCTTAGCCATGTTCTGTGGGTTGAAGCTGGATGGTGTTGGTGCAGGAGATGGAGGAGCCGGTGCCATAAATGAAGGCAGTCCATCCTGACTGGGCATGGAGGAGAACCTCATTGGCTTTGGAGGTGGAACTTTATGAGTCCTGAGATTGATCACCTGAGGTTGCGCCACAGAGTATGTTGGCGGTTGTGGAGGAGCAAATTTAGGATGCTCTGGTACCTCCAGGTCATTTGGTGGATTGGACAGCTTAGGCCCAGAGAGGCTGACACCAGGTGAGCTTGAGGGAGCTTTGGGAGCTGGCAATGATGGTGGTCTGAGAGAAGCCAGGTCATCATCTTTCATGGTGATTTGGACTGGGGGCTTTGGGGGAGGCATGGGTGGGGGCTGTAGGGAAGCCAGCTGGAGTGACTTAGAAGGGGAGGTGGGGCTGGGGGAAAACTCTGGTGGAGGTGGGATGGACTGTTTGGGGGGGGGTGGAGGAGCCACAGAGGGTGGAGGCGGAATGAAGATCTCTCCTTCCACTGGGTCAGGCACAGCCAGAGAGAATCTGCTTCCGAATTTCTGTCTGTTCACTGTGAGAAACAAACAGACATAAGAGGGACGATTGACAGGAACTGGAAGTTCTCTTAAACAAGAAGCTGAGTCAAACATGTTTTATTAGTGAAGGATATAATATGTGGCTTTTTTTGTTCAAAGGCAGGTCAGTCAATGTTGAGAAACCCACAATGCGAAGCCAAAGGCACTTTCAGCTTATGCAATATTCTAAAGTCCATTTCTAAAAAACAACACCTTCTAAATATAGTACTTTTTATTTGGTGGAGAAAGTTGGCAAACGTTGTGCCAGATTCTGCCAAATAAAGGACTTTTAACACCATTGATTTGATTTAAGCGGGTCGGTTAATGCCTTATAACAAGAACTCCAAGCTTTCAGTGATTTCAAGGGTCAGTCAGTGAAGGCAATACCAAAATCAGTAGATGGCAGAATTTTTATACTGCACTGACTATCTGAGGTCTCTCTGGAGGAAAGTGCACTTTGAAGTCACAGCTGATTGGATGTAATGCATTGGCAACCCCAGGTAATTCTGAATGGGAGGGGGCTTTACCTTCCCCAAATGTCTGTAGGCCATTGACAGGTGGCAAGATGGGAACCTTGGGTGTTGGGACAGCCAAGCCTTGCAGGAGGTCAGAGGAAGACTGAGGAACAAAAGAGAAGGTCAGTCAGCTTGGTGGCCGAACCCTGTACGAGAGGCTTGGGTAATAATTAAACAGCTGTGCCTGAGGCTGAGTTAATAAAGGAAGAGGCGGATTTCCCACAAGAGGTGAGGGACAGCAGCGCTTCCCGATCGTGCAACTACTGCACGGTGCTGTGTGTCACGAGCAAGCAATCAGAAGCGCAGATGGATGAGGAGAGGGAGATTGCTGCGTTTCTGCGCTACCAATTTATTCTATTTAATAGTAGATATAAAGTGTAATTTAGAAAAAAAAAAAATAGAATCCAAAATGGAAAAAGTGACGTGCTGCTGTGAGATCATTCCTGACAAATTAGCGCACACTTTACGCAGGATTTTTCAGGGCAGCCTGACAGCCTACAGCCAACACCCTAGGCTGATTCACACTGGGACAGTTTCCCAGGCAACACAAAGCTCATCCCCGTTGCTCTGCCATAAGTCTGACTTGCAAGCTCCACCCACACCTCTGCCCAAAACGGCTAAGGTGGGGAAGCCCTGGAATGTCAGTACAAGGGGAGGATTTGTTTGTGTGTACTTGTGCTCGTGTCTATGGGAACAAAGGGATTGCGTGTTGGTGTGCATGAATGTGTTTGGTCACCCCTTCTCCCCCTCCCAGGGATCTGGGAATGCCTTGGTATCTTTTCCAGAACCACATACCCCAAAACCTGATCAGAACATTTCAACCATGCTAAAAGTATATGAAATGCCAGAAAACGTTATGGGTACAATGGGATTCGAGCCTCAACCGCGGGGTTCTGTGGCCTGTACTACGAATCGGGGTTACTGGCCTATCGGGGTAACTTGTTGGATTTAAGGTACCACAGTTTAAATGGACTTCATATTCGTTCACTTACATTTTGCCCAGACTACC
>JAODKE010000138.1:20098568-20108926 GCA_026779605.1 Mormyrus hasselquistii | reverse complement strand
TATAATAATCTACTTATGTAAAAGTACATATAATTTTTCCAGTTAATCAACTTTTATTCCTTTGAAATGTTTATTCTTTTTTCACATTTGTTGAACAAAGTGGTGGGTGAGGTCCTTGCAGGAAATTTTAGGAGTTTATTAAGAGCAGAACTGAAGGGTCAGGAACCTTAAAAGGGTAGCAAGGTAGATAAGAGCCAAGCTAACAAGGAACAAAGGGACGTGATAAGAAGAAACATCTGGCGAGTGAGTCATTCTCCTTTTCATGCAGGGAATTCCTGTTCATAACTGGGAAACCTCTCTTAGCTGAAGGTGGCTGTTACTGTGTAATTATTAGATTAAATTATATTGTTGCACAATAAACTTTCTGACTTTTTAGTATATTCATTTGGCTTTGTCATGTTCATAATTTATCACTATATTAATCTTATAGAATAATAAAATAAAGAAATCCTCAAACTGAAATAATGGAAATGAAATGGTTCTTATTTTTTTGCTCATCTGAGGATTTTATGCATGATTAATTTTTTCCTGTTTAGAATGAATAATATAGCTCTGTAACTAAAGCTAACCCAGCAGGCCTTTTAATGCCTGTGAAGTCATATGCAGTTTCTAAAGCTATAAATATCTTGTATGTCAGAAGTAGGAATCTATGGAAATGCTTTATTGCATTGTTATTGTATTATGAACAAATAAACAGATCATTTATTTTATTAATTTTGTCTCATGTTTCCTGTTTCAGCACATTGCGTTACAATAAAGGTTCATGGGGTGGTGTGTGTCTCAGCAGAGGAGGGGCTCTATGCTTGTATTTCAGAGGTTGTGGGTTTGAATCCCATGGAATGAGGCCCTGTACCCTAACTGATCCTGGGGTGCTGGATGCTGCTTGACCCTGTCACTTTGGATGAAGACAAATGGCACAAATAAATTTAAATAGAGCTGCACAGCCTAGTAGGTTAGGGATCTATACTGATGTCCAGAACGTCAAGGGTTCAAATCCTGTTGCTGGCAAAGTTTATGGTTTATCGATATGTGATAGCACAAACTTTTAAAAAAATGTATTTTCTCTTTGTTTTCTTCATATCAGATTCTCATTGTTTTCTCTCTGGATTTAAATTTCTCTGTTGCGACTTATAACTCTAGTCCTTCCAACAAACTACACAAAAAAAAGAGGCAAACATGATTTATTGTGTGTTATATGATTACTTTTCTTGTTTAACAAATTCAGGTGAAATAAGCAACAGTATTTCACAATGTTGTATGCATTGTCTGTAGCCAATGTACAGTATAGAAGGGGGTGGCTTTTCTCTTGTTTTTCTTTAGAAAACTCTGTCTTACAGCATTTCACAGTGTGCCGTGTCAATTCTGTTCCATTCATGTCTGACTGCTTCTCATACTGTGGCCCTAAATTATGTCCCATTAAGTGCGGCTTTGATATGTGCCAATGTGTAACTTAATGGGACACCAATGAGGTTAATGACCCTCCAGCCAGAGACTGCCTGGTCTCAACAGTGCCGTAAGTGTATGTATTAAGCACAATATTCACTATTGTCTTACTGTGCCTGAAGGATGAAGCTGTTAGTTCTGCCTTAATATGTCTTCAAAAAAGTCTAAATTCCATGAATTTCTTGAAGTCTTTCTTGAAAAGTTGCATTGCTGGTCTTCGTCAAGCAGGGAAGTTGTATCCTGAGATTGAGAGAAATTTGAAGTCTGAGGATATCCAGATTCCACTGTCTACAATTCAGAGAACTGGTCACACATTTCAAGGATCTGTAGCACGGAAGGTAGGTACTGGAAGACCTAAAGTGACAACATGTCAAGATGACAGAAGGCTGAAAATGACTGTTCTGAAGAATCTTGAGGAGCTTCTCACAAAATTAGCACAGGAATTCAGTAATGTACAAAATGGGGCTGTTTCACAAAGAACAATGGCAAGATGGCTCAAGGAAACTGGTTATTCATCAAAAAGGTATGCAAGGAAACCATTGCTGTCCACAAAGAATGTTGCAGACAGACTCAAATTTTTGGCACTTTATTGCCACCATGATTCTCTGTGGTTTCAGCGTGTTCTGAGTGTGAGCTGTGTACTGATACTCCCAAATGCTGTCTGCATAGGTCAGGTGAAAAATTCAGACCCAGAATGCCTGTCCACCACTGTGAAATATGGTAGAGATGGGAAAATGGTATGGGGATGTTAGCTGCATCTGGTACTGGTGAGCTGGTACAAAATGAAACGTCCATTAATGCAATGAAGTACATTAAAAGATATTACAGAAATGGTTGTTTCCAAGCTTAAACAAGTTGTGTATTAGACATGAGGCCATTTCCAACAAGACAATGCACCAGCACACACAGCAAAGACAACAAAGCCATGGTTGGGGCTGCATTAACTGACAGTGAAGCTTTGGCCTGGTCAGTCACCAGATCTTAACCCCATAAAGAATATATAGGTGTATATCAAGGCCAAACATGTTGGCAGACAATTTAGGAGCAATGATCAGCTGTGGGAAGCAGTCAAAAATGAATGGAACAATATTGATGCAGCACACTGCAAAAGACAGTCAGGTAGCTTGCTCAAAAGGCTGAGTTTTCTGAAGAAAAACAAGGGAAGTGCCATTCCATACTAAAATGTGCAACAGATATATTCAATATTGTGTTAAATGGTTGCTTCCGGCTTACACTGCTGCACTTGATCAAAAAAAAAGCAGTTGCCCTGCAACATCCCTCCACTACTGCAGGGGGCAGCAATACACCAGTCCGAGTTATATTCTTCCGTACGGATAACGCGGGTCTCGCGATATTACGAAGCGAGTTTTCTCCGCCATCGCGTCGCTAGTGCCCGCTGCAGAAGGACACGGCGAAGGATTAGTAGGACTTCGGCATTTGTGTCTGCGGTGGCCGTTTTCGCACTAGACATGTTGTCTAGACTGGTGTTTCTTCCAGGTAAGCCCAGTAGCGAGTAACGGGGTGGCCTATGGAGCATATTTTTTATAGTTTCCACTGTACTGGAGTATCGCTGAAGGGTAACCTGACAGGCCTTGAAGAAACGCAAACCTACCGGCATTCATACTTCCAGTACTAAAGGTGGTGTTATATATGGCTTATATCTGTCTGATGTTATAAGGATCGCACGTAAGTTAAAGATGAGGGGGAATGTTGGGTCCTGACAGTAGCGCATGTGGTCTTGCTAATTTAACCGTTAGCATGCAGTTATTAATATTAGTGTTCCAGGTCCGTTTACTCCTAAGATGTTAAACTGCATAATACAGATGAAGTCTGGCCTGTTACATGTTTTAAATTCGTGGTGTAGCGATCTGCTACGGTCTGTTGAATAATACGCTTTTTCTGTCTGGCCTTGCGCGCTGCTTAAGCAGTATAAGGCAGCCAGTACAGAGGTTCTTTTCGAGGCGGTGGAATTGATGTTTTCTGTCTTTTTTTATTACAGCGTCTGCCCTGAAAAGCAGCGGGTCTCTCGGGGCAGGGTAAGTGTCAGTTGACCTCTGGGAATGTCCGTCCCCAGGGACCCAGATTCTCGCGCAAGCATTGAATTTTGATGGGTTCAGATATAAATGTAGATGTGCTTGTACGTAACTGTCAGCATATAGAAGACAGTGAAAAGTAAAGGATGTTAATGTCCATACCCCCCCAGGTTGCTCACAGATCTATAGAATACTCTATTGCTTTCAGCATCTTATATTAGAAATAACTGTAGTAGATGCACATCTGGTTCCGTTACTGCTGTTAGCCTAAGTGGCTGTTTGGCCTGGGTTTGTAGTGCAGGCTGGTTGGTCTGCAGAGATATGGGGGCTTTTTCTTGCCATCATTCTATCCCTCGTCTCCCCAGCTTGGTCCAGGCCAGCCGCTGCCTCCACACGTCCCCCCAGACCCAAGCACCGGTGCCGCCTCTGCCTGAGAAGTCGGGGAAGGTCCGCCATGGCTTCATCCCCGAGGAGTTTTTCCAGTTCCTATACCCCAAGACGGGGGTTACAGGTCTGTAGCGCTTACTGAGCCTGGCTTGAGTTCAGCTTAAATCTTGTTCATGTTACACACTTGTCGTGAGAGTCGACATGGCAGCGTCTGTAACGGGAGTAATCACCAGCACTACTAAATTAAAGTTCCCCTGTTCGTTTATGTTTGTGTGTGTCTGTCAGACAATTCTAGTATAACTGTGACGGCCATAATTCTTTGAATATATCTGTTGTAGTATCAGTAGGATTGAAGCCTATTATTTTGACACCCTTTGGAAGCTCCTAATATATGCTTATGGATGTCTGTTAGGTTTGTGTTTTTTTAAATTGTCTGAGTTTGATTTCACAATGTTTGTTTGACTGTATAGGATTAATTATATGTGAAAGGCGTCAGCTACAGTTTTGACTCCCAGTTTATTTGTCTGATTTGAGTAAAAAAATGTGTGTATGCAGTGGTAAAGCAGAATGGGCAATGGTGTCTGCAACATTTTTGTCTTTTTTTTTTTTGTCTTCTAAATCTTTCAGTGCATAATACTTAGCATGTAGCATTTGTCCAGTTCTGTACTCATGTCACTCAAGCATTTTCTGCAGGTTAAATTCCCTTTTATGGCACAAAAGTTCAGCTTTTCTTTTCTATTTTGCTACAGTATTATGGTCATAAAGGTTCCAGTAAGCACTGTCTGTCTTGTTTATTTGAGCACACATAGGCTGTGGGAATGAAAGATTGTGCCAAATACACTAATGAATGGAAAAAATAAAGCATTGTAGGTAGTAGACCAGGGTTTGATGGCACAGTTGGTTTAGCGACGGCGAGCTGCCCTTTTATTCTGTGAACCCCCTTCCCCAGGACCGTATGTGTTGGGCACCGGCCTGACACTCTACATGCTGTCCAAGGAGATCTACGTCGTCAACCACGAGACCTTCGCCGCCCTCTCTGTCGGTGCCGTCCTCATCTATGCCGTCAAGAAGTTTGGTCCGGGCATCGCCGCGTTTGCCGACAAGCTGAACGACGTAAGCTGGCTGGTTGCCCTCGGATGGTTGGCGTGCTGCGAGTTCGCAGCATAGAACAGTCACCGAGTCTGTGCTTAAGGTCTTGTCTTCTGATGTCTTATGGAAGACTCTGACCTTTGACCTCTCGCTCTGCGCTTACAGGAAAAAGCAGCCAAGGTGCAGGAGGTGAAGGATGTGGCCATCAAGAGCCTGAGCCAAGCCATCGACGACGAGAAGAAGGAGCAGTGGAGAGTGGAGGGGAGGAACATGCTGTTTGACGCGAAGAGGGTGAGGGACTGGAGGAAGAGTGCGGCAGATCTATGACATGAATGATCAGCTGGGTGGACGATTTGGAGCAAACGCTGTGGTTCTGCGATCGACGGTGACTTTGACTTTCTTGCTCGCAGAACAACGTGGCCATGCTGCTGGAGACCAACTACAGGGAGCGGTTGCACATGGTAACCAATGAGGTAAAGAAGAGGCTGGACTACCAGATCCAGCTGCAGAACCTGCAGCAGCGCCTGGAGCGTGAGCACATGGTGGACTGGGTGGAGAAGAACGTGGTGAAGAGCATTACGCCTCAGCAGGTACCACCTTTAGGTCCCGCCTCAGCACGGGTGTGATTGACACAGCCTGGTGGGAGAAACATGCTCTTTTCTCGTTAGGCCACCAGAGGGCAGCGGTGTGTAGAAAATTGTTTTAGAAAACCATAGATGCGAGATTCATAGGTTTTATCGACATTGAGGTACACAATGCAAGATTTGTATCACGATGACTAAGCTAATGTTATGACATTTTCGTGTTTAATTGTCATGTTTATCAGCTTCATTTACCTATTGTTTTTCAGTTTAGGGCAACTTATCAAAATTGATCATTTTCACATGCAATCTGGTCTCATTTCTCTAATATTTTTATAGCTAAATACTATTACAGTACAAGTTGAGAGGCAGGGTAGTGGGCTAAGCCCGGCCTCAGCAGAATAGCCACGTCTGTGGGCCCTTGAGCAAGGCCCTTAACCCCCAGCTACCATGGCTACTGCTGTAGGCGGCTGCCCTTCAGGCTTCCTCTCACCTACGTCTGTGTCTTATGGAGAGCAAGACTGGGTAGACAAAAAGAGACTTTCCCTACAAGGAACAAAGAAACTGTTTTTTTTATTATTGTTTGATACTGAATACTCTTCAGTTGGTCAAACTAACTGCACTGTTTGTAAATGTCTAAAAGTAAAGAGGTAATCAGCCAGTATAACGTCGAAGTCAAAATTAACAATCAGAGTAAAGGGTGAAAAATACCGGTCTTAACTGGTATCCCACTTCCTTTGTTCTGCAGGAAAAGGAGAGCATCGCAAAGTGCATCTCGGATCTGAAGGTTCTGGCCAAGAACACACAAGCGAAGGCTTCTCTGTAATCTGTCACCTTCCACCTCCCATGACATCATGGCTGCTGCCACTCATAAATAAACTCTTTCCTCCTGATCCCAGGTCAACTCTGATTGAGGTTTGAGTGTTGTTTTGTTGGTTTAAATAAAATATTCTCTTGTGTGTTCGTGGTCCATACGGTGGTCATTCTGTTCTGGATTGTATCCTGATAATCTGCATGTTTGCCTCACCATAAAGAAAAGCTGAAATTTCTGCTGATGCTATTATAGAATGCAACAAGGAAAGATAAAGGGAGCACATTATCTTTGCCGAACAAGTCTGTAGGTTTTCTCCCGTGTAATAAACTCATTACACTGATACTGCTTGTTCATTTGTGTACTGTACGTCAGGGGTGGGGAATCCAGCAGGTTTTCTATACTACCTGATGAGTGACTATCTGCTTGAGGTCAGCTGTGGTTCATCAGAGACCCGGTAGGATGGAAAACCTGCTGGGTACCGGCGCTCCAGGATCAGGACTGCCCACCCCGATGTGCATCTTCCTAGTATCTGCTTGATCTTATCGTTCTAGCACACACTTTTTTTCTGCAGAGGAAAATTGAGTTTTTCCCCACCCAGCATAAAGCTGCTAATCCCCCCCCCCCCAGGTGAGGTACAAGACCAGCATGATGCAGATAGATGGGTAATCTTGTATTGTGCTATTTACTGTAGGGTGTACTGTCTGCAATCCATGTTATGCTAAACTGCCCTGGTTAGTTTGTATGGCTAGCTGTAGTTATCCCGTTTAGGGTTTATTATTTAGTTCCTTCTCGATAACACCAAATGGAATACTGTTGAAGCACAGATTATTACAATATTTCTTTATACTTCGTATGCTGTGGTTTAATCTGAAGCCAGGCCTAATTGTTTAAGTGCCCAACTTTAAAAGTAAAAAAAAAAAAAAAAAATTCTGTTGGCTACCAGAACGTGAACTGTGAGGCAATGGGCCCAGAGTGTCTTGTTGCATGCTGGGATAGCGTCAGGCCTGCCTGTAAAATCAGCAATGGACTTTACCCAAGTATGCCAAAGCAGGAAGTTGGTGGTGAACCTTTGCTCTTCGAGTGTGGTATGCATCTTGGGATGAGTGTGGGACGACAGCTTTGTTTTGAGGACGAAACACGCTGAGGGGCGAGTTTAGGTAAGAACCGACTTGTCCGCAGGAGAACGTCTTTTACATGTTGAATCGGGTATTTATTTTGTAATAAATGTTAAAGTGCATCTGGAACTTGTTCATATGTATATTTTCCTTGAGTCTCGTTAACTATTTTGAAATGATATTAAGGATTATAGATATGGATGCATTTTTATTACCTGAGATCAAAATGTGATGCAACAGAGCAACTTGGTTACTTTATAATTATTTCTAAACGACCTGAAAATGAAAATGAGTGATATTTTTAAAACCCCATGTCATATATCCATAATATAGGAACAGCAGTTGGTAGTGAATTGAGGAATTGTTACATTTACATGAAAGAAAACCCCTGGCAAATGGACAAATGCCAATTCTCCAGTCCTGAGTATGAAGCTTCTATGTGTCGCCTAGGTAACAGTGCTCACAGTATCAATATTGTCTACCTGCTCTGTTGATACATCAGTTGAGGAGGGAGAGACTATCATTTAGTATTTTTCAGTTTGACCATATGAATGCCCTTGACTTTTCCGTACCATATTCAATATTATATATTAAAGGAAGAGCTAAAGTTTGGGTAATAATTACAAACTTGTGGGTGAATGCAGATGTTTCACATGAGTTAGTAATGTTCCAGGGCAGTGATGGTTGTATCTACTGGTTGGGTCTGTAAGTCTCGTACATACTCCCTAAAAATTGTAATGGGGAAGTAAAACACATTTACTATGTGTGTGTGTGTGTGTGAGCTTCTTTCTGCTTTTTTTTTCTGTAACGGAAATGAGTTACCGTTTGTTTTTACCATGCGTGGCATTGGGTAATATAATAAAACCGAATGGATTATTAACCAGCTGCTACCTCGATTGTGATGACTAAAGTTCTCCTTCAGCTAACTTGTCAGCTGTTTTCCACCTCAACTGAGTCACCTACGTGCTGGGTTACATTAAGCAACAACAGCACTACCGCCTTAGACTCCGTAACTCAAGCTAGCAATTAAAAATAAACTAAAGCAAATTCAACACCTGATGCGTTTTAGCAAGCGCAGAAAGTGTGCCTTGCACGAGCCTGGTGAAAGTGCTTATGCATTGGAAGAATTAATGATGACAGATGAACCCTACTTACTGAAGGAAGAAGCTTCTGATGAGCGATTTGGGGCGACGTTAGGCCTGGATAACCCACCCCAAGGCTGGCCGAATGTCCCTCCAGCTCCAGAGAATAACAGGACCTGCAATGAGTTCTGTGTGATGTTAGGTACCTTGAGAAATGAAGCATGTTATAGGTGTTCCAGTGTGCTGTTCTACCATGGCGGAACACAGGAAATGCCTGTCAGAGGGTTTACTGACATGTAGCATGTTTTGTTTCTCCTGGTAGACGGTCAGGAAGCCAGGATGGACAGGGACGGCTTCCGTTACGACGAGCCGAGATTCCATGATGCCTTGCAGCAGGACAGGTTTGTCTAATGCGGTGGCGGGTTCAGGGGGAATCACAGACAGACCTTATTCTACATACTGTACAAGAACATCCTATCTAATTATCAAGAAATTTCATAATAAGAGTTTAACGTGGCTTATCCAATGGTCGGGAAATCTCACAATAAGAGTTTAATATACCCCCATATACTCCTAAACTTATTTTTATAAGTATTCCTACATGCACTCCATTACATTGTGTCATGTAGGCTTATACACTCTTATATTCCTTCCCATGTACTCTGAGAGTCTGATATATTCATATGTAATCAGTCTTACACAATCCCTCCCATATACTCTGTTACTTACTAGTGTTGTTTTATACACGTCTTTATTCTCCCAAAGGGACTTTCCTCTGCATCCTCTATAACTGCTGACCTCTGGAGTATCTTTGTTTCAGCAAAATTCCCCTGGGGGAGCCATCTTCACAGGATTCCATCTTCACCCGGCCCAGCGCCAAATTCATCTATAGTGAGTACCAGCCCCAGGTATCCTGTAACAACGAGTACTGGTTATACCAGGGCCATGAGTTCTGACCTTGACTGGTCCCTAACTAATAAAAAGGCTCTTGTAACTTTAAGGAACACCGGTGCGTGCAAAGGACTGTGGGTGAATGCGAGACGATAGCGCGGGAGAGCCAGAAAGAAGAGGCAGCGTGTTGGCGAGCCGGAGTTTTTAGATGTAGTTACTCTAGCTGTTCCCGTCAGTAAATGTAGTCCCTGGTTTTATCTTTGCATCACTGACGAATCACCATACATAAATACAAGTTTACCTACCAACCTACTTCCCTCTGAAGTAGGATAGGCCATAGTACAGCTAATCGCTCCTCTCACCTGACTGAGAACGTGATTCTGGTGTAATACGGTCATCAAACCCCTCATCTTGTCTATCCTGAATCGTGACTGATATCCCACAGAGTCCTACCCTCCTGCAGCAAACACCTTACAGTTTTCCAGGGGAGTGTGGCCCCCCTTTCCCACACTAACCGTGCTGTGACCAGACAACACGCCCATTGTCCTTCTGTTTAGGACAGAGGAAGGAGTTTGGGGAGTTCATACAGAGGCAGCCAGGCCAGTTCCAGCATCGAGTGGAGGTAAGACACACTCACTGCCATTATTACAGTGTAGGGTGGAGGTAAGACACACTCACTGCCATTATTCCAGCCTAGGGTGGAGGTAAAACACACTCACTGCCATTATTCCAGCCTAGGGTATAGGTAAGGCACACTCACTGCCATTATTACAGTGTAGGGTGGAGGTAAGACACGCTCACTGCCATTATTCCAGTGTAGGGTGGAGGTAAGGCATGTTCACTGGCATTATTCCAGCGTAGGGTGGAGGTAAGACACGCTCACTGCCATTATTCCAGTGTAGGATGGAGGTAAGACACACTCA
>JAODKE010000138.1:20066078-20089140 GCA_026779605.1 Mormyrus hasselquistii | reverse complement strand
TGTGTGTGTGTGTGTGTGTGTGTGTGTGTGTTTATATATAAATATAGTAGACATAAACATACCAAGGGAAGGTGGCAGTGTAATATTGTGGGAGTGATTTACTCTGTATTTGTATGTATGTGTATGGATGTAAATTGTGTGGGTGCAGGACGGTGCGCTGTCTGAGCGTGCTGAGTGGGTCACTGCTCCTGGGGATGACCTGGGAGGAGCTAAAGACCATGTGTCCCGATGAAGGGGGGCGGGTCTTCCTCCAACTCCAGGCCGTTAAGGCTGCCCTGGTGGTGAGTGACAGCCTCAACATCCAATGCTTGTACAGCTTTTTCAGCACAGGTGAAAATGGTGATACGGTATTGACTGCTTAGAACTTACCACTCTCTCACCATCTCGACTGCCTACTAGTGAGGAGCATGGGCAGAAGGAAGGAAGACGCATGAGGATGACCTAGATCTGTTATCGAGGTTCTATCACAGCTGACGTGGTGGGAAGAGGATAAGATATGCCAGTGGTATTGGGCCTGCAAATTCCCAAAAGCCCTGGCTCCAGAGGCACTGTATCCTGTGTGTGTGTGTGTAACCAGAGTGTGTGTGACCTGATCTGTGCTGTGGAGATATGGAGCAAATCCCTGGGCTGTTTTTTGTGGAAAATGTCACAAAGTGTATAATTGGAAGAAGCTTCAATTAAAAGTTCTCGACCAACAATGTGCCGGATGTTCCGTACATTCTGACAGCTTCCCATTAAGGTCTGGGCACCGTGTTAATGCTATTGGAATTGTAGTGCTATGACTGAATAGGTATAGTATTGGAAAAAGATGTGTATTTACAAAGAAAAGAATGAACTTACCCTGCAGTTTTCCATTCAGTATATTTTAGAAGTAAACAACTAGCCAAAGCTAATGACATGAATTTTCAGCTTCTGGGATTTCAGTCATTTATGCATTAGGATAATAATGAAACTCTTTACCTTAAGTTACATTCTAACAATATACAACATTAGTACCCTAACTGAGATCTCAAATTATTAACTTTTGGTCACAATATGAAGTATGTATTATCCATAATTACACAGGCCTTTACGTTATCTGCTGCCGATCAGCCATGTCAAATGCTGGTTTTGGTCCAGTTTGTACCAGTGAGTAGGTTCCTCAAAAACAAGACAGCCGGATAAGTGACTTAGTGCAAAGTTTGTCTTACAAATATAGGTATAGTTGAAGTGGAGGTATCCAGCGTGAAGGAGGGAGGCAGGTCTGCGCTAAGGACGCGCTTCACCTCAAGGCCTATGGAGACCCAGGGCGAAAGACATGACACCAGGGCAAGTGAGGCGGACTAAACATGCTTTATTTGTTTAATATATTAAACATTACACCTGTGCCAACTCATGCACGCCAGTCTGTCACTGGAGACGGCGACTGCATCAGGGCGCCAGAGGAAAAGCAATAAACAGAAACTGCATCAGAATCGCAGATGACTAGAATGAAAACCATGAAGAAAATAAATTAAGTACCATGAACTGGTGTGTACATCTGAGTCCATCTTTGCCACCAAATGGGGGAAGACCCTGACGTGCTGTCTGTTACCCAGAATCCTTTGCAGGCTGAGAGATTCAAGGATGCTGCAATCACCTGTCTATTGTGAGAACAGGGGCTGTAGCAGTGTGAACTGGCAACAAAAGCACCAGGCGCCTTGTCTACATATGGCCTGCAAAAAAGTCGTGGGTTTATATATCTCAGCTGTGCTTTGTTTTCTTGCTCATGTATTCAGGGAAACTTGAATGTATGCCACTTACACATAGACAAAGAAATAGGGCCAGGTTTGGTGCTGGTGTGAACGGTTTGTGTCAGAAATGACCTGGGTTTGAGCAACCAGGTACAAAAACAGAGGAAGCAGGTGTGCAAGTGTGGTCCCACTAGTGTCCACACACTTTCAGGCCTGGCTTGGTCTTTCAGCCTGTGTGTGTCAGTATGAAATCAACCTTGCATTCCTGTACACTGCAAAGGATGAACAGCTCAGGCTTCGGCTCCAGCAAAACGAAGGACGAGCCTCGGATTGACCAAAATCCGAAGCATTGATACACAGACTTAGAATGAAAATCTGTCCTGCTCTGAAGTGCATCTCAAAATATCATCATCGACTTTCAGGAGCGACAGTGAGAAAATAAAAATGGAATTAAAATCATGACAATTACACTGGGACCCCGGGAACATACAGTGATAAGATGTACCGTGACGACAGAACCATCCCAGAAAAAACTATTGGTTCCATAGATATATTAATATTATAAAGTACATCTCTCCATAGCTTTTAAAAAAATAAATTCTGTGTTTTATGGAATTGAAGGAGCCACACTAACGATCTGCGCACGCATCTTAACCAACAGATTTGTGGTAAATGACCTCACAGTGCATGAATGATATCAAGGCAAATGTGAATGTGTTCACAGCACATAAGCCCCCAGTAAATGCCCATCATAGAGAATTCCCTTACTGTGACTTACTTCAAATTACATGTCCTTCCTAATGATTTAAGAATGTCGTTCGGTCAGAATGGTCTCACTGTGAATGTCCCTACACAAAATTCCTTCACAACAAATGAGCTCACAGTAAATGCCCTTCACGTGAATGACTTACAACAAATGACCTCGCAGAGAATAGCATGAAAGATGAGCATGTAAATGATGTCACACGCGCTGTGAAATCTCTCAAGCATGGCTCTCTGCCCGGGATGCGCAGCATGTATGATGTCGGCCAATAAGATACATTTTAAAAAATGTGGATGTGAGGAATAATCAAAGTCCCTCAGCAGGATGATGCCTCTCTGTAAGCTGGTCAGTGTCGATGCTACTGCAGGCAGCTCCCCGTCCCTGGGCGGCTCTCTCACACGGCCGCTTGCAGCAGATTTAACTGTGCGTCATAAACATACTTCTATAGTTTTGTTAAACACCGTGCAGCTAATGCAGGATCTGCCTCAGTGGGCAGGGCTACATGCAGAGGTGACGAACCTGACCTGAGTCAAGGCGGAGTGGACAACAGTCGCAGTGGAATCACATTACTCTCATCTTCAAAAATGGGTCCTTCTTCCATCAAGCCAAAAACTTTGGGGGAAAAAACGTTGGTCAACATGTCAGTACCATAAGGTAACCTATGCAGGGTAGACTGCGCTAGCAACAGCCTACAGTTCAAGATAACTGTCGTCTAACAGCGTCAGCAGTTGCAGTGAGACTTCTGAGGAGAAACCCGTGGAATGTTTGTCCAAACAAATGAAGTCAAATTAGGCAACAAATACAGACAAGAGACAAGAGGCCACAGCAAACAGCGGCAAAGGTACGGGAGGTGGAGGGCCTTCTCCCAGCGGCGAGCCGTGCCAAAGCCACACTGGGAGCACGGCCGCATGGTAACAGGGGTCACCCATTGGCGGGCGGACAGCAAGCTCATGGGGAACACTGCACTGCACCGCTCAGAACTGCGGACACGGAACACTGCACTGCACTGCACCGCTCAGAACTGCAGACACAGAGAAGAGATGTGGCATAAAAAACATGCAGGAGCACACGGGGGTTCTAACCCCAACGTTTACACAAAATGGTTGGGTTTCTACCCTGTTATGTGATGGAATGTGGATCCGGATTGGTTCCTCCTCCCGGGGGTGTGCCCCCCCCCCAAAGAAAAAAACTCCCAGAGCGTGACCCCAACTTAACGGATCTGACGGACATATTCTGTGTCACAGGGATAAGACAGTGCGGACTGGGCAGGGCACGTGGGGGGGGGGGGGGCGAGCAGGTGCAATAAACACATGTGCGTCATGTAGAGCAGCACGCGGGGGGAGGGGAGTGGGATTTGACCCCATACCTTCATGCATCTTTCAAGGTGTCTAACACTCAGTGTTAGAAGCTGCTGTCACTTATTAACTTACCGAAACAGTTTCACAGTGAGGAAGAAAGAGGAGGTAGTGAGAGACAGCAGCTGGCAAAGACAGATCTCCCCCCCCCACAGAGCACTGGCATAATAATCGCTAACGCCAGCCACCCTTGCCGGAAGACAGGCCTAGTCTGTGTCTGACACTGGTTGCTTAATTGGTGTCAAGATATAGGTTGAGCTGTGAGCATGCAGTACTCTTCATGCCCAGGAGGTGGCAGCCTTCCCTGTTTATCTGAGTCAGTGTTGGTTTGAGGGGGAGGGAGAGGACGGGGTGAGGCTGCCTATCGTCCCCCTGGGAGTGGAGCCATGGACAGGCTGTCCTCTTCCGGGATGGGCTCCAGCTCTGCGGTACGGACAGCCTGGGTGATGAGCTGCAGCTCCTCGCACAGCGTCTCGAAGCGGAATGCCACGCGGATGTCGGGCACGTTGGTGCGCCGGATGTCATTGCCCTCAGGGCCTTCCTTCAAGTAGCCAGGGCCCAGCCAATAGCTCTTCGCCTGGGGAGAGGGGCATGGGGGGGTCAGGACTGGCTGGAGATGTCTGGGGCAACGTCTGCCACTTAATTGACAGAAAGAAGAAGTGGAGCAGGATGAATGCTGATCTATACTTCTGTGCCAAATTGACGGCGTAAGTATGGCATAGCCTCGCTGTAGCCTGACGTGTCGTGGAAATGCAGACCACAAAAACTGTGATTGGTCTGCGCCAGGATGACGGCACCAATTTCATTTACCTCCATAACGACATAAGACGTAAAGACTTAAGAGTAGTGTAGACACTAATTTAGAAAACGCGTAAAAAGTGTAGCAGCTTTTTCCAAATCTGTCTACGGGAGGTTTGGAGCAGCGCAAACATAACCAGAATAAGATAAATGGACGCTTTGTCAAATGTACTTTTTTTGAATATATCATCGGGTGGGAAGACAAATGCAACACCCAGAACTATGTACCACCTAGTGTTTTGGCAGTGTGATTGCAGAGTGACACAAACACAGCGACGCAACGGGGTAGGCCACTTGTGTAGGTCACAGCATAAGCTCTACGGACGTATAAACATGTAGATGGGGCTAGCGAGGTGTGGGCGTGCGCTTAGAGAGGGTGGAGCGGCGTGTGAGTGGATGGAGGGCAGACTCACCTTGTGGGAGAAGCCGCTCATCAGCACGCTGTTCCTGGCCAGCTCGCACATGTCGCAGGAGCTCAGCTTCCACACCTGGGTGGCGATGCTGTACTCCTCCATCAGCGGCTCCTGGGAGCCACACGGACACGTTAAGGGGAGTGGTGGGGGGGGGGGATATCATACGTGTGCGTCTACACGCATTTCGCGAAAGACGTAGGCACGGCTCTCGGTGCGACGTCCTTTCCGGCCACGGCTCACCTTGGTGAAGTGAAACTGCAGCGGGTCGTCGGTGGACAGGGAGACCGTGAGGCCGCGGGACAGGTACTCGGGGAGGGGGTTGCGGTGGTAGCTGAGGAAGAGGCTGTTGTTGCTGAGGGGCGACATGGCGATGCCCACCTGGGCCAAGTAGTACAGGTACTGCAGCACCGGGGCCTGGGACAGGAGTGGCCGTGTGTGGCACAGTGATTTCACCGGGAGATAGGGGCCCCCCCCCCCCCCAAGGCATCAGGTGGTGGCAGAACCAGCCTCACCTTTCTCAGCAGAAGGCCATGCGAGATGTTCTCGGAAAGCATGAATCCCGACACCAGGTGATGAATAGGCCCCGCCTCTCCGCAGTGCGGCCGCAGCACGAAGGTACGGAAGCCACGCTTCCTGAAACCCAACCCCCCCCCCCCAGAGTAGAACAAATTTAGTCTGTCATTCTTTTGGGGACATTTCTAGTCCAAGATGCACTGCTGTTTACTAGCTGTTGGAGCCCAGGAGGAAGGGTGGATGCTGGACACGGAGGAGTCCCAGCAGCCTTTAGCGGACATGCTCGGCCCCGTACCTTCGCAGGTGGTTCAGCACGGTCATGTTGGCGAACATGTAGTAGAGGTAGTAGGAGTAGGGTGGGTTGTCCTCCTCCGTCCAGTCAACTGGAAGGGGGCTGTCCAGGTTGAAGATGTGGTTCTCCGGCTTGGACTCATCATCCACGCTATCAAAGCCCACCACCTGACCTCAGACATAACAGATGTTAATGGCGCCTTTAAACACAAAGACTAACTTCCAGAAATAACCCAGAAATGAACACAATCAGTGACACGTGGCCACTATTAGATATTTAAAGTTGTTATCCAGTTTATCCTGTAAAGGATCCCTATTAGTCTAAAGCTAATCTTTGGAAACACAGGGAACAACGCAGAGAATGTCCCTAGATGGGATACCAGTCCATTGCAGGGGACATATACTTTATGGGAAAGTTAGACACCAATTAACTTGTTCTTTTGGACTTTGAGACTTGAGCTTATAACAGGGGTTGGCAATCTTACCCTGAAAGGGTCTGTGTTTATCTAGGATTTGGGGACAACCTTTAGGTCAACTGTTCGAACCCAGGTGTGAGCCAATCAGTGCTCAGCAAAATCCCGCATACACACCGGCCCTTTCTGGATACGATTGGACACCCCTGGCCAACGGCATTTAACCACAGCAGCAATGCTTATTGGGCACTGTGGCTTTCAGAAAGGTCTCTTGTTCCCCCACCCCTGCCCCCCGCACTGTGTTACAGTATAAGGTCTATCAGCAAGACCTAGAAGAGCAGCACCCACATGCTGGAGGAAAAGATGCAGCTCTGGGTGACTCAGGGGATTGATGGTGGCCTCAAACAGCGGCAAGAAGATGTTTTCCAGCATCTCCTGGAAGTTGGCCAGTTGCTTCTTAGTGTGGTAGACGTCACTGAGAGAAAACCAGAGGAAAACATTAGTCTAATGTGTGTGGCCAGCTTGTTTGTTGTGTGATCTGAGAAGGGTATCTGGTGCACAAAATGTTGAAGAATAAGGTCCACACTAGATGCAGAGGCATCGCTAGGCTGTGGAACTTGAGACTGAAGTTCTGAATGAATCCTGACGAATGAAAACGAGGCGGCGGCCATTTTACCAGGGAGCAAGAAAAACCCAAAAGTTTCTTCTGTACATCTTTGGGCCGTAAAAAAAATCACAAAGTGAGAATTTTGCACATTATGATAATCAATTTAACAAAGCGTAATTGTGCCTCATTGAGAGTGTATTTAGACTTTATGGTCAATTGTGGGGAGAGATTATTTCCTTCAGATGTTATGAGGAATTGGCTCAGCCCAACTGCTTGAACAAAATACAGATTTTTATGGTCTTGAGCACTTATAAATTTTGTTTTTATGAATCTTTAACGCTGAAAAGAAACATCGAACTTTCTGCATCTGAGCAACGCATGACATCTTCGGTATTCCCTGGTAAAATGGCCGCTACACACAAATTGTGACGTAATATGCATGTAACTTAATACAACCCATTAAAACCCGACCCTAAAAACACCAGTGAGCTATTTATGGGAGTATGTCAGAGTACAATCCTCTAATGGTGAGTTTCTGCCTTGGAGAGGGGAGTTACTCACAAGAGACGAGGCACCTGGACCAGCCAGCGCACGTTGTCAGAGTAGACGCCATGACGGACAGCCCAAAAAGCCAAGCGGTCCCACTCGTCCCGTGAGCGCCCATATATGGACAGACGCAGCTCTGCATTCTGGTACTTGCTCTCCTCCAGGTCTGACATCACTTCCTGTGTTGGGCATGCACACAGACATGAACGCGCACACACTTTCGACTTTACCATTAGCCATGGTAAGGTGATCTTGAAATTCACCACCATGTTGTTTTGGTGAAACGTGAAGGTATATAATGCTGTCATACTAATTTACTATGTTAGAAAATATCCTGCAACATAATAATAGGAATTGTTCTACATTTTACTTACCACATACAAAAGTTAATAATCACATACTCCTTCCTGACTGATTTTATGCTTGGTATGCTTACGATATTTTATCGTTTATATTTTAAAATACACCCATCTTGTCCGCCAGTTTAAAAAGTGGTTCCGTGACCCATAGTACACAAATCCTGTACAGTGGTGTTGGTAATGGACAATGCAGTTAGTGTACAGTAGGAAAATAAAATGGTTTTCATTCCAATCTGGCTCTTAGATGGTTTGAGTCTATTGCCTGACTGTGGACTCATTTCCGTAGCTAAACTGGACTGTGGACAATGTCTCACCTTGATGATGTGTGCAAAATACTTCCCCTCGATGTAATTGTCGGTCTTAATGAAGATTTCCCGTAGAATGGACTCGCCAATGGGGTTGTATTTCGCATTGAACTTGTCGAAGCGGTGGAAGGTGTTGCGGTCCTGTAAGGGATGAGGAGCTATGAGATTTGGGGTATTGGTCATGAAGAGGTGTTGGTTGTAGGGTTGTGCAATAATTTGATTGCACAAGCTAAAGACTATCTGTCATCATACCCATAGCCCCGCCCACAGACTATCTGTCATCATACCTATAGCCCCGCCCACAGACTCTCTGTCATCATACCCATAGCCCCGCCCACAGACTATCTGTCATCATACCCATAGCCCCGCCCACAGACTATCTGTCATCATACCCATAGCCCCGCCCACAGACTATCTGTCATCATACCCATAGCTCCACCCACAGACTATCTGTCATCATACCCATAGCCCCGCCCACAGACTGTCATCATACCCATAGCCCCGCCCACAGACTATCTGTCCTCATACTCATAGCCCCACCCATACTCTCGTCCCACCATGAACCCTGTCCGCGACTCTCACAGCATGCATGTCCAGTGTGTCCACGCTCAGGTCGAAGGCCGTGAGGTTCATGCTCTCGAAGACCTCCATGAGAGTCTGGCCCCTGCCCTGCTCTATGTGCACAATCTCCTCAGGATTCTTCTTCATGGCCCGCTTGATGAAGCGAAGGAGGTGCTTCTGGTTCATGCAGGAGGAGGCGTGAATGTGCGTGTCCACCTACAGGAGAAAGGTGTACAAGGCACCACCAAGAGAATCACCTGGGTGTAGAGTTCACAATCACAAACCAAAGAATGTGAAGTTCTGTGCATGCCAACAGGATGGAATCACCTTGCGGATGTTATAGAAGTCACGGTGAGGGACCTTCTTCTGAGCTGCCAGTTCCTTCATTTCATTCAACAGGATGTGCATCTGAAACTTGGAGCTCAGATACTGCAGTCGGCGGTAGCAGAAGGACTTCCTGATGGAAGATGCCAGAAAGTCATCAGTGTCAGCTAAAAAAACGACGGGATACAGTGTAGGGATGCTGCGTGGTTTAGCTGAAGTGATGTCATACTTATACTTAAGGCCCTGAAACAGTCACTGCTGCTTCTGGAGCTGAATGCGACTCCAGGCTGAGGTGACTTGGACATGTCCGTACTTATCCATTACCCCGCTGGGTCATTAGGGATTAAGAAGTTTGAGAGCAGTCCTGATGGACTCCTGACATATTTCACTTACACTGGGCCATTGATGATAAGCGCCATCATCATGTTCATGTCTGTGATGTATTCCTGTAAGTCTGGGTAGGGCAGATCTAGCTCGGTACTCCTGGGAACAGGATCAAAGCGCAGGATAAGTTGTATCAACAGCTTGTATGCCATACATTAGCAACTATGCTCAACGTCTGGTAGGCAGTATGCTTGCTGTAAAAAAGACAAACTTAGGTTAGCATGTATTCTATGCAGAGGTGAGTAATTCAGGTCCAGAGAGTAGGAGTCCAGACCAAGTTCTTGTTTCAACCAACCTGTTGAGTATAAAGAGTCATGGTCACAGAATAGTCAATAGGTTGGTTGAAACAAAATTTCAATCTGGACTTTAACTCTCTGGACCTGAACTGCCCACCTCTGACTCTGCATCTCTGGTCACTCACTTCTCAAGGGTGTTCCTCTTAGTGTAGACATGGACCACGCCATCCACCATCCTGAGGCCGTACCCTATGTCTGCTGGCATGTTTTTGGGGTCTTGGCTTTCATAGGGATGAGTTTCTGAAACCGGAGGGTGCACAGGGGCATCTGTGGAGGATGAGGGGATAGCAAGAGGTGAGGTCTCCTTCTTCACCACTGTACTCCACCCTGTAGCACCTCAAACCTCCAGCTGACAGGAACCCCCACCTGCGGCCACTGGTGTCTCCGGGATGTCATCATAGACGCGCAGCACTGGTGGCTTCTCACCCAGCTCCTGCAGGTAGCACGACGTAGTTCTGCAGAAGCCCTGCATCGACAGTGCCATGTGCTTCTGCCGGATCAGCAGGGCCTTCACCACACACTTGGCTGCGTCCAGCAGGTCCGTGAAGGGCACCTGGAGGGGGGCATATGTACACGTGTCTGGGAGAACTTGCTCGTGCACCTCAGGTTTAAGAGATCCTGATGTGGTGATTCAAATAGAGCAAACGTTTGCGAAGAAATACAAGCATCAACCAGCAGGTAGATGTTACAGATCCAGATCTGAGAGACAAATTCTTAGTGCTTATCATGCAGCTCCTTCACAGCTTATGGTACGGTTAGTCTGCATGACCATGTAGGAACCTTGTGCTGTGTTTGCTCTTCAGGGGACACAGACCAGGGACATTCTCTCTGCAAGCCAGAGGCTCTCACCCCACATTTCTCCTCTCCGGAGATGGTCACGCGCTGAAACTCCCGTTCTAGGGTCACCTCCCTCTCTTTTGAAGCGTGGTCTACGTGTACTTCATTCTGTTCCTTCAGAAGCCTGTGAGGGGGAGGAGCATGTGTCCAGATGCATTATGCATTAGCACCAATAGGCCCGGGGATGTTGTTTTGGTCACCGCAGGTCCTTCGTGAGAATATGATACATGATTTGTGGACGTCGAACATGCTTTTGACTCATGATGTGTGGATGCAGATGGCGCCATCAGCCTCCTCTCAGTACGCAGTTTGCCCCTGGCTGACAGCCATGATTAGGAAACTCCTGAACTACTTTTAATAATGTCGCCCCATATGGGAACACAACATTTAAGAAAATTGGAGTGGCTGAATAATAGACCGATGGAGAACCTTGGCTGCTCTGGCTGCATCTTGATTCGTTGAAGACAATGTCGCAGGCGGCTACGCTAACAGCGCAGTCAGGGTGACTCGCGACTATGGTGACCACCGGCACCAATCTAAAAAGGAGGACACCTACATCCAAAAAGGAGGACAGAGGGTCAAAACGGAGAACACCCACTAAAAAACTAAACTAAAAGTTTAGTGGGGGGGGGGGGTGCTCAATATCATAAACAGACTATGGAAGCCAAGAACAATTGATGATCTACCGATTTCGATAAAACTACATAAAAATTTCATTGCAAGCATGTCTACTCTCGACGCCCCTAGAACATGCGAGTTTCATGTTTTTTTTTGCGATGGGGGGGTTAGAGAGAGCTGCGCTAATTGTTGATGAGGAGGCGGGTGGGGGGAGGGGGAAGAGAACAAGGGGACTAAAAGGAGGACAAGGGGGCTAAATAGAGAACACCCAACAGCATTCCGGACAATGGGCTGGAAAACCCGACTGTCCGGAAGACGTCTGGATGAGTGGTCAACCTACTTATGACTCAGAAACTGAAAAGATATTTATCTGCATTACCCAAAGCAAAGACTGGTGATCGACCAGGAGAAAATGATCAAGTCAGCTAAAATTTTGCTGTGCATGCTGTAGATATGACTACAAGCTAAATTTGCTGATACATTGTAATGCTTGCATGTAGCATCCTCCCATGCTAACATGCTACTCCCACCACCACAGTGATATTTTACAGCACATGCTGGGCTACATGCTTTTGCAGAGAAATGCTAGCATACAGAAATGCAGACATACCAACACACTAGCAAGCTATTATGACATGCGAACATGCAAAAATACTGATGTGTTACCCTCATGACATGCTAATATGTCGACATGCTTAGCATGCAGAAACTAATAGGCTGACCTGTTCACAAGCTCAGGTGTTAGCCTACTAGCATGCTAATGTGCTGACATGCCGTTATACGCAGACGCTGACACAGACCGCTGGCACGTCGTCACGTTAACACGCTACCACACACAGGGCTGGAACGCTGACGCGTAGACAACGCAGCGCACTCACTCCAGATCAGCAGCGCTGTCGATCTTCATGAAGTCCTGCTTGGCTCGCAGCAGGATCTCAGGCTCCAGCCTGGGGAAGGGTGAGGCACGGCAGGCAGTGCGTGAGCAGGCCAAGCAGAGACAGGGAATGGGAAAGAGACTCACAGAGATATGCAGAAAGACACAGATATAAAACGATAACAGCAATACACACAGATCCAGAGGCCCCAACAGACACACATAGATACAGACAGACATTAAACAACAAGTGGCCAAAAATGGAAAAACAAGACCACACACACAGGGTTAGAGAGAGACAGAGAGGTGGATGGAAAACACCAAGAAAAGTACAATCAGACTGCAGAGGTCGACCTGATTGGTCAAAGAGCATTGAGGGCTGTGGCCAAGCTGCTGGAGGAGCCCCAAGCTGACAGCGTGAATAAAGCAGCCCACATCCTAACCTATGTCACCACGACAACTGCGTCCACTGTTAATGGTCCTTCAACCCCTGTCTGTAACAAATTGCCCAATCATACAAAAGAATCATCCATTCTGGGACGCGTCTGTATCCCTCCCGTGTTCGTCACAGTGCTACTGCAAGGGTCTGTATCTTGACGGCATGTATATGTCTGGACATGGACGTCAGTATGTTATGCCTTTCACTGTTTATCCATGTGTCACTGCATGAGTTTTACATACATGCATATGTGCATAAGCGAGAGTTGGTGTCTCACTTGATATCTTGGCTGATCTGCCTCTCCAGACGGTGGCGCCGTTCCTCCAACTGCTCAATGGGAGACTCCTCCGGGAACTCATAGGGGGCGCTGCGCATCTCGCTGTCTCGCGTGAACAGCTCCTGTGGGTGCCGACAGTGTGAGTACACACACACACGCACACACACACAATCTCTAAGGGCTATGGAAAAAAAACTCAAAGAAGAAAACTGAAAACAAAAAACAGAATAAGTTAAAAAGGAATCAAATTTGAAATGTTGCATGCATTGTGGGTAAGACCCCACAGCATCCGTTTCCTGCTGCTTGCACACTAACATGCGGCCATCTTCCCACACTAAACGGGACAGTGAGCAGTGGTGCACCTCTCTCACCTGGGCCAGTTCCTTGTATTTGCCGTCCATGGAGGTCCGCAAGTCAATGGGAAAGTGCTTGTGGGAAACTGGGGTCCCCGGTAGGGATCGCTGAGGCGGGAGGGTCTTGGAGGTGGAGATACCACGCAAATCTACAAAAAAGAACGTAGAGTTTTACTAGGAGATTTTCCATTGGCTGAGAGAGAACCATCAAAGACCAATCATGACTCACGCCATATGACAAATGCTGAAAGATGCGTGCTGCTGTCTTCATGACAGAGAAGAGATCAGCCACCTGGACCTGATCTGATACCAAAAACCTCACGGTGTAGCAGTACTGTGCCTCCACACGGTGTGTGAACATTATGCAAACCACACGTAGCCTCCTAGACAGTTACCGTCCACACTTTCACAATCCTACCCAGAATGCCAAGCTGATTGTGAAAGAGAGGAAGGGGCAAAAACCGCCCCTCCCACCCATCTTGGGGCTATGGGTTGTTTACAGGCTCAGCAAAGTACCCGTCAGATGCGGAGCTTGTTAAAGGGATAAATTTAGCTGTCTGTCCTTCTGAGCTTTTAGTTACCATAGTGATTATGGCCTGTGTTTGGGAAAGTACAGCAGCGGAAGAAGTTCAAAAAAAAGAATGGATGTGCCAACAACCCCAATCTTGGTTCTGGAAAAACATCCGGACAATCCTTCCCTTTCCCGGTCTTAGAAATACCCAGACTCCCTTTCTGCCATCAAAATGTCCCCTACTACTTGTCAGCTGTGGTCTCTAGTCACGCAACACTGGCATCCCGATGATGTCCTTCGCGTGAAAATAGAACCACGTACTGAAAGATCTCAAGACCACAACCAGAAGATCCACAAAAATACACTCACACAAAGCCCCGAAGGACGTGATCTCCACTAACCCCAAAACACAAACACATACACATGCTGATCTCAGCTGGAAAAACACTGAGTACCTAAAACACAATCACATTCATCTCACGGAACTCACCCCCAAAGCTGTATAACACTGCCATTGAGGAGGTACAATTTACCACATAAAAGAACCTTACAAAACTGACAGAAAATGCTTGACTATCAGCAGATCTTTCAGTAAACTGTGCTCCTTATTTATGGGTTATGTGGTCCTAAGATGGAGGCAGATGCTGTGCAAGCTGCACACATAAGGACAATGACACTGGTGAGAGAGATTTAAAGTCCTTGATCTCGTTTAACTGGAGCAGACGGGGATGATGACCCCCATTTGTAAAGACTGACAAAGTGGTGCAGTGCTGACATAAACACAGACCTTTAAAAAATTATGGTTCTTGCTGTCCTTAATCGTAATGCAATGCAAGCACCACTATTTTGTGAACGCCGTATAACATTTCTGCATCAGAGACGAACTATAATCGCTTGCCCGAACCAGTATTCACCAAAGGCTTGCCAACATGGACAAATGAACTTTCATTCTGGTCACCAATGTGCAAGGATTCTCAGTAACTCTGTAGCATATCTCAGACAGGAACTATACTACTGGAAACAAGTATTTCCAGCATATGGTTGGCATCTTCATAATGTATTTCCTTATCTGGATGTAAAGCATCTTATTAAACAGGTACAGTAAGCAGCTGTTGTCTCTGAATAGAGAAGTATGAGCAGCCGTAACATGCAGAGGTACACAAACGTATACCCAGCTACAAACGTATACCAGTTGACAGTGACTGGTGACAAGTCTACTGGGAAAAAGTGTGTCGCTGAATTTGGTCCATTAAGTGCCAGAGAAACCAACTCGCCTGTCTGGAGGTGTGACTGGAAGAAAAGCGGGCAAAGCGGGCAGATTGTGCACATAGACGTTCATTAGCTGCCCCTTTGATTCGGAGGCATCTCTGAGATAAGAGTGTGAGTGTGAGTGTGCATGTGTGTGTGTGTGTGTGTGTATGTGTGTGTGTGTGTAGGTTATGTATATATTACATTGTGGGGATCAAATGTCCCCACAGTGTGACAGAAACCTGTTATTTTGACATTGCGAGGATTTTTTCAGTCCCCACAAGGGGAAATTCAATTTTATAAATATCATTGACATCAACTAAAAAACTAAAAATCCAAAAGCCAAAACTAAAAATCCAAAAGTCTCATACTTTGGTTGGTTACTTACGGTTAAGGTTAGGGCTGGGTGGGGGTTAAGGTCGTCATTTTGGGATTACAGATTTCCCCATAGAAGTGAATGGAGTCCCCGCAAAGATATAATTACAAACCTGTGTGTGTGTGACTGTGACACACTGACCACACCTTTGCCTGGGGTGAAGTAAACATCCACAAACACACATTTCTTCTACTCAAGGTCACTTATGAGTCACAACTGGCACATTAAATGACTTTCTTAATTCTAGGATGCTCACAGTATAGACTGAGTTAATGGGACCCAAACGGGTCCCTTTTTCTTGCAGCACTGCATGAAATCGCAGCCACTGGAGCGACTCGTGGGAGCGTGTGGCAGCAGGCGGGGGTCAGCTGGGGCCTCGCCTGGCACGGGGCGGGGGGGGGGGGGGGCTTCTCGGCCACCCAACTACTGGAGCATCTGTTAGTGGTGCCCTGCTGAGCACTTCGAAACATGCGGTACATGCAGCCACTGACATGCTGAGACATGCAGCCAGGCCACACTGGCATAAGCATGCACTCATACTCAAAACAGAGACCCCAGGGAGGAGGAGAAAGAGGAGGGGAGCATCACTGGGATGGTCTGCTGTGCGCTGCTGCTTGGTGTGGCTAAAGTAGCTAGCGAAGCAAAAGCAGCTTGAGAGGCTAATTGTCGGCAAGAGGAACGTACCGAACAGCCCGGTCCGGCTGGCGTAGCCTCCGCTGCGGCTGGATGCAGAACAAAACAGAGATGGGAACCCCCCCACCCACCCACCCCTCGTCTCTAGCTGCCGGCTTCTTAGCGGCCGTCACTGAAAGCTTCCGCATTTAAATAGCACTGACACAGGGCTGGAATGTACCACATGTCACTGGGAAGAGGGGGAGATGGGGGAGAGTGCCACATCTCATAGGCTACACTGTGCAGTGTCTCTGAGTGGGATCTCCCCTCACGGCGATGCCGCCTTCCAGCCCTGAATGCTGCTCTAGGGAGTACGATGCACACACATGCCTGGCTGCTGCCTTTCCAGCTTGCATTTTGCATTTTCTGACTGATTGGCTGGATACTCTTCAGCAGCACAGAAAGACATACATACATTCCTTGCTACTCCCTATGTGTTTTTCTAACGTTTAAAATAATGCCAGTCAGTAATGAGGCCAGAACGAAGCTTTGGTGTGCAGGATGAACTCAAAACAGAACTGAGATACACACTGCCACACACACACGTTTGTTTTTATATTTCTAGGTGGACCTTCCATTCATTTCTATGGGGAAAAACTCAAATCCCAACAATGACATCCTTGATCCAGCCATAACCTTAACTATAAGTAACCAAACAAAATACAAGGCTATCGGCATTGTTAGGTTTTTGGTTGCAGTCACAGATTTTTATATACAGCCTTCACCATGACATAAATAAATTTTTGGGTGTGCCGGGGTCACCACTGGTACGGGCGCCACAAGATCAGGCAGAAGACAACAGGTCCAGGCCCCCCCCCCTCCCACACACACACACACACACACACACACCACTGAGCTGCCCTATCACAAGGCGATAGGAAGCTGGGAAAGTTCTAGAAAAATGCAATGCACAGGACATACAGCTGGACGGCACCAGCAATGTCTGCTCCCACCCCAAGCAGAACTGATCAGCATAGCAGCTGTTAGCTGTTTCTGAACGATAAACATTTAAGAATACAAGTCTGTATAACTACAACAATCAATATAATAAGGTGCTTAAACGTGAGGTTATAAATAGCGAATGGTCCTGCATGTGGTTAGTAAACTGTACAGCGGCCAGCAAGACAATCCCTCATTTATTAATTATAGTCTCTCTGAGCCCATCTGAGCATGGCAGGATCGAGAAGCACAGGGCCTCATCTGAGCTGGTATCTGGGATGTCCGTACTGGGAACGAGTCCTTAGGCACAAATGCAAAGTTGCTACTTCCCGAGAATCACCCCGCTGTCTGGAGGGTGGCCAGACGGACCCCATCCGGCAAAGATTAGAGAAATAAAAACAAACCACGGTAGCTATGGTAACCAGAGGGGGTGGAGTCTAGGGCAGCTCATACCAGAGCCCCTAAAAACAGAACCACTCAGTAGGATGCGTTATGACTGGACATCGAGGCATCGTTGTCCGAACACCAATTAAAACTATGTTACTACATGCAACACAGCCCCCACGCACAAACAGACATTTCAGCACAAAGGTGTGCATCTGCGTGTGTTTGCGGTTTTGGGTGTGAATTGTTCCTTGAAATAATCTTTCCTGTAAAAACTAGTGTCGGTCTCAAATGTGAAAAGCATGGTTGTTAAAGGCTGTGCTACGCACCCACTAAGACTTCTGCAGTAAAAACAAGCCCATTTACTCAGCGAGGAGTCAAATGAATGCAAATTTACTGCAAACTGACACATGGGGCACAGAAAGAAATCCTTACCTAATGCAGTTCTGAAAGTCCAGCACCAATAATGTACAAGCCTTGGGAGATACTGCCGTAAATGCAAGCTGACAGAAGTGGTACAGTCTGATTGGGCGGCCAGGGCCCAATCGAGATTCTCCAAGGGCGGGTTATGGGCAGGTACCAGGTAGGAGCCATTTATGAAATACTGCTGTCAACCAGCCCCGTAGCTTCTGGATTTCCATGTGAAAGTGAACTCTGCCTCTCCTTGCCATTTGAACTATGACATCTCACCTGTCTATATTTAGAAACGCAGTCAGGAGCGTCAGCAGGCAGAAGATGTGACTGCTCATCATGCATAACTAAAAATGCAGAAGATCAGTTCATTTAGTTTGAATTATGTTTCTCTTCCCTCCTGTGGTCATTACTGAGAATTGCACCCCCATTAAAGAATAATCACTACCACACAACTACTGCAGTAAAAAATTGCGTGCCGCTGCAGTAAGAAACAAAGAACAAGAGCCACTATGAGACTTACGGGTGAAGCTGGTGCTTCTGCCTCAGTGGAGATCCAGTGTGCTGAGTGTGAAGATACAGGCTTTCCCAGGAAAAATGATCCATGCAGGGATGGCAGCACGTTTAGGGGACCCTGTCTCTGTACGACTGGGGTGGGAGTGAGACAGATAGCCTTTTGAGCAGAGGGACCGCTGTACACCCAGTAGGGCTCCTATCAGATGCAGCCCCTAATCAGTACAAAAGGTTCCAACTCCACCCCGAAAAACACCTCAGCTCAAGAAAGATACACAGCCCCCTCCCCACCAACAGGGCCGGTCTGCGGGGCGAGGAGACGCCATCTGTGCGTGTGCGTGTGCGCCGTGACATCATGTGGTGCCGCAAACACGTCTGCAGGGATCCGGCGCCCTTGTTTATCAGGGCAGGCTCACGTTTCCAGTCTCTGGCTCACATCCCCGAATAGATAAATCATCACGTTGAGCCTCAGGGCCCAGAGTCCCTAATTCGGCAAGAAAAATCTTACCCAGAGCCATTAATACAGCTGGACATTTTTACCAAGCCAACCCAGGTCAAGGATAACAACAACAACAACAACAACAACAACAACAACAACGGCTACACCAACCACACATGTCATTCCACAACAGCAATAAGCTGTCATTTCAAATCTGTCTCTTACTCTCTGCTCTTACTGCACCAAAGCTGCTGATGCTCTTTGCACCTTAGTGACAGTTTTATTTTATAGTTCATATTGCCTGTAATTTGCATTTATTGCTTAGGGTTTGCATTTTTATGTCGGTATTTCCTATCTTTATTTTTTTGTATTTTACCTCTTCTTTGTATTTATGTGTGAAGTTTTAAATGTTAATGTACCATTTGGGGTTGAAGCAATCTGCAATTTGATTGGGCACACAGAATGACAATAAAGTTCAAATTATTAATATAATAATAACAATAACAATAATAATAATAATAATAATAACCTTATACGTTCGCATTTATCCAGCTTATATGTGAACGGCCTCACGTCTGCCATTTGATGTGTTTTCTACCACGTGCAGTTTGCACGTCAGTCACTGCTATATAGAGCGCATGTGAATGTAAAAGCACCCGAGGTGATCACAGGCGCGACGGCAGAAACACTGAACTGGAACCGGAACTCTTTGACCCGCTTCCTCACCGAAGGGCTTCCATGAATGTCACTGACAGGTACATATGGTGACAAGCCAGTCATTTGAGCTTGAAGATGTGTGCGGCGGTTCTCGTAGTTTCTACTGGGGGCAGAGTGAGGCCGCTTTTCCCGTACTGCCATAATGCTCAGGCAAAGGACTCTCCCGTCCTCCCCTGAAAGGCTCAGGGAACGTGGGAATCCATCCTCAAGGGTCATCGGTACAGACCTTCCGTGAAAGTACACTGTTCTGGAGGATGACGATCTACAAACCAATCAGGAAAGCAAATTCCGAATAGATAGACTAGTTATAGGTGATACTAATTTTTCCTCATACAAGTTATTCAACCTCAGTCATACCGAATGCAAACCATTACGCTAAAGTGGTTTATCAGTCAAGTCACAAATATGGGACCGATCAAGTTTTTTCTATAAGATCTCAACCAACTTGATGTTATACTGCCCCACAAAGGCCAAACACAATAACTACACTGACGCTGGAACTGACAGAAATGTGTTTTACTTTAGTTATAATGCAGATTTTCTAGTTACTGTAATATTTACACTCAGTTGATATTTGCCAAAAAACAAAACCAAAGCCTGAGACTGGTGGCCTGTATTACGAAGCGGGTTTACTGGCTAATCGGGGTAACTTGCCGGATTTAAGGTACCACAATTTAAATGGACTAAGCATTCGTTCATTTACATTTTGCCCAGACTACCTTAAATCCGCCAACTTAACCTGATAAGCCAGTAAACCCGCTTTGTAGTACAGGCCCCCGGTCTGCCAAATATGCAGCTACTGTGTCTTTCATTTGGTGGTCAGTATAGATTTTTAATTTCAATATATATAAAACAAAACAGCGTATGGGATCCCGACATACTCTTGTAAACCTCAGCAGAAGCACCCAAACACCTCCCAGGTCAGGACAGTTTGTGCTCCCGCCAATGTGTGGCCTCCCTTACTTATGTGCGTTAACCAGTATTGTTTACGGCCAGATGAGCTGCAGACTTGTCAGCTGCTGTGAGAAGATGCATCAGATCTGCTCTGACATACAGTGATAAAGGTTTTACAGTCGCTCAAAGGTCAAAGTCACTCTACCCTGGGACAGGCTGGGCCTTATGTTGTCATTCGCTCAACATAAAAGGAATTACTGGGTGGCTATTGGCTACAGTGTGGCTTACTGTGATTAACAGGACCCCGCTGATTCGCCGGATACCAGTGATCGGGACTATATCAATCCTCTTAGTTCTTTCACAGTGTTGGGTGACTTACAATTAAAGAATGATGTAGGAACATTTATTAAACTGTCAATCAGTAAGAAATGAGACCACTGACCTGAATCATTGGTAGAAACACAACAATCACTCAGAAATCATCACTTTTTTAATTCTTCAATGAGATTGTATTAATAAAATTACATTTCTACCCGCTAGTAAGAAAAATGGGTCATGTGGTATTTTTTACAAATATCCACCCATTTATGCTGCTACCCATCTTCCAACCGCTGCGTTGAGCCTGCAGTCTATGCCAGAAAACGCAGGGCAAAGGCAGGGGACACCCTGGATGGGATGCCAGTCCATCACATGCAATACATATCATGGATATTTAAGAGAAACCAATATACACACACGCATAGCTGGGGAACGGGAATCATGCTACGTAACGTTCCATTAGATTTCCCCATTCACAGCACTCTTCGGATGTATAGCATGCTAACGTACTATGTGACGGTTCACAAACACTCTCCATTTAAAGCACTGTTTAAAATAGCGACTGCGTTAGCGTGCTACATGACGTCTGATTAGCATACCCAGGCTCTGCATGCAATCCTAGAAGGACCACGGTGTCTCCTTTTGCTGAGTAAGTAATAATTCATTCACAGTTCCCTTGGAGTCCCCCCCCCCTTCCAACAGGCACAGACATAGCCTGCCGCATGCACCAGCTGCCAGTATGTTACGCATTTCACAGACCCCCCCCCCCCCCCGTCCCCCCGACACGCATACACACACTCACCAGGGCTGAGTGCACTCTGAAGGCTGCCTCTTTTTCTCAGGGGGGACCTGGGCCTGGGGAGGGCCGGCGTGCCGGAAGACATGGTGCAGCTGTGTGCGCGCGTGGGGGGGCGTGTGTGTATGTGCCGCGTCTGGAGGACAAGCCAGTCCCGAGCCGAGGGATGGAGTGCGGGGGAGGGGGGACAGGAAGGACGCACAGAAGAGGAGTGCTGCTAGTGGGGGGGGGGACTGCAGAGGCAAGGAAGAGGACACCGACTGCAGTGGTGACTCCGCCCCGCTCACCCCCCTTACCGAGGGACATCCGTCTACTTCCTCTGATCATGCTGGGTTCTGTGACTCGCGGTTGCCATAGCAACCAGGGCAGCAGCTGCTGCATAAAGTCCGTGAATGTGGGGCGGCCATTACGGCGAGGTTAGGAGGCAGGGTCTCTCCGGCAACTGGAGAGACCGTGAATGCGGACGATTGTGTCCTCACTGGCCTCAGAAGTGACTGCGACTTGATAGTTTGCCATGATGCGATGTTCAGTAACTTTGCCTCCATGCTTTGCCAGTTGCTGGCACTCTACAGTGACCCATCAACGCTCAGGGACATTAATAAGTAAGCACTATATACATGTGAGCGTTGAACGGCCGAGCCAAGAGCTTGGGAAATCCGTATTGATCGGTTTCTGCCATGTTCTGATTCGCTTCTGCCCCAGTGACCCAGGATACATTCAAGACCCACATCCACCTCCTGCTTATTCCACTTTTCATTGTCCATAGATTAAACCCCAGAGTTCTCACCAACCAGATTCCACAAATTCTGTGCTTACATTAATGTTTGGACCTACCTAGAAAGGACAGAAGTTCCTAATAATCTTTCACCAGATAATTTCCTCCCGGTCTGTGTAGTCCCAAACAGGGATGCTCTTACAAAGCAAAAAGCCAGATTATCTTCTGAGTGTTCCTAACATCGTTTTTCTGATTTCGCTAACAGAGAGTATATATGTCTGCAATACGTCATTCTGCTGTTTTGTTCTGCCACAGTCTTTCTAAAAATTTGCCAAATAAAGAGACGGAGTGAACCACAGACTGTGAGCAGGTCGGCTTCCTCGCTCATGCTGTAGGGCTTATGAGATTTACGAGGATACATGCATGCTCAGCCTTTAAAGATTCATTTTAAAATGGGGGAAATGCTGAAGCAGCGCCCTCTTGTATCGGAGAAGAGACATGAGTCACGGCTGGATTCACCCACACCGAGCAACATCAACACGGCGAGACCAGGAGAAGGTGCGCGGCCCAGACAGCAGAGGAGCACATAGCATGACACTGGAGAAACACACACAAAAGAAAAAAGGAAGACAAAGCCTCAGACCGGAAGAATACACGCAGACAGTACGCTGGCGAAATAATATTAAACGGGAAGTAAAAGCCCCAGACCGGGGGAACTGCGCCCCAGGTGACAGCGGACTGCGCAGCCATCCATCTTACTTGGTGGCATAGAAGCAGCAGTTGTATTTGTCGTTATTCATGGGACTTGAACTTGAATTTCTTTCACTGTAGGATCGCGTGTCCTCTGCGTTTTGCCAGCAGGCACCACTTTTCTCCACATGCTCCGCCCCCATTATGTTTTAATACATTGCACAGTGACCGAATGGAATCCTTCTTCTGACAATGGGAATCACACGTTTTACTATTTTTAAGATAAAGGAAATCATGGCTACCGGGAAGTTCGGGAATTTTCTCGGGGGGATGATTTTGTGAGGGCCTTTCTTCCCCAACCCCGGCATTGTACATGAGAAACAAGCAAAACTTAAATGACA
>JAODKE010000138.1:20044348-20065812 GCA_026779605.1 Mormyrus hasselquistii | reverse complement strand
GGGGGGATGATTTTGTGAGGGCCTTTCTTCCCCAACCCCGGCATTGTACATGAGAAACAAGCAAAACTTAAATGACAACAGTTCACATGGACTTTTTCTTTCACCGCAGGTTTATGAACTTTGGAATGAGATATGGAGACCAATAAAAGGACATTAAGCAAGCTGAACTGCAAAGAGTAATAATTACCAATAAACATGTAACAGGGTTTATATGAACTTAAGAAATAGCACGTAAATTACTAAGAATGGAAAAAACATGATCAGGATTAACGAATTAGAAAGGTAATCCGTGCTGCAAAGTTTTATGACCATAAACAAGTATTTTATATGCATTTTACTGCATGCCTACACATGGAATGATACATAAGACTCACAAAACTAGGCAGCTAGGCCTAATTTCTTAATTTTACTTATAGCTCATATTATACTATATACAATAAGGTGTGTAATGTAGACGGGGTTAGATTATTTATGCTGTCACTCCCAGATGTCGGCGCTGTCGGATAGTAAAAACATCGCTGACCGACACAGCAATACTGTCACAGAGATATGTGATCTCTATTCAAGCACCGTAAGGCTCATGGAGGCATCGTGTGGTAATTTCACAACTTAAATATAGAAAAGGGGGAGGGTGGAAACACAACTGTACTGCATATGCTGTTTTCTATCGTAAAACTCCCAGGACCGGCACTACACAATAACACTGCTTAGTTAACATAATAGCTACTTACCACCTGCCATTGTTGCGGATTCGGTAAGATGTTGTATAGTTACACTAGTAGTTATGTGTCTCCTTTGTTAATCTCGCGTTTTGGTATGTGCGGATTTATTGTCACGGTAAAAACCAACCCGCTATGAACAATGCCTACACGTTACAGACATCCGCTGAAAAATTTAGATTAATACATTGCATTGTTCGTTTCGGACTAATACAGTAGACCCGCAGGGACGAATCCAACTTCAATTAAGTGAGAAAGAGACGTTAATCAGTCCCCTTTTCTGAGTCTGTTAAAGACAACTGGAGTACAGGCAATTTACGCAAGTTCGTGGAAATTCCAGGAACCAAAAAAGTCGAACAAAATTTAAAGGTACAGTAACACCATTTTAACGCCCCCTAAGCACACATGTATTTCGTTTAATTTCCCGGAATAATGCAGCATATGCGAATAGCATTTATAGACACTGCGCTCATTCTATTAAATATTCCTATATATTAAATGCCATATATAAATTCATTTTTTATTTGACTGCAGTAGGTTGGTGCCCCGTCCTGGGCTAGGCTCCAGACAACCAATGGCCAATACGACTCTGAATAGCGGGTGACCGAATGCGGGTTTAGATTTCAGAAACAGTAACTCCGATCTTTTCGCTTTTACAGTGTTGCCACATGCAACGATAAAGGGCGCTACAATTATATGCTGACGTCTGCATGAAAGTCCGTAGTTTAACCTGAATCTTAGCGTGAATAAAATGTAAGAGTAGTGTAAAAATCACTTTATCATACAGCTGGCAAGTGGATTTGTGCAAGTGTTTTGTGTTTTTAGCGGACACGTCATACATTAGCAACTCAAGTTATGCCAATAAGCCTAAAACATTATCGATGTGAAGACCGGACCCCTGCACATTTTTGGGTTTTCCCTCAATTAACACACCTGTTCAACACCTTGTGTTAATTATCACACAGCTCTTGAGCTAAGCTACACAGGGCTCAGGCCCCCCAGGAATGGAGTTTGACACCCCTGCTCTAAGGGCAATGGCAATTCTAAGCAGGGAGAATAGCTCACTGCTCTGCATAAATAAGTTTAGGGTCTAATTGCAACCAGTCCAGAACAGGGTCAGTTACCCAACTGACTAATCAAGGACACGTGACAATATCAGACCAATTAATGAGACACGTTAAGTTAAATTACACACCGGTTTTCCCAAGGTGAATATACCCATCGTTATTCATTTACTGTCGGAGTTTTAATACGTCTCACGTCCTGTGTATTGATAAGTACTTTTAGGTAATATAACGCTGAGATGTATTCGTGTGAATTGAGATTAGTGGTCCAAAACCAATGAACAGTTTGATTACCAGATCACATTTAAATACTTAATAACACCGTATTTCAGTTGTCTGTTCAAATAGTGTTTCTTGTATTACAGATACTGTGATCTGTGCAGATAGTTTCTTGTTTTACGTTTGCATTACGTGTGTTTCCGATCGAATCGCCAGTGAAGCATAAAGATGGCATTAGGCGCTTATACTAATACAAAGGCAATCACATGTCACTTTTTCTTTTGTTGTATTTACTTAAGATCAGTCTTGCTTGGATATCCGTGTTGCATCACTCAGCCCGCCTGGAAGTACTGGCTCGGGACATGATTATCTTAGAATAACAGGATGCATTTCCCAACCTTTTTATGGGCGTGTAAATGATGCGCCTAGTCCATTTTAGTCTGGATTAGGCTGTCTCAGGTGCACGATGCACCCCATCAAGCTTCCATTAACGGAACGGAATCAAAGCAATCGCACGCTGCGAGTTCTTAAATGTTTCCTCACTCTTCTTAATGAGTGGTATCGTACCAAAATATTGCCAGCGTTGTTGAATTAATGATTCAGCTACATCAATGCTCCCGTCAACCCAGTTTTATAGAGCTATACCACGCCAGAAAATAGAATAGCCAATAAAAATAGACTCGGGAAGAAATTAATAGCGGGATTAATTAGGTTTCAATTCAAAATTTTTCGGTTTCTCAGTATTAATTTTACTCGTGTATTATACCAAAAATAGAGAAGTATTGTACGATTATGTTATGAAAACTAATCAATTACTCTAAAATTGAAAGGTTGGCAACGAATAAAATTTCACCGCATATATACGATATGAAAATGAGGCAGATAAATTTTTATTAAAAAATATTTCAGAGGTGTGCGCAAGATATGCGTGATTACATTCCGTTTTAATGTAATAAGTACGTATCTGAATTTTTATAATATCAAGCGGTAAAAATGCATTTTAAACGGATTTAAAAATTGTCTCTAGTACATGCCCAGTATGTTTATGTGCTGTTATTGACGCTTTCTTTAAAATTGACATCATAAGAGCCATCTTCATCATTTTTTATAGTTTTACTTCCATAATCATTAATGCAAGTGCTGAAGACGGCAATAACAGCTAGTGAAAGGAAACTCCACCAGGCTAGTGATACCGAGCACAATCTTCGCGCTGATCCAACACACGATAAATAATGGGAACAGGAAGCTCAAAGAAGCAGCCAGACTGGAAAGGCTGAGCCGAAAAAAAAACACATATAATGGGGTGCATCCCTTTTCACCAAAGCGACCTTCCCCGCCCTGCGTCTTTTCTGTTAGTCTTGGGACACGGAAATCACAGTTGCTCATCCCCAGTCTTGACATTGGCCAAACTGTCAGGGATGAGGTTTGCGTCACAAGACCGCGGATCGCTGGCTTTGTTGTACTTCCAGCAGCTGGACGGACACCTGCCGGGTACGACGCCGTCTGTGTGCTGCGCTCGGCGCCGGAGCGAGTCCTAACCAGCGGCGGCTCACCGACCGTCCGCCGCATGGATACGCAGCGTGCTGGGCACAGCGGCAGCACTCGCGCCTCTTAGAAATAAACGCGAAGACCGCAAGCCTCGCCTAGACGCCGCACGGAGAGGGAATAAGAAACATCATCTCGCATAAGAATACAGCTGTCGCAGTCCCATTACACGGCAGTTTTGTCTTGTTTCCTTCCAGATGGGAGGGACGTTTGCTTGCGAGGCCCCGGTGACCGCATATGAAAAAGCCTGAACTGATTCCCGGTACCGCGTTCCGATCCGATCCAGTATGTTCCGGACACCTACAAGAGGTAACGCTGTGACTGAGACCTTTTCGGGCAGTTATTTTAATTCAAGGGTGCATGCCAAATATACCCGGGAATTATTTGATGCACTTGCAACGCATTTATCCGGGCAGCGGATAAAGCAGAAGAGTGCGCGAATTTAAAGGGGGTGCCAAAGAAAGAGATGCGTTTGCCTTCCTTTCCGTCATCTTGTGCTATCGTAATGTCATCCTTAATAACTAAACAGATTGTTCTAGCGAAATGCATGGTGCCGTTACATTTCAATCACCCTGAGGCGTGTTTTGTCCGCTCCGCGTTTGTGATTTTGTTTTTCCTCTAAGAGCACATCATAACTTTATTTGGCGTAGCCAATCCCAGTGAGAAGGCTGGTAATAAACAAACGCGTTTTGTGATTCAACTAACTTTAAATGCGACTAGCGTGAAAATCCTGCCGAAAAGAAGGATTAACGTGATTCATGCTGTTACTGAACTTTAAAGAGGGCGACTTTTACGGGGACAGGACACTGGGATTGTTTGCATATACAAAATGGTGCAATGCAACACTTCCACCTCTAGTGAGGGGCCGTCCAGGAGCCGCTAGTTCGCTGGACATATACTAGCAGCACGTGGGCTGGTCACCATGAAACGTTTCGTGCTTCTTTGCCTGCTTGCCAAAAACCATGGTTGCCAGTCCTACCATCACCTTAAATAGGTTTGCATAGACCGTCATCCATCTTTTAATAACTTGTCCTAGTCAGGGTCACAGTGAGCCTGTTATAGCCAGCGTAGGGGCCTGGGCTGGGGTAACACCCGAGACAGGGTGCCAATCCGTCAGCAGGCGCGTACACATGGGAAATTTAGAGACACCAATTTAGCATCGTGGGAGGATAGCCGTGTGACACAGAGCATGCAGGATTCGAACGGAGGCAGGATTCGAACCCCCAACCAGTGCTGCTGTGCGTGGATCATGCATGGGGTAAATGGAACGCAGAGGCTGTCACTTTTTTGTGTTTTGTGTGCAAGAGCACGTGGAGCTGTCTGTGAGGGCACACGCGCGTGTGACGATGTTATTCACGTCCTGCCAGTCACTGACAGGCATTACTTTTCTTTTCCTTGCAGCTGTCTGCTAACAATGCCTGAGCATCCGGCCCCCGCTGCCTGGGGCTGTAGTGAGACTCCCTGCTGACGGAAGACGCCCCCGAACCCACAGGAGCAGCCGCGATGCTTCGTCCCGGCGCCGAGTGCCGGCCGGCTGGGCGGTCTCCCATCCCCGCTGTCTTGCTGAGCCTTACCCTGCTGCTCCCCTGGGCCGCTGGCTCCGCCCTGAACTGTCACGTGACGTGCGTCTGTGCCAGCAACATCGTCAGCTGCTCCAGGACGAACCTGACCGTCGTGCCCGTGGGTCTGCCCCAGTACACGGCCGTGCTGGACCTGAGCTACAACGGCATCACGCGGCTGCGGGCGGAGTGGACCACCGTCAAGCTGGCCAAGCTTCACAGCCTGCTGCTTAGCCACAACGGCCTGACCTTCATCTCCACCGAGGCTTTCCTCTACGTCAGGCAGCTGCGCCACCTGGACCTGTCCTCCAATGCCCTGCGCCAGCTCGACGAGTACATCTTTGAGCCGCTGGAGCAGCTGGAGGTGCTGCTGCTTTACAACAACCACATCTCCCAGATCGACCGCTCTGCCTTCTCCGGCTTGGTCAGCCTGCAGAAACTCTACCTGAGTCAGAATCAGGTGGCCCGCTTCCCCCTGGAGCTGGTCAAGGAGAAGACGCGGCCAGAGCAGCTGATTCTGCTGGATGTCTCCTCCAACAGGATTAAGGTCCTACCCACCCAAGACCTCCAGGCTCTGCCTGCCTGGATCAAGAATGGCCTATTCTTTCACAACAACTCTCTGCCCTGCTCCTGCGACCTGTACAGCCTGCTGGCCCAGTGGCATGTCCGGCAGCTCAGTTCTGCTGTTGACTACAAGGATGACCACACCTGCTCCCTCCCTGGCCTGCAGAAGGCGTCGGTGAACATCTTTGAGCTCAACAGGGACTACCTAAACTGCAGCTCCGTGAAGGCGGCTGACCAAGAGGCCTACCTGGGCCAGACGCTCGTCCTGAACTGTGACACGCGGCAGCGGGACATGGCCAAGAACTGGATGAGGCCGGGAAATATGCCGGTGTCTCCAGATGGCAACGAGAGCACGGTGGTGCTCCCAGACGGCAACTTGCAGATCAGTCCCGTCGTCCTCGAGGACTCTGGCATCTACGCTTGCTTCGCCACGGGCCAGCTGTTAAACGAGACAATCTATGTGTCAGTGAGGGTGCATAACTTCACCCTACCTGGTAGCCATGAGGCCATGAACACGGCCTACACCACGCTGGTGGGCTGCCTGGCTAGCGTGGTGCTGGTCCTGGTCTACCTGTACCTGACTCCCTGCCGGTGCTTTTGCTGCCCGGGCTGTGGCCGGGCCAAGGCGCACCGTGAGGACAGCGTCCATTCGTCCGCCCTGAGCTCCACGCCCAGCCACGGAGAACCCAGTGGAAGGGCCGGCCTCGCCCGCCACGTGGCCTTCATCGACCCCAAGGAGCTGCAGGGTCAGAACGGCAAGGTGAGTCCCGGAGCAGCGGGGGACCAGTGCGAGCCGGAGGACCGGCGGGATTCCAGTCGCAGGAAGACGTCGGACGCCGAGTCCGTCAGCTCCGTCTGCTCGGACACTCCCATTGTGGTGTGAGAACGCTGGGCGGAGCATGTGGCGGGACGGGCGTCGGCCACACCAAGTGGGGCTTCCAGAACTGACGCGGCTTCCCGGATGCGTGGGATGGGAAGAGGGCCACTCTGCTGGGAACAAGAGCCCTGATGCGGTGCTCGATTTTACTAGGCATGTTGTAATGCGCAAACAGTTTGTCATTAACCTTTAGAGGAATATGAAACAGATGAGAACTTTCCAGCATTTTACCTGTAGCACTTAAGGATGTATACTGTGAAGCAGCTCTGTGGTTGGGGGGGGAGGGTGATGTCCAACCATATTTGGGCATTGAAGGGGTGAAATGGGAGAAAAGCAGAAAGACCGCAAACTGTAGTGTGGGCTTTGTTGAGCGGTGAGTGCATGGCAGCCGTATTTTTGTTCTGGTAGGACCCTTAGCTCAGGGTGACCTTCCCCCCCCACCACAGAGGTTGTGTGAGGGCTCAGGGGAGTAGCCACAGTGTAACTGACGTCACATATCACCCCCGCACCAACACAACCACACTACTGCATCATAAATGCAGAGAACCTGTTAAGATCTTGAAGGTCACTCTGGAAATTATAATGAGCATATAAATATCATAGCTACATACAGAAGGTCGTGGGACGTTTGCTTAATTCAGTGAACATATTGCAAATTTATCGGTTTTGTAACAAAAATCATTACTTCATTCATTTGTTTACAAAAAAAAAATCACATTAGAAACAACTAGTGGTTTAAAGTAAAAAATCAGTAGTAAATTGAAACCTAAATTCTAGTCCTAAAAGAGTTATTCTGTGTTAAAAAATTCAATTGACAAGCATTCTGGGTGCTTTTTAATTTGCAACATTACAGAATTAAGCAAGCGTTCCAAGACTTTTTGTCAGCGCTGTAACTAGCGCATAAGAATGTACCACACATCCCATATTCTTTTACCTACTGTACACACCTTTACCCACACACTTGCAAACACCCCCTTCCAATCCAGCTTTACACCACAGCAAACATGGATATAGAAGGTAGAGACCATAGCTGTGTTTATGTGCTTATGTGTTGTACAGTAAACATCTGAACTAGGTTATGGGTTGGGCCGTACAGCACGGCTACAGCAGGAAAGCACCGAAGAGAAATGTACGATTTGGTGAAAGTGGGGCTTTTTCGTGTGTCTTGGTGAAAGGAGACTCGGCGTGTTGGATCGAATGTTCATCTGAATCTGAAAACTTCATGCTGCCGATAAAGTATAAAGATGAAACATTAATTCATTGAATACATGCATTTCTGTTGTCTACTTTTTCTTTAATATTTTCCCACACCAGTTTGATCAGATGTTGTTTCTTTTTTTTTTCCAGAGATTTGTTGTTTTTCCATTCAGTATCTGATTGTCTGGTCACCGTGGAGAGGTGGGCCCCCTAAAACTCTGTTTCTCAGGGTAACACATCCCTGACTCCTCCCTCTTTTCACATAGCAAATCGGCTGACGGTGCATCAGACATAGTGCATCAGAGGGCTAGGCCCTGACAGGAGATGTCTAGGGCGGCTGGCTCCTTCGTACGCCATTCATGTTCCATCCACTCGACATTCTTCTTTAGATAAGCAATCAGACAGCACTTCCCAGGACCACTAGGTCCCTCAGAGGAATCATGGGACAGTTGCCATCGGGAACCAGCAGTAACTGACAGATGCTTAATGGACTTGATGAAGCTGTGTGCTGCGGGGAACCAAGTAATAAATCACAGACGTTTTCCTTTCTTTCTCTAGTTGCAGTGAAGGCCATTTATTCTGCCCTGACGGGCCCACAGTCGTCATAAGAGAATGACTCAACTCAGAGCTGAACAATGATCAGGGCTGCAGGACTCGTGTATGAGAGTGAACAGCTACATGTGCTGTGTGAGTTGAGTTTTCTACATTTGAACCGTTGCCCCCAATGCCCTCCTTTGGGACCCTCCCTCTTGCCAAGCTCGTGGCTTTATCGACACAGTACCTTGCCGTGCATAACTGCTAGCTCTCTCTATTACTGCTGGCGACTAGTGCATTGCAGTAGCTTAGAAGGCCTGTAGGAGGCGCTCAGACATTTCGCTGTGATATAGGGGAACGCTTTCTGCTCATTCAAGTTTCCAGTTTGTGATGTAGCCCTGACCAGAGTTTAGCCTGGAGAATTCACAGTTCAACATATCAGGGAGAGCACATTTCAGGGAGCATGTTTTATATTTTGATGCGTCAGGTTTGCCTAGTTCGTGGTTTGCATCGTCATATTTCCAGTGTTTGATTTGGAAAAATAGGTTAAGCGAATGTCGTCAATGTGGACAAATTTGGCAGCTTAACTTTGCAATAGCTATAAATCTAAATGGAGCAGGAGCTGATTTAAGATGCTCGGTCCATGGCAGGACCATAGCCGTCTCGGTAGCTTGGCACTGCTGTAGCTAGACTGTGGGATCCTGAAACCTGACACTGCAGCAGTGACTGATGAGTGATACACGGTCTGTCCCGGCTTGAATGTCATCCCCTGACTCGAGGCTGTTAGCCGGTGCTAGCTTAGCTTGATCAGGGCGGCGAAGCTGCTGGCTGCTTTTCTACTCCGCCATCGCTCTTTGTTTCTTGTCGCCTTCAAACGTTCTCAAGCGGACGTCGGTAGTGGTCGAGTCTTCCCTTGATGCTGCATGTCTCCTCCTAATGTCGGCGCTGGATCACGTTCTAAGCATTTCTCACTTGGCTGCCATGGATCTGTGGTCAGTCGCATTTGAAAGCTTGATTGCTTGGAAGCTTTGCCCTAATGCGGAAGATAGAGGCTTAAATGCAACTCCTGTGAGGGATATGGGCTATTGTGGGTTTCAGAATATGGTTCTTCCAGGGGATAATGGCAACATTGTGGGCTTTTCTGTATTTTATTTCCATTATGAAAACTGCAGGTTCTATAATGCAATCGTTCTAGGTGTGGCTTACAGCTGATGTCATTGATGGGGGCTGGTGGCCGATGAATTAAATATAGACATCTGTGATCTCCAGGAGTCACTGGTCATTCCATTTTTATCTGCTGGTCTCCCATGCTATGCTGTTGGGCCGCGTCCAATCAACAGCATGTTGACCATCAAACGGGGTCACTTTTTCCATACGCATTAGGTCTGGAGCTTCATGTGCGGAAAGGCTTTGCTTTCGCTCACAGAATTAGAAGGTGGCAAGACGAAAGCCTGTAGGCAGACAAAAATATCCATGAGTCAGTTGTTTCCAGTGTTTTGATCTATACTGATCTGCTACACATTTTAGTTTATTCTTTTTAGGGGGGTGTTTATATTTGATGTTTATTGTTAGGACATTTTAAGGATTTCGGATTCGTGTAATTTTGAAATGTTTAGTACAAGGTTTTTTAGTCCGGATCAGGATTTAGCAACATAGTGTTGATGTTCATTGTTATTACAAGTTGTGACCTCAAAAAAAAAAAAAAAAAAAAAAAAAAAAATCTCAGGGTGCATTCGGCACAACGTAAAATCACACCTAAGCTAAACTGCCAACAGTTAAGTAGGAGGACAACAGCTAAAAGTTGCTCATTTGAGTTTTAGTTACATGAAAATGTTCTGAGGACAAAAGGAAACATGATTGGTTCAGAGAGATAGCTAGAGATTCGGATTGGTATTGGTGCCAATCCAGACCTATTTGACGAATCGGGTATTGGTCGTACATGACTGATCCACGTGTGATACTTACTTAGTTTTTGGCAGTCTCTAAAAAGATAGCTCCTATTTCGTGTTAAATCTCGTTTGCACAATCAATCGCATGACAGCTATTTCTCATTTTAGATGTGTTTTTGTGACATTCAAGCTGCCATTGCATTTTTTTTGCCCCTCAGTGGGTGTGAGCGCTGTGACTTCCACCTGCTGTGACGTCATATGCATACCCTTCACAGGAGGGGGAGCGTAAGAAAATCATATTTTACGCTTTTAACAGCAGCTTTGGCCATTGATAGCACAGTGATTTGCAATCTTTGTAAAAACAAAGTTTTGAGAGGTGGGAGTAGCGTTAAGTGGAAAATTCCACTAAACAAAGCGCAGGCAATTATGTGAGACAACACAAGTAATGTGAAAAAAGCAATGGCTGATTTGGGAGTCACTAGCTTGGGCTGTAGCTTGTGATGCAGGAGGGGCTGCTATCGCATCGAAGTGTAAGTGACGCTGTTGCCAGCGGGAGAAAAATTGTGGGGCATATTCGCCACTCCCGTATCCTCGCTTGGAAGATGCTCTAACTGAACTGCAAAAGGCACAAAAATGCTTAAAACAAGATGTACAGACGAGGTGGAACAGTACGTTATGTATGTTTCTAGTAGCCTAATTAATGTTTTTTTGGCATTTGTTTTTCATCTGTATTTACTAGCTTAAAATATTAATTTATAAAGTATAAAAATACATATTTATTAAAGTAAATGGAGCTCTTGTATCGGTATCAGTGTATCGGAATCGGATTATAACTGAAAAAAAGTGGATTGGCCCATTTCTAGAAATAACCAATCAGATTGTAGAGGCACATCCAACAAACTACAGGAGGTGGGGCCAACCAACAAATATCTTGGTTCCACCTGCCCTAATTGCTTGGATCTACTTCCGGTACAATCTGATTGGTTATCTCTCTGAACGAATCATTTTCCTTCTGCCCTCAGAACATTATTGTGTAATTAGAACTCCCGTGAGCCTAAAGCTCGTTACAGGCTGAAAAAAACAGTATCTTCTGACTTCTGCAATGTGGCACCCGAGAGTGTGAGTTTCGGGAGTTTTATCCACAATGCACTAGAGCTGAATTAATTTCCAATAAAATATTATTTTTCCTTTGGGACCCAGGTGCTGAGTCCATCCCAGCATCCCAGGTATTGTAGATCGGTTCGTCTGATCGCCGCATTAGTTCGCTCACTCTCGTGTTTAACACTGATGGCAGCTGTGAACGATGTAGCTAAAATACGCGCCGCTGACTTTATTGGGCTTGGAGCCTTATCTCCATACGTTCTTTCCGGCTTGAGGACAGCAGAAGCCATTTTGAGTGGTGGACAGACTGTAACTCACTCCTCTGGAATACAGCGATTCGATCTGCTATTCATTTTCCAGTTGCCTGTAACCTCCTTTGAGGTGTGACTTTTACTGGCAGTAAAGCAGTATGGTTCCAGGTTCCCATCAAAGCAGGGTTCCCTGAGCTACTTAGCCACGATTGTGGCAGTAGAATATCCAGCCATTTGACTACCCATAATGAGAAGTACAGGTGTAGTAATAAATGGTATCCCATGGCAACAGTACTCATCAGAGAAAAGGGTACCAGTTTCAGGGCTGCAGTTGGCAGAAACAAAACCGCCTTTCAACCTTGAAAATAAGATTGTGGAAGTCTTGATGCGATTGTAGCTTACTGGACTGCAGGATTATGATGCAGGACACTGTAAATCAGCTATGGGGCTGTACTTTTCTGCAGCCTGTATTAATACTTTGATGGAGTCGAAGCTCTTCTCACGCTCACGCTACTCTTTACACACATTTTCACGCCTGTTAGTATTTAATGTCAGGTCTGCATCGCGTCTCAGCATGTTCTTCCAGACAGCCTATGATTTTGGCCTCGTCCATGTGTGTGCCGTCTGACCCCGGAGTTGCGAGAGACCTACTGTGGGACCCCCAAGACCTGAATCCCATTGGCCATTGACAGCTAGCCGGAAGATTCCGCTCTCGACATAGAACATGAGACCTCAAGACTTCCAGGAAGGAGTCACTTAGGGCAGTCTACAGGACTGGTGGCCTTTCCGTAATGCTTGATTCATGTGGTCTGTCACTGTCACTGGGTCCTGTGTAATGGAACTCTCTGTCTGGGGGAGGGGGCTGCTTGTGCAATTAACACATACATCATTATCTATAGTAGCATAGTTATGTCTCTTAGTCCTGTGTATAACATCATATACATCATTATGTACAATTCCATGTTATATTCTGTGTTCCTGTGCATGACAGTCACATATAAGTATGTGTATAATATCATGGTTATAATTCATAATCCTGTGTATGACAGCCACATATAGCATTATGTATACTATTCTGGTTATACGCACTGTCCCTCTGTATTACTGTCAGGGATACTGCTGTGTATATAGTATAATGATTTAATGTTCTCTGTTGTATGTGCATGTTAGCTCATTCAAGACTGGAGATGTGTGATTAGTCCTCATGTTTGTTACCAATAAATGTGTTTTCACACAGAAACAGGACAGATTTACCATGTTATTTACAGTACATACCACTGTCTCCGTGTCTGTCCTCAGTCTCGGGCGTGTGTGTGTGTGTGTGTGTGTGTTTGTAGGCCTAACATTGGCAAAAAGATGATGATGATGATGAAGTGAAGGATTATACGTAGTACCCAATGGAGTACTGAGTGGCTGATTTTTAAAAAAACTTACTCCACGTTATTTTTCAGTTTTTCTATATCACACACATATCACCTCTTTATTTTCTTCCTTGTACTGTAACAGGCTCCTTTTCTGGTCACATCATCTAAAACAAATGGCGTCCAGGCTATACATTCCAGTGCACAACAGCCCCTCTTACTGTAAAGACAATTTCCCCACGGGGATCAATAAAGTATTAATTATTACTATTATTATTATTTTTCTATTTTAAACTAATGAGAAAGGCTCACGTTCTGGGACAATCTTTCCTGCCTTTCTGACCATACATGGCGTGCTGTAGCTGTAATACAATCAGACATGGGCTCACAGTATTTAAAACAGCGAAGTACCTCTTTGTGAAGGTGCTGTTATGACTGAGCTCCTCTGGGTCAAATCACTGTAGTTGCCCTCTTGTGCAAAGGCTGCGTGTGGCATCGCGTTGACCTATATGCTGAACTTCCTCCCGTCTGATTAAAAATTGATCCACTTACAGTCACATCAGCATACGCTCTTTCTGCTGCCCCCTGCAGACTATTTGCATTTCCGCTCTTGTTCTGTGTGTGTCTGTGTGTGTGGATCCATACTTGGGGCGTCTCGTCTCTTATCTTGCTATTAAACAGCAGCTGCGTGGTGCTTTTGCTGGTCCCGTTGTGCGCGGCTCCTCTCTGCAGCCTGACATCCTTTCTGAGTTTCTTTTCTCACGCAAGTCCCTGGGAATATGTCTCTCAGTTCTGGCGCTCCACTTCTCTGGTTGCCACAGCCTGTCTTGGAGTGGGTGTGAAGTGTTTGATATCATTTTCAGCAGAATAATCTCGCAGCTGACCAGATTTAAACCGGGGGCACCATTGTCAGATTATAGTTCTGTCAGGAAGCCCATATTGATTCAATATCAATTCCAGACCAGCATTTACTTTTCTTGAAGTGAGCACAACTAGGACTGAGTATTTTGAGGGTGGGATCCTCAGTAAGTGCACAGCCACAACTTGTCCATGAGGGTGGCATGTGGCTCTGTGCATTAAGACTCTGTGACCTCACTCAGAATGTTTCTAGTTCAGATCCCATAATCAGCAAAGTAATTTCAGTTTTGGGCCCTCAAGCAAGGCCCCTACTCCTAATTACTCCAGGAACGCTCATGGGAGTTTTACTTACATGAAAATGTTCTGCAGGCAGAACAAAAAAAATATTGGTTCAGAGAGATAACCAATCAAATTGTAGAGGTGGGTCCAAGACTGCCCTCAGAACATTTTTGTGTAAGTAAAACTTTCACAATTGCACATGATTTTGGATAAAGGTGTCTATTATTAAAGTAAGTAAAACGTAAAAAGAAGTAATTGTGGCAGTGGTATTAATTGCATGAACTCCAGGACCAAGCTGGCATCCATGGTATGTTTCCCTGCTGCTTTGTCCATGGCAGGCCTCCATACTTTACTCCTTAAATGCTGCTCAGCTCCTAGCATTCCTTAGCATCCCTCAGGAGCTAGCATGAGTGCTCTTACCCATAGTGCTCTCTGTTACACCATACACGTACACAGGAAAAAATATCTGCTCCTCTGAGTCATGGCGGTGCCAGTCCTTCGTTGCTGTTCTACCGGACAGAAGTGGGTCTACAAATACGTCTCTTCCTGGTACGTGCGCAACTCTAAAATGCGACTGCGGTAGATGCAGAAACCAGTGCTCAATTTAAACACAGTTCTTGGATTATAGATGGATTTCAGTGGTTTTTGAAGATCGTGGGATCCCCTGGGCAAGCTTCACACAAATGTTACTAGTAATGTATAGTTGAGCTGTATTTAAAGCAAGGTTCTCCGGACTTTCCCGATTATCTCAAAAGCCAGAGATATAAAGACAGGGTACTTGTTGGTGTCAAAAGATAAGTGATTAAATGGCATGTGTGTTTTATTGCTTGTCTCATTCTAAATAGTATGTGTGCAGTGGGGACTCACATCGGCCATGGGGCTAGAATTTTTTAGGCAGCAGGAATAGGTGGAGGACAAGAGGACAGTTAAACTCTAGCTTAACTAATAGATCTGCAATATTTCTGCTGGCATGCTCATGTGGATGTGAGTGAATCGTCGCCCGGGTTCAGGCCGTGTATTTATGATTTGAGTGGCAGGGGGTTGCTAGTGAAGGTCTTCTCATGGCTCAGGATGCCGAACCTGCCTTTGAGCAACGGGTTACTCAAACTGTCCTGTGGACCAAATGCATGGGAAGCTGGAACACCTGGAAAAAATGCTTCCAAACTCCTTGGGAAGGGGCACGCTGTGCACACAGGCTGCCTTTTCTGCCATTTCCCCTGGCCTTATTGGTCCAGTTGGTAATTAAATGCAGACACTATTTATACGGTATAAGTACTGTTGCCGAAGTTCAGCAGTGAAATAGCATTTATTCTATCCTTGGCACACACACGGTGGTCAGCTGGCTTCAATAACAGAAATACCCTGTTTATTTGTTTGTTTATATTAGGCGTCTGTAGCTTTGGTGGTCATTGGATCTGAAGCCCATTGTGAGCATGAGTATAGGGCTAATTGTACAAAGAAATGTTTTCTAGCACAGAGAATGTAAATGATAGCATGCAAATTCACAATGGCGGGAATAACCGGAAAGCTTAATTAACAGTGATAATTGAGGCTTAAACCGGTTAAGGGGATGGTTAAGGAGGTGAGCTTGCGGACCAAAACTTGCCAAGGTCCCCTTACATAGGACTAAGTAAAGGTGCTTTATAAAATATCCTGCTGTAAAAATGGTGAGTTGCTTCAAATAAAATCCTAAGTGAAGGAATAATAAGAGGCAGCTCTGAAATTGAACCGGTGCTGAATTCATGTGTTTCGTTTTTGTTTTTCCTCTCATTGCAGATTTTCTCTTCAAATTCCTGGTGATCGGCAGTGCGGGGACAGGGAAGTCCTGCCTCCTGCACCAGTTCATTGAGAGCAAGTGTATGTAGAGTTGAATTCTGCTTGCACTTGTACATTTGAGGGCAGCAGCATGTTCGTGAGCCTCTCGCATCTTTTTGTAGATTCACATGTAGGGCCTTCTATGCTTGGAATTGTGGGAAGCTCCATAGTTCTGCTTTTTGGTAACTCTGGGTTGTTTAAGGCACTCTATTGTGTTGCACGAGAAGGTGAATTATTGGTTATAATTTCACATCTCTTTTTTTGATCCCCTCTGATCCTTCCTCTCAATGCATGTGCATCGTAGCATTGAGGCTGGCAGGGAGAGCGTACCTGTGTGCCTGTATGGAAGCAGTGTATGGTTTTTGTTCCTGTAAGAATGATACTCTGTCCATGATATTGGTGTAACAGTCCAGATCTCTGCTGTTGCCCGCACCCCAGTCAAACAGGACTCGAACCACACGATCGGAGTGGAGTTTGGCTCACGGGTCGTCAACGTCGGTGGCAAGACAGTGAAGCTGCAGATCTGGGACACGGCCGGCCAAGAGCGCTTTAGGTATGGAGCTTTGTTTTGGCTAGTAGGGCATGACCCAAATGAGGTGTAAAGCTGTTTGGAGACTTCTGGGTACAAATCAGGGAGTGATCTTTGCAAACTCTGCAAGTACGTTCAGATAAATTGGGAGTATTGTGACTAGAAAGGGCTTTTCTCAAATATGCCGCACTATCAAGAGACTAAATCTGGATCACTTGTTTGTCTTAGGTCAGTGACTCGCAGCTACTATCGAGGGGCAGCCGGAGCTCTCCTGGTCTATGACATCACAAGGTAACAAGAAAACGCATTTTGAATAGTTTTCAGAAAAGCCCAACGGCACCTTTCAAAAAACAGGCCTGTTGGAGCAAGACTAATGTTACTGAATGGGTGAGATGGAAGCCAGCATCTTCCCTCTCACTTTACCTTCATTGCCTTGTCAAAGAAATCTCGATAGCAAATCCGGCAAAGGTGTGTGGCTTGGACGAGATGCTCTCTGCTGCAAAGTCTGACGAGAAACGATGAAGGCGGTGTTTCGTTTAATAAAGTCCTTGAGGCAGTTACCAGGGCACCGTCATGGTAATCGAATGGCATGAAGGCTGTAATGCAATCTGACAGGGCCTTAATAAAGTGTCCCCTGCCAACGGGGTTTAGTCAACAGCCTGAAGTCGATTAGGTGGTACTCTGTCGTCATGTTGTGGCTTTGAATCTATCTGTCCTACTGTCTCCGTGGCGCTGGCCTATCAGCCGAGAGACGTACAACGCTCTGACTAACTGGCTGACGGACGCCAGGACACTGGCCAGCCCTAACATCGTCATCATCCTGTGTGGGAACAAGAAGGACCTGGATGCCGACCGGGAGGTGACCTTCTTGGAGGCCTCACGCTTTGCCCAGGAGAATGGTAACCACCCAGCACCCCCTCCCACTCTCTTCCCACATTTTCCTTTCTCTGTAGGGTGCTAGGATGCTAACACAGACTTGCTGGCTTACTACTCAGTGACCCCTGACCTTTGTACTCAGTACTGCCCCTCAACCATAGGTAATTTTACCAGGGCTGCAGAGGGTGCCATTGCACCCCCTACTGGTCAGATGGAAATCAACATATTTCTTAATTCAGTAAAATTAAGTGATGTTTGAAAACATGATTTGCATTAGCCATATGAATGTGTAATACTAAATACATGTATAATAAATTATTTATTTTATGATTTTCGTTAATTTTTATTTATTTATTTTTACGCAAAATGACCAGTGGGGCAAACCTGCCCCCCCGAGACATTAGCCTTTGAGTCGCCTCTGCTCTCTGAATATTGACTCTTCCCTTCAGCCCTTGCTGTGCCTGGTGTTTTAACGTTACCCCCTTCCATTTAGTCCCACCCCCCGTTATCAGGGCCGTTTTAGTCGAAGGCTAACCCCAGCCGCATCAGCCTTTCCCTTGACGTTTCTCGGCCCAATGTTATCGCCGCCGCGCAGAGCTGATGTTCCTGGAGACAAGCGCGCTGACAGGCGAGAACGTGGAGGAGGCCTTCCTCAAGTGTGCCCGCACCATCCTCAACAAGATCGAGTCAGGTGTGTACCCTCTGCATAATGTTTGCTGTAACAAGCGAAGTCTGGGTAAGATGGGTGACAAGGTTTTACAGGGTAAATCTATGCAGAGTAAATTCTTTAAGATTTTATGAAAACTTTGGTACATAACCATATTTAGTTGTGGCCATGACCAGCTTAGCTTTGTAGAGGTTCAGATAGATATTTGGTAAATATCTTTCTGGAGCTAAATTTGCTGGTGTTAATAGTAGAGCTTTGCGGGGTACCAAGGCGAGAATGTCTTAAGACGCTTTCACTCATGCCACTAAAATGGGGTCATCCCCATTTTTCATATTTTCATATTCTTAAAAAAATCCTTTGCTTGGGTCTAGTCTTGTTTAGGTAAGGTACACTGTGCAGGTAATGTAGTAAATTTTGGACCAGTAACCAATAAATTACATCATCCAGATACAGGCTGCAATAAATAACATTGGGTAAGATAAGTAATGGATAAGTAATGACGAGGTGTGCGGTTTTACAAAAATAATCCTAGATGTAGTGATGAACTAAACTGGAGCTGATTATTTTCATATTAGTGCAATTCTCGTTGTGATTTATCTCACTAATCCCACAGCTAATGAACAAAAAATAACAGAATGAATTAGTCACAGTAAATTTTTGAAAGGAATATTATTTAAATTAGCATTTAATAATGTTCTAATTTGCTCTTAAAAATATAGTCCCTATAAGGGTAGATCATCTGATCAGCCTTCTTGCTGGAAGCAGCAAGTACGTTAAGTTACCATAGAAACCGTCAACAAACATGCTCTGGCATTTTGAAAATCAAGGAAAATTATGTTGAAAAGAATGACTCCTTATTTATGAGTAAAAAATCACAAGAGTTTTTATATTAGCATGCTTAAAAGGCATACCACCAATGAAATTAGCGCAAATTAATTTAGAACTGTTAGTAAGCTGTCGGAACAACATGTATGCGAAAATAATTACGACACTCATGTGAAATCTCTGGACCAATAAGCAGTATTTTCCAAAGCCTGGTACAAATGATAGTACACTGAACTTTGTATTTATGCAATAAATTATAATGTGCATATTTGAGTATGCAAATACATAATGCTTTGCAAATAATATGAATTCAAGCTATTTAAATATGTGAATGTCCTAACGCAGGTGAGCTCGACCCAGAACGGATGGGTTCGGGGATCCAGTACGGCGATGCCTCACTAAGGCAACTTCGCCAGCCCAGAGGCACCACGGCACCGACCAAGCAGCAATGCAACTGCTAGGGCCTAGCCCCCTACTCCCAGATGCTCAGGGCGCCCCCTCCAGGTTGGTTTTACCTACTGCAGCACCTCTCTCGCACTTATAATCTGCAATGCCGATATCTGTTAATATTTTGACATATGAGGTATAATTTTAAATTTTCACTTTCAGAGCTGTATTTCTGGCTTAAAGTTAATGTGTCAGATGAGTTTGCAAGGGCTGCAGTTTCTATAGAATGATTATATAAATGAACACAAATGTGGCAATGTTAAATATGGCTGCTTCAGCCTGGAGTTTCAATTTCTTGCAGGCTAAAATAGCTTCTACACTACGAATTCATTAAATTATATATTTAATTGAAAAGCACGATGAATAATGAAGGAAAAAGAATCAGACTTAAAACACTGCTGTGAATTTCTCACGAAAGGATCATAGGAGAATGAGGGCATTTAATTGGACATTTAATTACACATTATGATTGCAAAAAAATATGTTGAGCAGCATGGTCTAGCCACCTCACTTGGTCATTTTAAATAATTTTAATTTAAAACAAAAGAACTTTATGAACGTTTGTATGGCCATGTGCTGTTGTATTAGCCAGTGCCTTTTCAAATGCTAAAAATCGTGTTTAACACTATATTTGTGCTCTTTGCTGAGGAATGACACAGTAATGCACAGTTTTGCACAGAGGAAACAAGGGGGAGTGGGGGTGGCTTGTACATCTGGCTTGGTCGGTGGCACGGTGCACTAATTCTGCCCCACCTTCTGTCTGTCTTCCAGCTCTTGGTTGTGGCTCAGTGTGCAGGACTCCCCGCCATGCTCTTTGACACTCCCCCCCCCAACACACACCCCCACCACATCGAAGATCCCGGATCGCTCAGAAGCGACACCTGACCCCAGACTTTTGGAAACACATGATCCTCCCCCAACCCCCTCCACCCCACCTGACACCCTCCCTTAGAGATCCCATGGGGACGGGCAGGTGGTGATTTCTGGCTTGACACCGTACCTCTCATGAGCCCAGGGTCCCACACGAGATGGGTGTTTCTATTCCTCCCAAGACCATACGCAGCGATTGCTGATTATCACACACAATTGGTGGTGGCTGGCTTGAGGAGGGTAAGGATTCCTGGGGGGTGGGGGGGGTTAACCGATCATCCATGTTCCTTGTTCCAAGGCCACTCTTACGATCTCTAAATGAGTTGTCGACTAACATGTGTTTAAAATATATATTCATGTATATGCCAGTCACTCCAAACCGGCTCTCAATTTTATTTCAGACCTTTTTGGGGGGGGGGGGAATGCAATAGCATTTGGGGCTTCTCGTCCTAAAACCTTCTCTGATGTCTTCTCACCATATGACTTCACCTGTAGTGGCTGTCGCCCCTTTGCAGAGCTGTGGTAGAAAAGACAGGTTAATTTTAGGAGATACACACTGATCCTGGTGGATTGTCTTGTGTCAGTTCTGTGGCCCTGGGCACTCGCAAGATGCTGGTTGATGGCAAATGTCGCAGAATGTTTCATGAGCAGAAATGAAATTTTTAAATCGTTTTTTTCCCCTCAAGTTGGTCAGTTGGGTAACTGCTGTATTTTCTTTACAATATATTATTTTTTTTGCAAAGAGATAACATTTTCCAGTTCTGTGGCCTTTGATTTTCACCTAGATTGATCAATATTGTATAGATATTACCGTACCGCAGGGCAGTCCACTAAAAGCACAAGGTATGGTGAATTCATTCAGTTTTAAAAAAAGGGAGCGCGTGACTGCTTGTACATAGTTATTCGGCACGTGTTTAATGTTGTCATTGTGTTACTGTGCTGCAGTCTACCAAAAAGGAGCCTTTTGATTGGTCGTGATTTATTCCCGTCACTGATTGGGCTGCAGGAGCTGATTCACAGCAGCTGGGCTTGGTAATATCCCCCCTCCCGCTTCCCAGTCATTGACCCTCCTCCTTGTCGCTCCTATGTGTTTACTTAAATGGCTCCACCCAAGTTTAGTGTGTCATTAATTGGAAATTTTGCTCGTTTTTTAATTTAATACACACCTTAGACGTGACAAAAAGAAATATACTGGCTCCATACACCCCTCACCTCCCCCACACCATAGTAATTTTTGTTGTCCTGCTGTTATTTGAGGGGTGTACTACTGCGAGTTTTACATTCACGGCTGCATTGTTTGTAGGAAAACAAGTCCTCCTGTATAATTATTGTCTTTAGTTTAAAGGCGTTTTTAAATTTTTTTTGCCTGGAATATAACACATATTAGGGGTATATGCAAACAATGGTTAATTATACAA
>JAODKE010000138.1:19965048-19979967 GCA_026779605.1 Mormyrus hasselquistii | reverse complement strand
CTCGCTTGTTTTGGTTTTGCGTGTTGGGTGGGGGGGGGCGGGGGGGTGGGGGGAGGTTGCAGGCCACCCAGCCAAAGCAAAGATGAAAATTCCTTGAGCTGAAACAACTATAAGTTTGTCATTAAAAAACAAACAAAAAAAAAAAAAGTTGAATTCCAGAAGGGGGTGACAAGGCTTGGATTTTAGCACAACTCCCTCTTTCCAGAATGTTGTCTATGTAGGAGATGAATGCTGAATAAATGCTTCTGGACTCTCCCTGAGTGTCTCCTGGACCATCCGAGCCCCAGCTGAAATCAAAGGGAGGTCGCAGCCCTGGAATTTGCTTCCTCCGGTTTTAAAATGGAGGGTGGGGGGGGTCAAATCAGGACAGAGAACAACGCAGCAGGTGCTCCGTGTCAGGCACTGCATTGACCCGAACATGACAGGGACTTGGAGGCGAAGCAATTGTCGGACCAACAGCACTGGTCCAACCTAGTGCGTCTTCCAGAAGCCCCTTCCTGTCACAGGTCACACAGCCGGGAAACACCCCCACATCCGTCTGAACAAGGAGACCTCAAAACGGGGACAGGGTGGGCGGTGCTCCTGGGGCTGCTCTCTCCCGTGCTCAGGGTTTCCTCTCCTTCCTGGGCTGCAAAGATGGGCCTTTCGCTTTCCCTCGGAAACAATGCCGCCGCAACACAACAAAAGGTCTCGACATAGAGGTCTTCAATTCACTTCCGAGGCAGAAACAAATTTTGTTTTTTCTTCAAAAGAAACACAATTTATTGAGACTGAAACCAACCGAGGGTGTGCGAAAGCACACCGTGTCAACAGCCACTCCTCAGACGTACGCGGAAGGTGATTCCTTAACCTTTTCCCAGAAATCGGGCGTACACAGCACAAAGCAAAAAGGTCATTTTTTTTCCACTTAACACATGGGAATTGGCACCACAAACGAAGTTACAGAACTTTTAGCTGTCCCCCCAAGGGGGATGCGCTAACAGTAAAACGGAGAACCCCTCTTTCCCACCATGGCGAGAGGCTTCCTGGTGACTCCGCTGTGAGCCAACTGGACGTCCCGGATGAAGTGGCGGCAATCCTTACGAGAAGCTGAAGAGTGCTTTGCATGAGGAATACATATATCCCTTAACACAACAGAGTTCGGTTACAGACAACTCCGAAACCCACTTTAACATCAGTACATCACAAAATTTTGAACAGCATCGTATCCCCTACTGACAAATGTAAACACCGAAAGCAACAAACAGCCCTAGATTATATGTGTATTTTTTTTTTTAAGCGTACAATTTCTTCTGGATATTATAAAAGGCATTCACCACTGCCACAGATGGACACCCAGACAACGGGCTGATCTGCCACTTAATCGCGTATTTCATTGCAGTTTGGGGTCCGAGGACACGTTCAGTCTTCCCCGCCACGAATTAACCAGCGCCCCTCATTATCACAAATCGCGTGGTCCGTGCAAAGAAGCCAAATGAACCTGGGGCAACAGTATCACACATAACACATATTGTTTATGTGACTGCTGATCTGATACACAGTAAACTAAATTATATACATATATACACACACGCACAAGTACCACTGTGAGGGAATCGAGAATTTTGTTTGCGCACAGATACGGCCATAACGAAAAGACTTAAAATTCACTATTATGCAGATGAGGCTGCACTTTTTTTTTTAACCTTCACTGGAGGTTACATTTACAGGAATTTGAAATTAAGGTTCTTAGACACCAGGTGGCACATAATCAGAAGACGGAGACACACTGGATGATGAGATTACTACAGCTCGCTCAGATTTCACCCTGAAATCTTCCAGTGCTTGCCTGTGAATTAGGGATATGCATGCATCCTTCGGAAGGGCTGATGGGTCTGAGTTTTTATTGTGTGCCAGCTTTAAACATATTAAGTACAAATTTTAGCAAAATAAGTGAACTACTCACCCTTACGGGTAATGCTATTGTCCACGTGCCTGACAACAAACTGAGCACTGGAAGACAAAACTTGCAGAGTCCTCAGCCCTCCTTAGGCAGGACAAGATGTCCTTTAACTGTTACTACAGTCTTACTACAACGCACAGTCAAGACAAATCTGTGTGAGTAGAAAGTATGTAAAGAACATGTTTTGCAGCAAAAATAAGTGGGTTTTCCAAGCGACCTTTCATTCGCAACATCTGGGCCGTGGGACTAAATCAACACACTTGTATGGGACAGTGCCACCTAGTAGCTGAGCTGCCAACTGCAGGACAGAAACCTCAGCAGAAATTCCCTGACTCATCTGGAATTTGTCTTTAGATTTTGGTATTTCAGTTATCATAAAGTATATTTCATGCTTGCTGCCATATTTTTCGAGAAACACGTTTCATACATGTACTTAGGCAGAAAATTTAAACAGTAAGTGGATTACGAATGACAGGTAATTGGAAAACCAGTAGACACACCGGAAATTTCACATCCCTGGTCTATACAGAACCATCATTTACAAAAACAATCAATTTGATTCATTCCATAAACAGTTCCCATTTTCAAGGTGTAGAACAGAGGATCACAACCATTCACTGAATTCTCAATCAGAAGGCTGTACCATATACCTGCCCTTGGCGGTCTGCAGTAATCACAAGCCGGGGGTCTATCAAGTCAATCACAATAGAGATTGGCTACTCAGAGTGACATTTGAAAACCCTTTTAATACCTAAACAATTTTAATGACTCCCCAAAACCTGACTCGTGCAAAAAGTGATGAACAAACTTTAAAACTGAAAGTAATTTGACATGAAATTTTACACTGCACTGTGCATCAGATATGGGAATCATCCTAGCAAAAAAATATATAAAACGATTAAAAAAAATTCACTTTGCTCTTACACTTACTTCACTCGGGTGCTGTGTCTGGAACCTGCTCTTTTGTGTCATTGATCACGAGGAGGAGTGTATAGAGTCACACATTCATTCGTGGACAGCAATGGCCTATGGCCATGACAATGACAGGAGAACCAGCACATACAGCCTTATGGGACAGAATGGCTAGCCTACAGGAAAAACGGAGTAATCTATGCATTCTGGGACAGACAACCACTACGATAACTAAGACCTCCTAATAAGATGTACTTGTATAAAAATAAAAAAATCCTGTAATGAATGTGCAGTATTACAATTTTTCTCTGGCTCATTACATCTATGTCAGTCTATGTTTCTAGCCATATTAATGCTTGAACATCAAATTTAAGAACCTGTAAAGGGCGGTTATAAGAAAGACTTTCAGCATCATAACTGTTCAGCTTAAACAGGCAGTGCCGGAAACAGGCTTGCGACTATACACTTGTTTTCCACTAAACACCTGTGATGACTATTCGCTTTTTTGGAATATACCAAACTGCAGGGTCTTACATTTAAGTGACATTGACTTCTTTGAAACATCTAAAAAGGTTTCTGGGTGTAACTACTATTATCCATTTCAAATGTCTTGATTGGACAGTAATGGAAGCCGACTTGCTATTATTCTTAAACCAGTAATTTAACAAATGAACATCTCGGAAAAATGATACTATAACCCAAAAATGCACAGAAGAGTGCATGCAGTGCTGTGATACAGGACAAGGCTCGCACCCCTCTCCCCAGTTTCAGGATGACCCTCGGACAATGATCATGACCAGGTAGTCCTCCTCCGTTTTGGCCAGAGCTTTGGCTGAGGAATCCAGGAACTGCTGAGAGAAATCGCAGGGAGGGAAGGCATGAAGAACACCCGCGTTGTCCTTGTCGCGGCTGCCGCCCACGGGCAGGCTGATGACTCCGGCTGCTTGCTTCTGCTTGAGGTACGAGACCAGGTTGCGCAGGGGCCGTTGAGTGGAGGCAGCCCGGTCTGGTGATGAGCCGTCCTCCGAGCCGCCTGGGACTGCCAGCAGGACGGAGTGGCCACCCGGCCCGGCCGCCCGGATGCGTCGGGACACCTCATCGAGCTTGGGCTGGTCCAGGCGGAGACGCTGTGTGATCTTCAGCTGGGCCACCTGACTGCCCGTGGCACTGTCGAGGAGAAGGCTGGTGGCCACACCCAGGTCCCCATCGAGGAGGTGCATGCTGGATGGGAAGCTGCTGTTCTTCAGCAGAAGCATGCCCTGCCAGGCCAAAGTCAGCTTTCCTCCAGCCTCCTGCTTTGCCTGTTGTCCCCCCCTGGAGGAGCCTTGCTCCACCCGCTCTTCCTTCTTAGCTGGGCTCTTGTTGGTGCCACTGACCTTGCGCTTGGCGCCAGACGATCCGGCAGGTGTGGCTGAAGACGCCTCTGTGGGACGCTGGGTTTTCGGCCTCTTTTCCACGGGTTCGCGCTCCTCTCTGGCTGGTGAAAGTCTGTCGGGGCGCAGGGGGCGCTCTGAGTCGCTATAGCGGCCCCCGTCTCGGCTGCTCCCCTCGGGGCTCTGCTCGGCAGAAGGGGCCCGTCGCCGTCGGGCACGCTCACCACCATCTGGGGAGTGCTCCAGACGTCGACTGTCCTCTTGGAGGCGCCGCTTGCGGGCGGCGTCGCGGCTCTGCAGCTCACGCTCCAGGTGCTCCAGGGACTCGAGGGCTGCCACCCGCACACGCTCACGGGCAGCTGGGCCTGGCCACTCAGCAGCAGAATACAGCTCTCGCTCCCTGAAGTGCAGTGGCGGTGGAGTCCTCTCTCTGACTCTCAGAGCCTCTGGACCAGCACGGTGGAGGAAGGACTCTGCTACAAGGTCATAGTGCGGCAGAGGCAGCGGCTGCAGGAACTGCTGCTGGTAACGGTGCTCGGTGTCAGCAAAGTCTACCCTAAGGCGCCGGTCTGGGCCCCCAAGGGGGAAACCGCGCATGTGGGTGCAGGCGGCCTGAGCGGCATCCAGGCTCTCGTACTGAATATAAGCCCACGTGTCCCCCTTTCTGTAGTCAATAGTCCTGATGGTGCCAAACCGGTCAAACTCCCTGGCCAATGCTGCCAGGGGAACCCAGGGCCCGAGGCCGCCAACCCACAGCCTGGTGGTGGGCGTGGCCTTGCCATAGCCAATCTTGATGGGGTTGCGGCCCACCACCTTGCCAGCCATGCTAATCTTGGCCCGGTGTGCCATGTCCAGATTCTCGAACTTCAGGAAGCCGTAGGTGCTGCTTTGCCCCCTGGTGGGCCGTTTGATGTCCACCTCAGTTATCACTCCAAACCGGTCAAATGCTCTCCTCAGATCACTCTCAGTCACTGAGGTGTCCAGATTGCCTAGGAACAGCGTCCTGTTGGCCCTCTGGTCATCTTCAGGAGCAATGAGGTCCTCCTCCCTGTACGCCGCCCGCTCAGCCATGTATGCAGGGCGTGCCCTGGCTTCATAGAAAACAAACTCCCTTTCTCTTTCCAGGTCTCTGGGCAGAGGTGGTGGTGGAGGTGGGGGGAGGCGACCCAGTGCTAGCTGCTGCAGCCTATAGTCTCTGTATCCAAGCCCGGTGGGGGATAACGGTCTCTGGGTGTGCAAATGCCTGTGTGCAGAAAGAGGGACATATGCGTCTTTTTCGATGGGAGATCGACTTCTCCTGCGGTTCAGGAGCACAGCTTCGATCTTCAGAGGGCGGTCATACAGCACGAGTCTCCCGCGGGCATGCTTGGCCGCCCTAGCGTCCTCGGGTCTCCGGAAATTGACGAACGCGACCCTCTCATCATTTATCCTGCTGATCTTCACACTGACGTCCCCGAATTTCTTGAACTCGTGGAAGAGGCCATCCTCGATCTCCTCGTCGCTCAGCTGAGAGCCCAGTTCGCTTATTTTGAGGGTTTTGTACTCACTTTCCGTGCTAGCGAGTGGAGGCCGCGGCTCCCCGCGCGAACTGCTCCTGGCGGCACTGGGATCCAGCGCGAGGCTGGTGTGGTTCCTGCCGCTCGAGCCTGCAGCTCCGTTGCTGCCGACCCGACTGGAGCCGTGTCCGTCGAAATCGCGGCCCTCCCTCTTTTCGGCGATTAAGCTCCTTCTTGCCGAACTCCCCTCGCCTTTAGCCGCACTGTTCTCGCCATTGCCGCCGCCCGAAACCGAATGAGTCCCCATTTTCTTACTGGTCGGGTGGCTTCCTCCTCTGTCTCGGGTATCTTCCGACGTCCGCGAGCGCTTCTTCACGGGCGACCGCTCCTTGCTTTTCATTTTTACAGTCGTAATCCCACTTTGGAAAAGTAAAGAACTCAATACTTTAACATTCGCATAAATTAACTTTTGACTGCCGTTGCACGGATTACTTAAGTTATTTTTTCCCCACTCACTATCCCTATCTCACAGAGTAACAGCATCCGCCATTTTGAAGCGGTACATGAATAATCCCACCCTCCGGTTGTTACTGGTCAACAGTAGCGGCGTCGGGAATGCCTCGCTCCGTGATTGGTCGCGCCATATGTCACTCAATACTCTGACTCGTCTCCATGGGAAAGTCTGAAGGTGACGAGTTCATTTGGCCGGAGAAGTACCCGCCATTTTGGCTCAAAGTCCCCCCAGGGTTGTTGTGGTAGTGTTTGTTAGCATTGCTGTACATTGGATTCGATGCAACGAAAGAGTCAAACGGAAACATCAATAATCGCCATTGGCAAGTTTCAACTGAACTCCTGCCTCAAAATCAACGGACTGTGTTCTTGGCCCTTAACTGAAATACTCAGTTTCGCTTCATGTAGTGTACTAATAAAATACGCCTCATATTGTTCGTTGATTTATATTATATTATTGTACCAATGTGACAAAGTATAATGGTTCTGACCAGTAAATTTAAAAATAAAAACACATTTCAAAATAATGCTTCATTGATATTATTTAAATAAATTAGCGGAGGCAACTCTCCTTAACGTTTATGTGTTTCTTCTTAAATTGATAATGGACCTGTAGCACAGTACTGTAACGTACCTATCTCGTGTACTTACGTAACACTACTGAAATAACTGTGAAGTAGCAGCAGGAGAATAACGCCGAGTACCAATACCGTAAAACCAAATGCAAAAAAAAAAAATGTCAATTCGAAATGGATTTCATTAAATTTAAATAATACAAGGTTTGTTGACGATTGGTGTTTTCGGCGAGTCTCTGGGAGGGGGAAGGGAGTGATATCATACGATAAAGACACTTTACTATAATCTATGTGTGCTGAACAAGATAGTGGCACAATAGCTAGGCGTGGCTTCCCTCTGCTGTAATCAGTCATTTATCCAGATCTGGCATTTATAATTCATTTAACTTAAAAACTTCACCTGAATAAAGACAGATACTGTAGCGCGATAAAGCTGTCGATTGCAAGGTTTATTTAAGGATTCTTCCTATTACACGAGGCATAACTGCAGGAAGCCGATATCGCACACTTCGCAGGCTGACGCAGGAACAGAACTGGTTAGACCCTTTAGTGTACTTGATACACGCTAACTGCTGACATCGGTTAATGCAGAACAGGCATTCTAAACATGGAGTAATTCCACCGCTATTGGCTGCAGATGCAAATCAGTCACGATAAATAGTATGACAGAAAACAGGTCTTCGATAGTCAATCGTATTTTACAGGTTATGGGTCCTCACACATATGGTTTTACAGTGATAAAGATATTTAAATAAAAGATTACCGCCATCTTGTGGACATTTAGTCTCATGGCTAATGAACAGTAAAAAAATCAATGCATTTTTTTAAAATATTGATTTCACAAGACATTAAATCTACAGATAATTTTGAAAACAGAGAATATGAGGGTTTTCTTTTTAGGGTTTTAAATGGAATATATATAGTTTACTTTTCTGAATTTCAAGGGGACATTGCTGGGTAAGGGTGCAGTTTGATATTGGTTTTGATGAGTTAAATGAGTTTCTGAGATATAGCTTTAGATGACATTTATTTATTAATATTAAAGACGTGGGTGCCAGATACAGACATTCAATACAGTTATGTGAGGCATCGCTATTGTTTATATCCTTCAGTGCTCATTATCTACCTCCAGAACACTTGGGTAACCATAGTTAAAGATTTATTATAATAATTATGTGCTGTATTATGCTTATGTTCACCTCCATATACTGGACACTTGCCGCATGACCGTTGGATGCCCAGCTGAGTATTTGTTTGATCCACTGCTTAAGTGATCAATTTCATGTATAAATGAAGCTGAAATTAAATAAGAAAAGTCCTCAGGATTTTCTCATGTAGGAAGTAACAAGGAATTGATTGCATATATATTGATTTTTTTAAATTACCTGATACTTCTGTGATAGTCTGCTGGAGCCATTCAGGTTCTTCAGAAATGTCACTCTCAAGATTTGAAATAGGAGTTTTACAGTCTTATGTCCCTAGCTCTTATTTATATTAGGTTGCACAGACTAGTTGTTAAAATGCATTAACATATAATAACTATAATGCTATAATAACTCATAGCATGCGGTGTCCATCCATCCATCACTGCTTAATCCCAGCTAGGGTCACCAGAGCCTATCCCAGGAACAATGGATGCAGGGAACCAACCCTGGCCAATTGCCAACACACCACACCATTACAGGGCCGACTTAGAGTCACCAATCAACCTACCCTGTGCCCTTTTGCACTGTGGGAGGAAACCAGAGCCCACAGCAAAAACCCACACAAACACAGGGAGAGCGTGCAAACTCCACACAGAAAGGATCTACGCTGACCCAGGAACCAAACCCAGGACCTTCTTGCATGTGAGGCAACAGTGCTAACCACTGCACCACCATGCCACCCTTATGTGGTGTCATGAAATATATTTCTTGGTATATGGTGGCTCTGTTGGTATGATTGTAGCGTCGTGGTTAGAGGGTTCGGGGTACGGATCCAGTCCCTGCTCTCTTTGTTGAGCTGGCACATTTTCTCTGTGATTGTGGCTCTCCCTTGGTTTCCTCCCATAGTTAGGTGAATCTGTGTTGTTGCCCATGGTGTGTGTGTGTGTGTGTCTGTGTGTGTGTGTGTGTGTGTGTGTGTGTGTAAAATGCAAATGAGTGGTATTCCATCCAGGGTGTCACATGACCTGTGCTTCCTAGAACAGACTTTAGGCTCACCTCAGATCCGTAAAGTATAAATGGTTGTGGAAGATGGGTGCATGTATCATCATGTTAAAGGGTAACACTTTGACTGGAGCTTATCCCAGGACGTCCAAGACATGGTGCATAACTCTATCTCTGTCCTTGGAGATGCCCAACAATCAATTGTCACCTGAGAGATATGATCCTGCAATGCTGTACAGTACATGACATTCCACTAGTTAAAACAAAGCTTTCTTGAAAAGCCCACCTTATATCATATTACCCCAGTTCCAAGGGCATAGATTTGTGTATAGACAGTAGGGACACGTCCCTAACAATATCATGGGAGACCCGTGTTGAAATCACACCTATGGCTTTGCCCAGTAATAACCTCATTCCAAGTGGGGAACAGATTTCATGCTCCAACATTTTTGTTAAAAATAGACAGGGACCTGAATTAAGCAAACACACCTCAGTCAAGCAAATCCTTTTGCAAAGCAAAACTGTCATATACAGGCAGCACATCATGCACTTTAAAAATTTCTGGGTTAAAAACAAGATAACCTAGGGTAACTGGTAATCCGGTGCTAGGTAGATATTGGTCAGACCAAACTCCAGGTAATTTTTACCCTGGCCTTTGGTTTATGCAATTTAACCATGACGCTATTCAACTCTTGGTTAAATTTACCATGGGTACTGGGTTGTTCATTTGTCTTCTATTGTTGTTAAAACATATTATTACCATCTGTAAAGGATATATATCATCATTAATCATTTTAACTTGACAAATAGAAAACCTTGTGTCATATGTTTGAATTTCCATCCTGTGCAGGGTGTCCCTGGCCTCGTGCCCCATGCTGCCTAGGATAGGATAGTAAGATGACCCATGAGCTTGAGCTGATGATCTGCGAAAAACAGATGGATGGATGATGGATCGATATTTGATCCTGATGTTATCAGTCATTTCTGAGCAAAATGATCACAGGTTTTGATGGGACATTAATCAGTTATAATTATAAGGTATCGTCTGCTAGCTTTAGGATCATTTGAAGGAAACTGATTAGGTATCGGATTTCAGCAACTGAAAAGTTCACTTTGAAGTCCCTGTCTGTAGCCCTCGTCTTTTAGAGGGCTCTCTGTCCTCCAAAATTCACAGCACTGTGTCTAGAGCTTGGCTGGTCCACTCTTTGACATTGTCAAGCTGGGATTTATGTTGTTGGCCTCTTTGGGACTTGGCCAGAGAGTTAAGGGAGTTAACATGGCCAAACCATGCAAGTTTGTGGCACCTCATAGTAGTCAAAATGGTAACTAACACCTGGAGACAGAGAGTAACTGACACCTGGAGAGAGAGTGAGGGAGAGCAAGTGATTTACACTTGGAGGGAGAGCGACTGAGACCTGGAGAAAGATGGAGCGACTGAGACCTGAAGAGTGATACCTGTTGGGCCATAGGCACCTGGAGAAAGAGGTTTTGATACCTGAAGAACTAGCATCACCCAGAGAAAGCACTTCCAAAGTCTGGAGGAGAATTACTGGGAATTTGGAAACTACTGACAATTACGGGTTTACAGACACATGGAGAGCTGCTTGCGTTTGGGGGCCGTTTATAAGGGTGCTTTCTCTCGGGGATAAAGCACTGGTTTCCATCCACTAGGGAGGACATCTGGAGCACACTCAGTTTCCTGCCAAATTACTTGTTCCCTTCTCACAGTTGGCATGGCAACGACCCTCTTGCAGTCAGGCGGTCGAACAGAGCACGATCCGCCACCTGCCCGATTGTCGCTTGCGTTCATCAGGCCCCCATCTGTGTCCCTTGTGCATGGCGGCTAGCGAGAAGGTTAAGGAAAAACACAAAGTCAAGTGTTTCAATAAAGGTGTTTATTCCCAAGGTTGCCTGCCGACAGCAAGTCCGATCAATCAGAGTACAATTTAAAGAGATCAATGGAGAGCAAAGGGGGGCGGAAAGACAAAGGTTGGGCTGATTTATGGCAGCTACACTGGCGGACGGGCTGACCGACCCTCCCTTTCGTATCCAGCGGACAGGTATGAAGGATTACTGAGATACGGCTTTTTGCACCAACTCTGCTGCATTTAATTGGTGACCAGCAGATGTCTGTATCTCAGCAACGGTGATGCATTACTGCACTGAATAAGCACGGTGAGAGCTCCCACAGTGAGAAGCAGGAACGGCAGCTTTGTGGCACATGTGGGAGGTGGCAACAACGCAGAGTCATCCATCTGCTGGAAGGAACTCGATTCCTTTATCCATCCATCCATCCATCCATCCAGTTGATTATTGAGTACAAGGGCAGTGTGTGGATCATTGGGCTAAATCTCTGTGCCTGTCATCATAAGGTCACTGGTTCAAGCCTGGCCTCAGTAGAATAGTTATGACTATGGGCTCTTGAGCAAGGTCCTTAACCGCCAGCTCTATGGGCATCGCTGCAGGCGGCTGCCCTTCGCTCGTGTGTCACAGAGAGCAAGATGGGGCAGGTGAGAAGAGAATTTCCTCAGGAGTGATCAATGAAATGTTGTTGTCATTGTGAACCTTGCAGGGAGCATAGAGCACAAGGCAGAAGACTATCAGGATGCCAGTTGCTTAACTGAGACAGAAAGCTGGATGCAGCCAAATAATCAGACACGACATCCAAGCATGCAAATGAATTCTCCTGTTTTGGCATGAGGAAAGGCAGGTGTGAGATGGGGGGGGCGGTCAGAGGACAAGGGGCCCTTTAACTGATCATCATCTATTAAAGACAAAAAGCAGACTTTTATTTTCGAGACAGATGAGCAGCACAGATGCTCAGTGTTCCACCTGACATGGCTTTCCTGTCAATTCCTCCCTCTTGAGTTCCAAAGGTGCCGGCAAACTGCAGGGTTTGGGTCCAGTTCCGGTCCCATGTGGAGACCCCCCCCCCCTCACCTAGCCTAGCCTACTTGGTCGGTAACCCTTACTTAATGGACTGACTGCCATTGCCCGGGTCACAGGTACCGTCTCAAAAGATGCAGATCTTACAGCGGGTCCGTCATAAACCTAGTAAAATGTTGCAAGCCTTAATCCAGGTTGCTATGCATATCACCGTAAGTAAAGATGCAAAATCTAAAAATACTGTGGTTAGGTTCCCAGCTGAAGAGAGCAATGCTTGCTTTGGGTAAAGCAAGCATCTAAAGTCAAGTTATGAAATCCAAGTTCTGTACTGGAGGCTTTATTATAACAGGAGGTTAAATGCCAGGCTTCCTTTGGGACCAGGAGAACTCAAAGTGCACCGCTAAAAATTCCACCTTCTGCTTCCCTGCATTGACACTAAGGAAGCAGCAGAGGGTGCTGTTCAGCCTCCCATATATGTCAGTGTGGAATGGGATATTGGCTCGTTTCGTGCCTACAGCCAGTGCATCGTATCGGCCTTAGGATGAACACGTTCATATATAACCAGCACCAAACCTAGGCATTTGATGGCGAAAACCTGCTTCCTGTGCTCAAGAAGTAACAGGAGACACGGAGATCAAACTGCTCTCCATCGGCCACTCAGATGGGTAGCTGGTGGCCAAGGTCAAGTCCAAGTAACGTCTGTTACCTTTCTTGTGGCAGCCATGGAGAAATTCACTTAAAGTTGTGTTTGAGCAAATAGAAGCTGAGGTGCCCTAATGTGTCTTTCTGTGTGGAAGCTGAGACAGCAGGTTAGAGGGACAGAGTGTTAACCTCTGTCTCAGAGATAACATGCACAAGAATTACAGACTCCTGGTGTATGCATTTAGCCTGCAGCCCTCCTCTCTTGTATTTGGCTTTCTGCCAGCCATTTATTGCCACTGTTATTAAAGACCTCGGCTCCACTAAAAGGTCCTAGACTATCAGTCAGTTAGCTGAATGTTGGTGATAACAACACAGTTTTTCCTGTGAAACGTTGCTGGACCAGAATGTGTTATTTATGGTGAATACAAAACTCCCTGGGCTTCTTCCCATGCTTCCGTGTAGGTGAATTGGTGTCTGTAAATTGCCAGCAGTGTGTGATTGTGTGTGTGGTGTGTGTGTGTGTGTGTGTGTGAGTGTGCCCTGCAGTGGACTGGCATCCCATCCAGGGTGTCTCCTGTCAGATAGCATGTGATTGCTGGAATGTTCTACAGGTTCACACCCATTATGGAAGATATATGGATGAATGTTATGGTTAAATAGACAGAGAACAAAACAGGGGGTATGATACAGTTACTGGGTAACTTTTAGAACAGTCCACTGAATCTGTAATGAATTTCCTCAAAAAAGAGTCCACTAAGCTCAATACCTCCCCCGTGACCTTATTCTTTTTTTTTCCTCTTTCCAGCTGCTTGAGGAAGCGCTGACAGCAGTAAGTAATCGGAGCGAAGCGACGGACTGACACAGCGATGTTCTGCTTGAGGTATGGGATGGTGGCCTGGGGTTTTTCAACAGTGGGCGGAATCTCAGGGTCCCCTTTCCTGTCACCTCTTCGCGATTGTCCCTTGCGCCGGGCAGAAAAGTGAAATTAGCGATTCCAGAAGCATTTCATTTCCGATCGCTCCCTGAGACTGGATACGACACACCTTCCTGCCCAGTGACAGATTGTCTCTGTGACGCTGCTTAATAGAGACCTTGTAAGCGAATACTCGCAGCTAAGTAGACTCGCACGTGGACCGTGAAATTTATAAAAGCAATTATCAGGTCTGAAACATGACTTCATGCTGCCAGTGCCGTCTCACGTCTCTGCTAGTCCACGGAACAGACAGATAAGTGCCATGCGCCAGAAGACGTAGCATCGGGAGTTTAAAAGGACAGATACCGGGTGCAAATTTGGATCTTGAAACCTCTGTCTTGGGTGGGCCTGTTTGCGGGGGGGGGGCTTCCCCTAGACTGGGCCCATGTGACCTATGATAATCCGAATGTAATCCTAAAGTGACCTGATTGGTAATCCTGGAATTATCCAACATTAACCCAACATGTGGGGCAGTGGCTGTGGAATGTGGCTCAGGAGTTGGGCCGTTGCGGTCAGAAGGTCATAGGCTCAAATCCCAGATTCAGCAGAACAGTCGCTTTTCTGTTGGCTGTAGAGCAAGGCCCTTAATCTCCCCTGCAAGATACCCCAGGGGCACCAGATAAACAGCTCACCCTGCACTCAGACACTCTATGTATATGTGTGTGTGTCTATGGATTATATTTATATTACATTGTGGGGAACAACTGGCTCCCACAATGTGATAAAAACCATTTTGACATTGTGGGGACCATTTTTTCATGGTCCCCATGAACATCTGTGAATGCAATCAAAAAAGTAAAGATGTCTTGTTGTTTGTTTACTTATGGTTAAGGTCAGGGCTGGGTAGGGGGGTATTAGAGTTTTCCCCATAGAAATGAATGGAGAGTCCCCACAAAGATGTGAAAATGGTGTGTGTGTGTTCATGGCTCATATGCAAAGAGGATTCCAATGCACCTGTACTTGTGCAAACAGCAAAAAAAAATTATTTTCAATCCAATAGTGCTGGTTGACACCAATTTAGCCCGTTCCTAGATTACCATCTTGGTGCAACATCATCTTGAACCATTATCGTTCTAGTGATAAAGCTGCCTTTAAGGTTCTTAGGATACCACAAGTGCTTCTTTAAGCTGTCATTAGGAATCATTAATCTATGAATATAGTGCTAAAGCTATTACCAAGGCATCATGGGGCAATCATTATAGTGTTAAAGCTGTCATTCTGGTAAATGGCCCGGTCTGCTAAGCTAAAAAGCAAGTTGTGATTAGTATGAGTGCGATGATATGCAGTATCGGTGATTAGTGGCGGTGTAACAGCAGACTGTGTCAGTGATTATTAACAGTGTAATAGTACATAGTGTTAATCATTAGTGTCAGTGATCTTTAACAGTGTAACAACATATAAGTTCAGTGATTTGTTGCATTATACTAATATATATGATTATTTATTGTTATTATTATTATTAT
>JAODKE010000138.1:19953749-19964769 GCA_026779605.1 Mormyrus hasselquistii | reverse complement strand
TTGTTATTATTATTATTATTAAGGCTCCGGACCCCCGTGACCAAAAAGGATAAGCATTATGGATTATTATTATTATTATTATTATCATTATTATTATTATTAATGCCTTTCCAATTATGAAATGTGGTGCAGGTATTATTGATAATGATTAGTGACATTGTAGCAATTTTATTGCGATAGATTGGCAGTTTTGTGTTTGTCTGTGTGCCTCAGATTTCACTAAATTTAAATATGTGGTCATATTTTATTTTTATCATTATCTTTTTTACTCCATGCTAATATACAGAAATGCGAACAGCTGCTGCTCATTTACTTTCCCTGAATGTTTTTTCCCATGATGCCACTGCGATAGACCCAGATCTCACAGCACGTCCCTGGGCAGCTACACCAGCCTAAGCTCTGCTACATATTTAAATGACCTCTGTTATTATTATTTTTTGTTTTAGTCACAAGAAAATATTCTCATGACATAAAATCGATGCTCGTTTTGCGGGATCACGCGCATGGAGGGCCAGCGCGGTAAAGAGAGCGATTTCCGGATGCTCGGCATGGCTCCGTGCCGCCATCTGTCCCGATCTGCAGACGTGCGCCTCACATCGCATGTCCCCATTGCAGGTCTACAGCAATCTGCCACCCAGAATAAAACTGGGCTCAAGCATCTAAATAAAGGCACCTGCGGAACAGGCTCGCCTCGCTTTCCTGAAATCTGTCTAACAATTAAGCCCACGGCGCGGCACCAAACTGTTGATATTTTCCCAGCCTCTGAAGGACTGGGGAGGAGCAGAGCTGGGAGGAATCTAGAGTCAAACGAGGATGAAGTAGCCCCGAGCATTAAGTGTTTGTGTCTCCCCTCGGTCAGCTCCAGACTCACTTTGATCTTCGTCATCAGCTTGGCTTTCCTTAGCTCCACCCAGCTTTCTGGTGTCCAACCCAGGTTTGCTCCCTGTTTAGCTACACAATTCTCCTCAGTCATGACTCTGCACTGTGGTTAGGGAGAAAACTCGAGTTCTCAGCGTGACTGAAGGACCCGGGAGGCAAAGAGTTGCTTCTGTTCTCCAGAGGATGGACGGAAGAAACTCTGTCTGCAGTCGTGTGTGGAGAGCGGCTTCTCTTTCCACCCTGAGCGGCAGAGTACAGATTCACATTTCTTCAGTGAGAGGAGCGTCAGATCTCAGTACGGCCTTGAGGTGGAGAGCAGCTTTCGCCTTCAGCGCAGGCAGACGCCGATCCGTGCCTTGGTGTTTGAAGAGTTAAAAGGCGCAGGTGTGAGAGGGAGCTGCCAATTCAGCTGCCGCTCCTCCCCCAGGGAAGCACAGGGTCGGTCCTGGCCGTGCATGGATGGCAACCACATCACATCCACAAGAGCAGCATCTAAACATGTGCCACACCTGTACTAGACTGGAGAAAAGGGGCGGAGCATACTGTTCCAACCAATGGGAAAACGGATCAGGATCTCAATGACAATTCTAAAAAAAACAACACCCCCAGGATTCAGCACACTTCTGTGTTCAATAATCACCTCCTTAGAGGTTTAATTAGGATCAGGCGTTATGGGCAAAAGGAGGAAGTGTATATGACTGACGCAGGTGTGTCTGCCCTGGGACTCTGAAATCCCACCATGTTTTCTGCCACACCTACATGCAATCAATAAAATGAGGCATCCGATGGGGTTAAATCACTTCAAAGCAGTTTTAAAAAAAAATAATCCCTGTCATCCAATCTATCAGTGGATATTTCCAGAGACAAGTACTGTAGGGGATTAGTTCTGATTTTTTTGTGAGAATCTTTCAATACCATGAGTCACTGAGCTCTGCGATAATACCACCTCATCTAGGTTACTGATGTCACAATGCACTTTTTGACCCCTGCCCACTGTACCGGGATCCTTACTGGCCACTGCTCTCCAGCTGTCGACACTGGCGGGGCCAAAGCCAAGATCCCTCACTGGTAAGATAGCGCAGGTGCAGTGGTGCGCATTTGAGATTTATCTGTCTCTCTCTCAAATGTGCCGTTTATCTTTGGCAAGCTTCAACTTCATGCATATTTTACTGTGGTGTCCTTGAAGGAGTTAATATTCAGCAAGATCCAATACAAGATATAAACTTTGTCCTAATGACACAAAATACCCATAATATAGTCATTCATTTGGAGCAACACAGTGTGGGATTCCTCCTTCGAATCAGGTTTAATTTTTAGGCTGTGAATCATCACCATGCTTTTCTGAGAAGCAATTTGTCTTGGAAAGCTTAAATGTGTTTTTGTGAAGATCTGTGAGCTTAACTGAATGGAGAAATCGGTGGAGTGAGATGAAAGGGAAGCTCAGCAAGCATGCAGATCACAGATCTGAGGCAGGGGGCTGGTCTCTGCCGCTCACGTGTAAACCCCCGTGGAAGTGATGCAAATGTTGACACCGAGCCGGCGGAAAGAAGGAAAGGGAGGGCAGGATTGAGAATGAGACGAGGGAAGGAAATGTACCGGGAGGCGCCACTGCAGTGGCAGTGTGCATGCGAGCCGGTCTGTGAGTGCGCAAGAGAGGCGCCCCTGCAGTGGCAGTGTGCATGCGAGCCGGTCTGTGAGTGCGCAAGAGAGGCGCCCCGCCCCATCCACAGCAAAGGTGAACAATCGTGTCAGGAGACAGCGGAAATGTGCAGAGCTGGGTCTCTGGAGGGAGTCTCTGACGTCTCTGACGTCAGGCAGGGGGGCTGTAAAAAAAGAGCAGGCACCTGGTCACGTGACCTGCGGCCGAACTAGAACTGGCTGGGGGACAGATAAATGGGGAAGGAAGGGTGGGAGAAAGGGGGGAAGAGAGAGAAAAAGAGAGAGTGTGTGTGTGAGAGTGAGAGGCAGAGAGAGAGAGAGAGGGAAAGGGAGATAGCGGGAGAGAGGAAGAGAAAAAAGGATGAGAGAAGGAGAAAGAAACAAATGATGGGGAGAGACAGAGAGCAAGAAAAATGAAGCGAGGGAAGGAGAGAATATTAAAATGAGTCCATTCTGTGAAAGAGAGGAAAAAGTAAAGAGGAGGAAAAAAAGGAGAGAGAAAGACAGGGAGAGTGTTAAGGGGAGTCCCATCTGCGAGTACGCACAGCGTTTGAGCCCAAGCTGCTGGCTGCTGAACCGCCGGAAACTGACCAACCAGATCCTGGAAGAGCAAAGCAGCTTGTCACGTTTGTCCCCTGCTGGGAACTACGGCATTATGCAATGCGCACTTCACGACCGCCTAGTTGCACGTTATGCCAAACCCAATCACACATTAGAGTCATAACGCCCTGGCTGACCCGTCGACCACGTTCACCACGTCCGCATTCTGACCACGTTGGGCTGAATGCTCACCGCACGCACAGTGCGGGGAGCCCTATGTCCAGTGTGTACAAACTGAAGGCCAGCCGGGCTCCCTCTAAAAGGAGAATAACCTATAAACTACTTGAATATACATGTGGACAAGGCCATAAGAGGATAATATATCCTTCTTCTGATCATTTATTTATATATATTTGTTCTGTAGAGGTTTCCATGGCAACAAGGCACCTTCAAAGATGGGGGAGACATGCTTCTGGTCCCATACTCAGCAACAGAACAGGAAGAGGCCTCTCCTACGCCGCCATTGGATAGGCCCAACCATGTGACTTCACGTCACAACTGCATCTTTAGCAACTCGCTTTTGTTTCCGTGAAGGTGGGGGGCGGTTACAAACTGAGAACCCAGGGGGAACAAAAATCAGATCCTATATTTATTTCTAATATATATCACAGCAGTGTATAAATTATTAGCTAATGAAACAGACCAGGCACCGTGCTCCAATCCTAGAGATATCTTGGCGCATGCAGTGGCTCAGTGGGTAACGCTGTTGCCTTTATGGTCGGGATTTTACATCCTTCCTCTGCGTGGGTTTCGTCCTGTAGCCCAAAGACATTTAATTATGCTAATCAGTGCCTCTAAATATCCCATACAGTGTGACTGTACGTGCCCTATGATGGGGTCCGTTCAGGGTCTTTTGCTCTATGCCGCCCCCACACGATCCTGACCAGGATGAGTGGTTAGAACAGCGTTTCCCAATCCGGTCCTCAGGGATCCACAGACAGTCCATGTATTCGCTCCCTCCCAGCCGCTTATGGGAGCTGATGTGGTCTGTCCTGCAGGGAGCTCAGCGGGGGGCCAAAAAGACGTGGACCGGCTCTGGATCCCCGCGGACTGGGAAACGGTGGGATAGAAAATGCATTGATGTGTTTTAGTTACTGCGCTTAAGATGAGCCTGAAGGAAAACCCGTGTGTTTTAAGACGAGATAGTGTTGCCATTATTGTATTGTACTGATCCCAGGGGGAAAGTGTTACTGTTAGGTTAATGCCAGACAGGCAATTAAGGTACATCGACAGCTGGTTGTCAATGGGGTCATTGTGTGGAACAGGCAGGCACTACGAGAGGTTCTGCAGATGGCAGATTTCCAAAGCACAGCACCCTCAAACAAAGCCAAACAAAGGAATCCAGCGATATTTCAGCAGTGTCACATGTCTGTGACCTATGGATCCCTTTAATGTCATTAAGAAGGTTGTAAACTATAAATGTGAATAACTGTGCTTCACTTACTGACTGTCACATAGGAGACGCACTGCTGGTCTAAGACCTGAAACTCTGAATAATACATTCAATGTTGGCACGTGTTTCACGGCTGTTAATAGGATAGAAAGGAACAAATTTTTATACTAAGCAAAAAGACAATCTGAGAAACAGGTCCTGCGCATGTTTTTTATGCTGTTTTTTATCAGCATCACTTTCCAATGAACAAAAATATTATGGGGTGCATAAATGTATGGCATGAAGTAAAATGAAAAATTCCTGTGAAAGAAAAAGATGACTTTCCAGGGATGACTATGGGTTAATTTGATATATCACGGGATTTTCATATTATATTTTACGTTTCATGTTACCTAATTATGTACAATCCTGATGCTGGCTACTTCTCAATAGAACTTAAAATTGTATTAAAATGATCGTACGATCAACCCCCCCTCGCAGCCCACCCAGTGTGACCCCAACCAACAACTAACCAATCTCAACTAACCATTCAGCTGGCTGTTTGATTTCCTGACTACGTGTCCATGGTACCTGGAGAAAAGGGAAAACCAGTCCTGTGTGACAGCCGTGCTCAGAATCAAGGCTGCTGTCCAGCCAGCATCCGGGAGTGAATGAGGTCTCTGAGACTCTGCTGCCAATTCAGGGATTCCAACCAAGCCTGCAGAATATACAGGCTGTGAACGAGGTCTGTCTGTCCGTCTGAAGGTCAGATTTGTAGGAAAGTCGGAACAATAATAATAATACAGGTAATAATACAGGACATGATAAGAATAATAATTATGCAGTAATAATAAAAGTATATACCTGACTTATTGTACAGTACGGCTAAAGCTGCAAATGTTTCGTGAATGTCACAAAGTGCCAGCGTTCATTATTATAAACCATTGTACTTAACCCAGATTTTTAAAATAATAGGCTTTACGTCAGTCCTTTCATCAGTACGAGCCGTCCGTAAGTCAGGCGTTTGTAACCCGAGGTTTGCCTGCACACAGAATTGTGGCTTTTATTCATTTACAGCTATGGATGTAAAATGCATCTCGTTGGATATTAATTACATGAGGGAGTGGTGCGCTGAGCGGGTCATGATTCTGTGCCCGTGACAGAAAGTCGCCGGTTCGGATATGGGAGCAGCAGACTGCTACCGCTGTTGGGCCCTTGACTGGGGCCCTTGACCCCCAACTCCAGGGGTGCCACACGCTGGCTGATTCTGTGCTGTGACCCCCAAACCTGTTCCCACCTTTCTATGTGTCTCATGGAGAGCAAGACAAGGGTAGGCCATCCATCCATCCATCCATCTATCGATCTTCTGCAACTACTTACCCTATTCAGGGTCATGGGGGTCCGGAGCCTATCAAGGAGGCTACAGGCAAAAGACAGGGAACAACCCAGGATGGGGCGCCAACCCAGTGCAGGGCGCACTCACTCAATATGGGTAGGCAAACAGAGAGGTGCTGCTGGGGGATAAATTAGGGATCAGTATTCTATTCTATTTGATATAAGATCCATCACTTTCAGTCACAAAGGTTCTGACATATTCAAGCATCCAGATACATGCCATACAGTAAATTACTTTATTGTGGATTTTGTAGATTTTTCTTTACATATGGAGAATTTCCATCTTTTTCTACATCTTGAGTTCTTCTTAGTGAGTCCTAAAGAATGATTAGGAGGTTCAAGTGTATTCAGTAAACGATGTGAATGAATACATTATCAGACTCTTTTAGAAATAAATCTGCCTTCTAGTGGATTAAAGGAAAAGAAAAATTCCAAATCCGGGAATTTCTTGTGGTATTCAGCTGCAAATCCCACCTAGGCCAGTTAGTGCTTGTGACAAAGAAATAAAACACACAAAAAAAAAACTTCCAGGTAACACAAACGACAAGGCCCAGTGTGAACGATTGTCACATGATCCAGTGTTACCAAGGGAACTGATCCCAGAAGTCAGTTACGAGACGCATCACGTGGCAGGCGGGAATCAGAAGCAGACACGACATGCATCCAGCGGCGTTTGGCGACTTGCACGAATCGAGGTGTGAAGCTTTAGATGACGCCTGTGCACCCCACAGCAAGGTCTTCTGTTATTATCACAGAATGACATTATGTAATAAATCTGCAGTGCCTTGTAAAAGTATTCATACCTTGCAAAGGTTTTCAAATATTGCCAGATTAAAAATTATGGATATATCTCTGAACGATATTGCCTTGACGAATTATTGTCAATGCGAAGATTTGTCCGTATCTTTTGTGAGCAGCTCTGAAAACCTTGGCAATAGGTTGCATACCTGCAAGGCACTGCAAGCCTGTTGACAGACAATGCGTCAAAACTAGCACGAGTCGAGCCTCTGACTCGCTGAATCAAACCCCGCACGAATGTGATGTCAAGCACAAGCATCAAAGATGACGTGCAACCCGGGACATCAGAGGCTCTGGAATAACCTTTTAGCAACTGCACTGCAGGACTGCTGCTGTCAGAGTAGAACTTTCAGTGTCTTATATACGGACTCGTGCTGTAACCACCCCGATGGACAGCTACTTACTGATAGAAATTCAACTATAATTTAAACTATTGGAAACACTAGTATATGTCGAAATGGGTTATGTAAATACATCAAATTAATGATATTGTAACATTTAAGACAATAGTAGATAGCAATGACAATTGTATCCTTTTAGTTACAAAAATATGTAATAAATATTTCCGTGGCTAAACGTCAGTCACAACGGCAAACAGATCAACGTGACTCGGGGATGGGAGGGGGGCTTTTAAAGGTTTTGGAGTTTAATAAACTGGAATAGAGAAACAAACCCAACGATTTAAATCTATAGCAAAAAGAAAACAGACAAGGGGCGCAAATTTTGATCTGTCTGATGGCCGAGGGATGAACAGAACATTGATTTGTTTTATTAGAAATGGGCTACAGGTGAATGAATAGGTTGATCGCCTTACATCGCTCCGCCCCTGGACGTCCATGGCCGATCTCGTTTCTTCATAATCTTATTTTACGAATATGTTAACTTGACCACTTAATAGCATTGAGAATATACGATATAAAAGATGTGTAAGTCACATCCAGTGCTCAATAAGACACAGACATCATGAGAAACGCTTGTGATGCAGATGTGTCCCTTATAGCCGTTTATGTAGCCTATAGTGCTATCGATTTTTTGTGATGTAAAAATAGCATCCCCTGACATCAACAAAGAAGACTGACTCTTGTGTGCGTCACATTCCATATGTCATTGTGCAATTATCTCTCATCCTTAGCCTAAGATGAATACACGCAATTTCGTGATTCCCTTTGCAAAATAAATTGTAACGCCGCTTTTGCAAACAGTGTCTGCGCGGCTGATGGCATACTTGAAAAAAGGTGGACTCTGAAGTGAACGGGATTTCTGTTTTCTTTAATTATACTAGAAAAATAAATAAATATCGGTGGCTACAAGTTGCTATTAATAGATGGTAAAAAAAAACCCTAGTGATGTGAACGGCCAGCTTGTGCGTCACACTGCTCGACACTCTGCATGTCAATTTTCAGGCGAAGCTGCACGTGATTTCTGGGTCCCGGAGCGAAGAGACGATCAGTACCGAACCTACATGGAGGCAGATTCTTCTGCCTCAGCTGCAAGCGATGCTCTTATTTCCACTCGTGTTGAAACTGTAAGGACGTCGTTCTCGATATAAGGATATTGCATCTTATTTGCTCTATATACCGGACAAGGTATGGAAACAATATACAGTGTTTTGTTCGCTTTGCGAGTCCCGGCTTTCCCAGTGAATGTTAGTGATTCTGCGTGTGTTCCCGGGGGTTGGGCTGGATTCTGATCAAATACATATTCTTACTCGGTTTTCAGTCTGCCACACAAAATATTCATCACATAGGAGTAATTAAGATAGAAAATGCTTGGACTTTCTACAAGTAACTGTAAAAAAGTGAAGTTACTTACCTGCAGGTATACTGTGGAAATTATACTAGAATTGTTTTTGCTATAGCCGCAATAATTTGAACCTTCTCTTGAAGTCTTCTCGGTTATGATGGAGAAAGTAGGTGTTGCTCAGTGCTCAGCATAACTGTTAGAACTATCTTTTAAAATAGGCTATAGTTCTCGTATTATACAATGTTTAAGCTCTGAAAACGGTTTCGATGTAATTATTGATGTCATCGGGTAGTTTGACCTTGAATATCATTCAAATTTAACGTCAAATATCGGTTTACGTTCTATGTGTAATCTATTTCGAAATACAATACTCGTTTTTTACGAGATTTGTGCAATTTTGTCTGAAACAGACGTAGAGCCTATAAAGGCGATATATTGCCTGACATGGTGAGTTATACCTGCCCCTGCATGTGATCAGATTCTGATTGTTACTGGGAGGCCATAGCACAGATTACATCCGTCACTTTTAATGGCTTCGACATGTTACCTGATTACGCTGCGTTTTACAACTACTGTCCTGCTGATCCTACAGACACAGACTGTGTCCTAACGATATAATTGTAACACACATTACATCCGTACCGCACCTTAAAACACCCTAAGCGATCCAACATATCCGCCACGTTGCTAATAAATAAATGAATGAATGAATGAATAACGTCTCTGCCCTCGCAAATATTTACAAAAATAAATGGTCGTATATTAACAAGAGCACGAGAAATGAAAGATAATTGTATGCGTAATGGGGAGTTCGCTTTTGTAAAGGGAGTTTGCGACGTAGGGATCTTTATACATGGAAATCTGTGATGTTACATTACGTTCTCTGTACCACATATACTGTCTGTCCCTGTGATTCCCACAGACGGATTGGGGACCGGAGAATTAATGAAATGGGAATATATGACATTACACTCCGGCAATACGTGTCACAGACACATAAGAAGTTGTACCACGGTTTCTATTGAATCTGCATATTGAATCAAGCTTTGAACTTCTGAACAGGATCTATTATATATACGATTGATCTTGGTCATCATGCGTCTTCAAGCGGATACTTGGGATACGTCGCACACGCAGGGAACTCGGGACACCAAGCCACGCACATTCAGCGCGGACTGACTTTATATATGTATAAAGTGGCGCTGCTTAGCAACCAGACAGGACAAAACTGGAGCGCATCCTAAATCAGTGACACTTGCACCCAGATCTGTTATATCATCCCCGAAATCTCTGTGCCGAAGGACAATAAAATCCATGAATATCAGCTACGCCTTTCTGTGTAGCGCGCAAGTCCTCTTGCGTAGTCCTGCGTTCATAGGCCTGTTGTTTATTCCTGCACTCATTCACTCTTAGAGTTATACTTTTTGGTATATGCTGCAGTATATGGCACTGCAGTCATGTACCCCATGGTACTATATTTATATGAATCGGGTATGGTGCTGCGTTTACTTACCGGATGCGTGGAACGTCATGCGTTCACCCCTTTACCGATGCTGGAATTATTCGAGTTTTGTTTAGAACTACATTTGCTTACTGATGTGTAGCAGTAATTTAATTTTGCCGTTTTAAGGTGTTCGCTTTGTAAACCATTATATTCCTTACATTACACGTCATGGGTATTGAACTAACTGCATAATTTCCATGTTGTGTTTCATATGAAGGCACAGTGATGACACATGAGTCAGTGCATCAAAGCACAGTGTTTAGAAAGGTGGATTCTCAGTCACTGTGTATCGTGTCATTGCTGAATTCACACTGGTATATGTGGAATTTATTGGCATCATAACTCAAACCAACTTGGTTTAATTAATAGGATCAATAGTGCCACAAATTCCACTCCTCCCAGTTCTAATTTACAGTGTATGATATCTTAACAGGGGCACTGCATCCTCAGCCTGTGGCCATTTACTGTGCAATTGTGTAGCAGACGCTTCTGTTCAAAGTGACATACAAGTGAGGATCAGAGGGCAGGTCAGCCAGTGTCCCGGGAACCCCGGGGACTAAGGGCCTTGCACAAGGGTCCAATTGTGACATCACTGCGGTTGCTACGGGATTTGAACTGGCGATCTTCTGATAACAGGCACACCCCTTACCCGAAGAGCCGGGTGGGACCCATCCTGTAGGCTCAGATACAAGCACAATGCAATACAGGTTGCAGCAAATTCTTTAAAGCTTTCCTGAAGTCAGTGTTATTACTGAAGGCTTGGTCTTTGTCTTCTGTTTAGTAGTTACATTGACAGGCTGAAATGGGTGATTTCAGTGCACTGCACCTGGGTGATTTCAGTGCACTGCACCTAGGTGATTTCAGTGCACTGCACCTGGGTCATATTGGTGTAAGGTCTTTGGGCCAGTTTTGTATTTACACAGCATGTAGGCTTATTTTTCATTATACGAGTTTAGGGAACAACAACTGAATGGGAGTCCTGCTTCTGGAGATCCACCCCCCCCCCCCCCCCCCCGCGCGTTGCTGCCGCCCCCTATTTACACCCGTGGGACACAAGAACAAGGCCCCCC
>JAODKE010000138.1:19914700-19928171 GCA_026779605.1 Mormyrus hasselquistii | reverse complement strand
TATTTTTATAAATATTTATACTGTAATGCACTGTATACTGCATTAAACAGAACAGAGGAAATCAGCTCTTATATTACTTAAGTTTGCATTCTGTAGATACAGGCAGTCAGAGACTGGGAACACTAGTGTAGTGAATACTGAGCGACTGAACAAGACCGACACTGAGAAAGCGTGATGCGAGATGAGACGCTTGACACTGAGACACCGTGCTGCTGTTTCCACGTTCTTCCAAAGTTCTTGTTCGGCGTACAATACTAGCCAGTCACATCATGAAGGGGCAGCCGACACATCTGCAGGAACTGTGTGACGCGATCACGTCAACACGCACCGAAGTCTGATGAATATTTCGAGCACCTTGTTGAATTCAAGCCACAAACAATTAAGGCAGTTCTGAAGACAAAAGGGGGTCCAACCCAGTACTAGCAAGGTGTACCTGATAAAGTGGCGCGTGATTGTATGTCCCGAGTGCATGGCTAATGAGGTCTTTGGTCGCTCTGTAAACCTCAGGCATGCCGCTTCCATTGCACACAGCACGTTTGAGACTCATAAGGGTTGTTCTTTGAGATCCCGTGTGTCATACATATTACATCAGACATATGAGGCCCAAAGAGCTTCTTTCCATGCTCTACAAGTTCCACATTATTAAGTTATACTGCCTCTCTAACTGATTTAGTCGGAGGAACACACGTCCTGGGAGTCTTTATTTTAGCAATGCTAGACACAGTTGGGAATCCTATAACCATCCCAAGATAATCTTATGCTGGGATATTAACCCTCTTTGAAATAAGTGCTGATAGGTTCTTCCTCTGAGACTTCATATGCATTATAATCTTAAGCACTGGTTCTTCATAAAATTCAGGCACAGCCAAGCCCCTCTCTGTGTTCAATTCTTTCAGTGCCCAGAAGAGGGGGCTGTAGCCACGGGGGGAAAAAAATACACCTTTTCGCTGTTTTTCTATTTCTGCTATTTGTAGCTTTTGATAGCTGTATTCATAAGTGTGGATTTGTTTTTGCCCATGCCTGTATTAACCAACACATATGTCAGTGTTTAGTGTTATTGATTAGGTATTTACTGAAATGTACATAAACGTCTTTTCACCATTTTCAGAATTACCCTGTCTTGTGTTACTGTGGTACCAGGCATCCAACATGATGGAGTAGCTATAAATGCATCCTCTGAGATCCCACATCACTTTCATACTTAACATCAGATACATGTTCTCTGTGTAACTGGACCACCTCGACTTTACCTGTCTACTGCTACCTCCTCAAAAACCATCCCCACCGCACACCATCTTCTCCACAGCATTAATCGTCATGGTTCCTCCTTTGATGTGATAACCCTCGCATCCATTCATCTCAACAGCTGCCTTCTGGCTTTCATCCATCTCTGCCACATCACTCCTCCAGTCTGCACCACGTGCTCTGAAGAAAACCCAACATAGTTCCACCTCCACTTATCTCGGTCTCCTCTTTTGATGGAGGACGGCAGTGGAGAACCCAGAGGAAAGCTGGACAAACGCGGCCAGTATGTAACCCACGTCAACCACAGAGCTACTTACAAAGCATCCACCAGGAGAGTCAACTGTCACAATGTGAATCATATTGTCCATTCCAGAGATTCCGTGGTATGTATCCAAGTGTTCACTAAAACACACATATAATATACTTTCTATCTTCGTCCTTTTCCATGCATTTCTTACTTCCATGTAATGGTATTCGGTCTTTTTCATGCTTGCCATTCAGATTATTTTAAACACTTGACTAATACAATACCTCGCATAAATGTTAATCCATCCTTGGAGTTTTCCATAGTTTATTAAAACCTGGAATTAACATGGATCTAATCAAGATTTGTCATGGATCTACATGATTACACAGTTGGTTACAATTTATATTAACTGCACCTGTAGTATGCATTTATAGAAGCTTCATATAAGTATACCTTAACATCCTAACATACTCTAACAGCTGTAGTAAACATTAATAAGCAGTATATGATCATTAGACGTTAAAATTACATGTTTATTAATGTATATCAAAGCTGTTAAGGAATGCTAATAATAAACAAGGAAACTCTTTACACCCCACCCCCCAAAAAAAAAAAAAAAAAGTATCTGCAAATTAAACTGAACAGTCATGACTGCACGAGTATTTGGTTCAGCTGTGGGTGCTTCAACACCTCCGCTCGTCTATTTTGTCAAAGAAAAACAAAACAGAATTATATTTATTAATGGTTCAGAGGCTTAGAACAACAACTCATCAACCTTGATAATAAGCAATAAAAATAGTTGATGAATTTTGTCATCGACTGGATGCATTTTTGCAATTCGCTGTTAAATTATGTATAGTGACATCACCAACTAACAATGTTGTTGTGTTGAGCTTAGTTCATACTTCAGTTTTCCACTTCCAGCTGCAGTTTGAACACGGATTCTTGTGTACGTGCTACATCTGTCAGTCGATGCAAGTTGCCGCAGTCGGCAATGTGATCGTCAACGATATTCCACCAGACCGACGGTGGGATGTATTGCGACAAAGACAAACACGTTGTAATAAAATGGGCAAACTTTTATGAACAGTTTTGAAATTGTCACTGTGCTTGAGATGCTTTACAGTAATACAACATACTGAAATATTTTGAAATTTTGGCGACAAACCTCACCCACGCTCAGCAGAATTTATTTCAAAATACTGGAATAGCATCAGTTTTGAAAATATCATCATACACCACGGTATTAAGAACAATCATAAACTAGCTCCATATGGTGAAGACAGGACATCTTTGTTCCTATACCACTCTCACTTTAAACAGAGGTGCTTTTCACCGTAAAGGTTTTGTAACAACTCTGACTGCCTCAGTGTTTTTTTATTTAAATACAGTATTTAAACCCTCCGTTTTGGTCAATTAAATGATGAACTGATCACTTGACTAATCATTTATCAAAACAGCCAAACAAGTCAATATATATGAAAAACAAACATCTAATCAGGATTGTGGCCTTCATAGAAACTGCACAGATATGGAGACTTAAGTGGTAACGTGACATCCGACTAGGGCCTGAGCAGATTTTCATGGCAGACCTATGGATTTATGCACAATCTACAATGTGTTTGCACCCGGGTCCAATGAAGGGGAGGGGGGACGGTGGACAAAGGGGGGGAAAAATAGAAAAGAAAAACAAACCTATTAGTTATTATACAGTCACCTTCCTGAAGTCAAGTTGCACCTTATATCAATCATGATTTTTAAACACGAGGCACGACATGATACATATTTACACAAGATGTCATTAACTAGTTTAACCATATCATGAAAAGCTTGTACCCCAGATGAACTGCCTGAGGCAGTTAAGTTCAATGTACGTGGAAAAACAGCCGCCATTTGCCCATTATTTACTGCAGTTTTATAACGTCACAAAAATGTATGAAAGGCAGGCCAAAAAAGTTTATTATGCTAAAAATAAAATGTCTAAGCGGAGAACACAGGAGGCGGGACAGGAGGGAGCCGATCACACAGACGGCTTATCTGTCTGGTCGCACCATGCCGGGTCTCACAGGAGGCATCATGGGTCGAGCGGGCGGCTGCATCATGTGTGGGCCGGGCATCATCGGCATGGGGCCGCCTATTGGAGGTCGCATGCCAGGGCCTGCTGGGAAAAGGGGGGGGGGGGGTGTCCGGTCAGGGAAGCTTGGCCAACAGGACAGATTTGGAAACGAGTGTCTGCAGTTTTCAGCATAAGATTAAGGCCAACTTGAGGATGTTGAGACGGCCAAGCCGCATTTAGATGCTTATTCAAGTAAGCAACTCAAACAAAACTGTAGTTAGTTAGTTATGTTGATTCTTATTGTCATGCCAGCAACTAGGCTATTTAACTACAAAGCGTTAAACAGTTAAAACAAATCGAAATACGATGCTTGAGATTAGCTTTTATTAAAATCTAAAAAGCCACTGGCTTTACTTTACCATAAACCTCTTTTAAAGAATCAGTAAAATGGTAACTCCGCTGAAATTGTAGTTCTAGAGAAGACTTTTTTTAAACTAAATTCCCATCACTGCTAACAAAGTGGAAGACAGAGGCTCACCTGGTCCCCCAGGCATCATGCCATGTGGCGGTGGACCCATCATGGGCATCATGGGAGGACCACCCATAGGGGGCGCTGGCAACATGCCCGGCCGAGGAGGACCATCTGCAACAAATGAAGCATTGTAACACGAACCACCAGGAACACGGCGAAACCCTAAGCAGTGCTGGCACCACTTTCATCGATAATCACTTCACTGCTCAAATCGGCACACTTACTGAGAGTGGGAGGGGGCAGCATAGCTCCACCAGGAGGGGGCGCTCCGGGGAACGGAGACGGGGGAATCTTCCCCTGCTGAAAGGCAGCCGCTGCAAAAAACCATGCGAAGTCTCATTAAACAAGCCCGTCCCATACAGAAATACTTACTGTATCAATCTCTGTTGGACACTCCTATGATGTAAAGATCAGCCCCCTTTCTCTACGACATTTCTCAATATCAGATATATACAGGCCAGTGTCTCAACAAGTCACCCCCCCGTGTCTTTGACGGTGACGTACTCCATTGCACAATATTCTAAATAACAACGTGGGAGTGATCAATGTAGTATCTGGAGCAGGGGTCTCAAACAGTTTTTGGGTCACCCTCATTTAACACACCTGATTCAACTCCTTGGGCTAATTACCACAGAGCTCATGAGTTGAATCACTTGCGGTGGAACAGGGAAAGAAATAAAGCTACACAGGGCCGTGGCCCCCCAGGAATGGAATTTAAGACCCCTGATCTAGAGTAAATCTAGTTCATATCTACAGTTTCATATTTTCGGCTTAAAAATGCTTTTGGTTTTCGGCTGATGTTTTGCTTCAGTTTCAGCCGTCAGCTGGTTAAAGCAGGACATAAAATTCAAAGCGCTTGACAACCATCTAGTCTAATCCTTAATTAGTTTCTATAAAATATTTTAAATCCTTCACATTTAAGTGTGGTGTTTAAAGCTTAAAACTTTAAACCCTTCAAAACATAAAACATCATCATCTAATAGTAGGAAAACTAGCTTATCACTACTGCCCCTCCAACACACACACACACACTCTCTCTCTCTCTCTCTCTCTCTCTCTCTCTCGACAATAGACTGATGCTAACGGATGGTGAATCTGCTCAACACTCAACACAAATAATACAGAAAAAAAAGACAACTATCCCCCCCAGGATGACGGGTAGTCTGACAGTGCAGCGCGTCCATGCAGTCGCCCCCGGCTCCTTACTCGTCTTGTCAATGAGACTTTGTGCCTGCTCCTCCATCCACTTCTGGTAGTAGTCCTTCACATTCTCCTTGTGCTTACGGCCACTACAGTGTGTCTTTCTTACAGACGGCTATAGGAAAGAAGTTAACAGGAAAGGGTTAAAAGTCACCACATCCGAAGCCCTGGAGCATCCTTGACTAAACAATTGGGATTTATTTTCACAGTGTTTGAGCGCAGAACAGCAAAGCTCATACGGCCTACCTATGTACAGCAGAGTATACAACATAAAATAACGCTTATAGACTGGAAACTGCATCATTAAAATCACATGCTGCAAGATAATCATTTGTGTAATTCACTGATACAAATGGAAATGAACAACATTGCGAATGATGATGTAATACATAGAAATTATGCAACTGACAACATTAAGACAGAAGCTATTTCCTCAGCCTTTGAGGTATCAAGTTAGTTGCAGTTTTAAAAATAAATTTTACCCAAGAAATAAATGTAGAACATAAAAAAATATTTATTACACAACTATATACGTAGATTGTCCCCTACATTGAAACTAACTTACCGAGTCGTGAGTTAGGTAGGTGTCACAATAATCACAATAAAACCTGAAAGAGGGATTTTAATTATTACAATAAACCTTCAAGTATGCACATATACATCTGTTAAAGAACCACTCAGTTTAATATTTTGAACGTAAATTTCAAAGAGAGGGGATTGAAACCACAACGCATTTGAACGCCAATAAACACCAAATATAAAAAAAGAAGCCAACGTGTACTTCATCTAAAACCGGGGCTCCAACTCAAAACGGGGAGAAAATCATGAGATGAACGTGTACCTAGTTTTTAACCCACGCGGGATTAATGATATGCTACAATAAGCAATCTTCATATAAACGGCAAACTCTCAAATTTAATGCTTAAAGATTAAATTCTACCATATTTAATAGACATATGTCTTTTTTTTTTTTTAAAAGGATAATTTCATCGTTCATCCGCAGATAACCTAAGTAGACAAACACTCCTACTGCACAAGACCACGGGACGTTTACATATAACCAGAATTAATTACATTGGAAACGATTTAACATGCAAACACAATATTTATCAAACAGACAATCAGCGACCAAAGCCAAATAATAACAATCAAATTAAAACTTACTTCGGCATCTTAAACGAGGGAAAGCGCTCTCCTGCGCGTTACCCGGAAACAAACAAAAGGACAATGGCTGCCCTTTAAGGAAATATAAAGGTTGTTGTTACAGCGCCACCATCAGTCTCGGTGGTGTTCCTGCTATTCCTAGTTATTATATACACATCAGGGATTCCCAGCCTTTTCATGTCCGCGTACTGGTTTGTCATGCAAAAATTCCAGGAACAAGAAAACCCTACGAATTTCACATTATGATCAAAAACTCCATTTGGAAATCAACATTTTAGTACACCAGATCGGACCCCTGCAGGTGTCCACAATAAGTATATACAATAATTTACAAAATTTCATTTATGAAATAAACAACCAAGGAATACAGTATTACGAAAAGATGGGGATGATTTATATTCATCATATCTGCCTACTGCACGTAATAATAATAATAATAATAATAATAATAATAATAAACAGTGTTATTATTATTATGCACCGCGACCCTGCACTGGATACGGTATAAGAAGATGGATTTCAGTTTTCATTTTCATAGTTTACAAGCGTATTCATACACCCAAGTTCCCTGTGTGTGTGTGTGTGTGTGTGTGTGTGTGTGTGTGTGCATGGCGCAATTTCGCCGCGGCGGGGGCCCGCTCGTCCCCCGGCTGCCGTAGCGATGACGCGATGCCGATAACCTGCATCGTGACGGTCAGACACTCTCTCATTTGGCGACGTCAGGCCTTGTCCCCAGTCATGCGTATTGGGCTTGTTATCGGGTTGGTTGTTATGAGTGAACGAGGCCTCGGACTAAATTAGGAGAGAAACCCCCCACCCCCCTCCCCTCCACCGCTGCTGCCCCGGGACATCCGCCATGGAGGGCATGGATTTAGATCTGGACACGGAGCTCATGCAGAAATTCAGCTGTATGGGAACTACCGACAAAGACGTCCTCATCTCCGAATTCCAGAGGTTACTGGGCTTTCAGCTCAATCCTGCCGGCTGCGCCTTCTTCCTGGATATGACCAACTGGTGAGCCCGGGGATATGGGGCCTGTGTGTTCAGGGAATTGTGTGACTGTACTGAAACTATCGCTGGTGTATTTGGAGTTGATTTGCATAACATTTTTGTGTCCCACTTACCTGGCGTTCAGCTAACGACTAACCGCGGCTAAAACATACACGTGTAGTTAGCAAGTCACAAATGGGGAAAAAAATGCAGGTTTGACAACTTTCGTGACATTTTGCAATCTTTGTAAATAACAGTTAAGCTGTCATAATTTGTGCAAATAACCAAATAGCGGGAGAATGGCAAGAGCACACCAAACTCCCACAGCGCTTAAAGGTTGTTTGGCGCCATGTACAGCGGGACCCGTCTGCAGTGTGTTTACAGATCAGTTATTTGCCGTCCAGGTAAACGTGCCTCCCGAAGGGGAGTCACTGTGCGGGAAGTCCGCACTGACGTAAGTGGCGGCCAGGTAGAGAAGTTAGTCTCCGATGCTCCTTTCTTTTGCCCCCCCCCAAAAAAATCCGGATCGATTACCACACGCCGTACCCCCGCTCTTAGAATGACCTAGGATATCCCCGAACTTTTCCCGTACGCTCGGGTTGCGCCGACCTCGCACACAGCTGTTCGGTTCGGTTCGGATTCATACGGCGACGTTACTGGTGTACGCGATCCCCGAGTGCGCGTGAAGGCTGTTACGGCCCCCAGAACGTGCTCCCGGGGAGTCGTGGGCACCCGCGTGGGTCTGGGACACGTGACGAGCACTCAGTCCGGATGGTGACGGGCTAAAATTAGACCCCCGCAAAAAGCACCCCTGCCTCGATCTTTTTACGCGTGTGAAACGAAGCTCTACGGGGTGAACCGGCGTGACCACTGGTCTTAGGTTCGCCTCCATTTTCGCAAAAAAATAATATAGTTATATAATAAACATACCCTTCTTTTTGTTTATATGATTTGTTACAAAGTTAACTAAAAGGTTTCCAGAATAGGACCGTGAAGTTATTTACATTTTTTTTGGGAAACATTGTGTTATTTGCTCTTACGCAATTCAATGTTTTTTTTTTTTTTCCCGTGTCTGCCTGCGTTATCAGAAGACATTGACCACGGGGGGGATTAGGTTTGCAAATGCACTCAGCGATTAAATCAGAATGAAGTCCTTGCATTGGCTTAATTTAATTATAGATCTTTCCTTAACGTCTAGAATACATCAGTTAACCTCGTGTCAAGCCCCGTGATAAATAAGCGTCACTCTAGCTTATGCTTACAGCAGGGAGCTGGGAATAGGAAAAAGTGAATCGCTGTTTGAGGGAAAACAAGAAGTGCTGTCGCGGTGAAGCCTCGTGAGCTGCATGACCCCAATGTCCCTGTGTGCAACTGGGCTGCACTGTCACTGCAGGTACCTGGATCCCTATTTGGAAATTCACTCAACTTACGACACACACTGCGGTCCTGACAAACTATTAGAGATAATGACTCGGGCAGTCCAAAGGCTAGTAAAAAACTACCCACAGTACTTGTTAAAAGCGGTAATCAAATGCATGTTTGTGTTCTTTACAGCCCCACAGAACCAATGAAATTCCAGCTACAGTTACATTCCATAGCAGTTGATTCAACAAAATTGGCAACCTATTCCGTTAATCCGTTCTCTTTTTAAGCGGCTGTGTTATACTGATATATGGTTATGCTGTTGTGGGTGGTGTGTAGCTCAGTAGTTTAGGCATTCGAGGCGGGTTCTGAAGGTTGGTGGGTTTGAATCCCACGGCCAGCAGAGTAGTCATATCAACACGGACCCCTTAAACTAGACTTCCGTGACTCAGGATGTTGGTTGATCCGACTCTGTGGCCCCTCACAGGGACATTGCTGAAACTTCCAAGTGCTTACTGAAATTAAACTACTTTAAGAAGCACGTTTCAAGTTAGTGTTGCTGAAACATAATAGTTTTCTTATTCAACTTTATTGCTCCGTACAGTCACCTTTAGCACTGCAGATTTTAAACATAGATGTCTGTTTGCTTGTCAAACATGACGGCAATTTGTACAGAGAACTGGTTTTCGAGAAATCGGTGGTTCAAAGCTACTGCTGTACAGATGAACACGGTTGCATGTTTTGCATTGGCATTCTAGTCCGAAGACCGCATTTACCACTAACCACCACCAAGCCACCGTCTGAGTATTGAGGCTGGGTTTGTCAGTGTCCACAATGAATATTTGGCATCAGTACTTTCCGGTTCCTGCCGAATTTGGACGCACCACTGACGTCCCTGATCAGTCTGCACTCTTTTATAGGGACTGAGTTTTTTTTTTTTCCCCAATTGCATTGGCAGTTTATGCTTTATCTATCTCCTCGCCCCCTTTCCCAACAGGAATCTGCAGGCAGCCATTGGGGCATATTATGATTTCGAGAGCCCAAACATAAATGCCCCATCGATGTCGTTTGTGGAAGATGTCACAATCGGGGAGGGGGAGTCCGTCCCCCCCGACACACAGTTCACAAAGACCTGGAGGATACAAAACACAGGTGTGTGTCCCTGCCTCTGCTGTGCGGTTCGGACTGCGCTTGTCAGGTCGCGGTTATGGACACGCAGTAGTATCTGGTGCAGCTGCAAGTTACTGTATTTAAAAGGTCAAAATATGCTTTGAGGATAATGATGGTCATTTCTCTCAGAGTGTTCCTGGAGTTTAACTTTCATCCATCTTCGGGAACCACTTATCCAGTGTAGTGTACTGGTGAGCCTAACTCCAAAGAGGAATGGCAGGCATTCACAGGGTCCAGATCCACCAAGGGCAGCCTTCAAACACTAGATCTCCTGGTCATTATATTCTTCTGATATACATTTCCTGGTACAATAAAGAAGGAGATTTAGTATCATTCAACCAACCATGTATACAATAAAGGGATACCCTGACCCTGGAATCTTTTCCATGAAACACTGGGCACAAGGCTTTGGACGCCCTAGATTGGATGCCAGTCCATTGCAAGGCATACAAACACTGACAAAGTGAGACGTTCTGGCCGAGGTGTCACTTTGCCAAATTACATGATTTGGGGTGTTGGTGCCCCGACTGGGAAAGTCCCCTGCTTGGAAATGACTCAAGGCTCACTGCAGCTCTATACCGGATAATTGGGTGGATGGATAGACTCAGGGCCAGAAACAGGAACTAAACTGCTATGGCAGTGTTTCCCAATCCAGTCCCTGGGGACCCTCAAACGGGAGCCGGGAGGGAGCGACAATGAGGACCGGCTGTAGGTCCCAGAGGACCGGGTTGGTAAACACTGCCCTAGTGGTTAAGGGAATGATGTTATCCTCAGTGGGGATCCTTCTGTTATACTCTTATGCAGATAGCCTCACGAGATTCTTACTTAAATTGTTAAGCAGCTAAATGTTGGCATTGCAGGGGCAGATGCCTGGCCCCCAGGGGTTTGCCTAAAATATGTGGGCGGGGACCAGTTTGGGCACGTGAACGTGGTGACGATGCGTTCGTTGGAGCCGCAGGAGATCTCGGACGTCAGCGTGCAGATGCGCAGCCCGGCCAGCCCCGGCATGTACCAGGGCCAGTGGAGAATGTGCACTGCCACTGGCCTCTTCTACGGAGGTGAGAATCTCATCCAGTTTTCATCCAGACTAAACTGGTGTGTGGGATTTCCTGTAATACCGATGGGAAGCCTGCCTACCTGCCTCGTTCTTTGCATAATGGACTACATAACCAGTGGATCACTAGTACAGTCATGTGACCAATTCAAAGGAATGCTTATCACATGATTTAATATATAAAACAAAATATATCCATCCATCCATTTTCTAAAACCGCTTATCCTATTCAGGGCCGCAGGGAACAACCCAGGATGGGGCACCAACTCATCACAGGGAAACACAAAATATAATACAATATCTTGTTCTTTTTACTAATCAATAACAACGGTGGTTGTTCTATACACCTATCTAGCTTTCCACTCCACAGTCATCTCATTCTTCAGTATTCCATCCTTTTTCTGACCTCTTATCCAGGTTAGGGTTGCATACACCCTTGATGGTATATAGGCACACAATCATGCAGGAGGGACATTTAAGAGACAGCAGTTAGCTTCACTTCATGTCTGTGTGTGTTGCGTGACATGGGGGGAACATGCAAGCTGCACTCACAGAGCAGAGGTGGGATTCGAAGCTCACCCTCCTGCCTCAGAGGTGTGAGGCATCGGTGCTGGAGATTGAGGCTGCATCTTTTAAACATTGTCTCGTGTATTTTACTGCCACGGGTGTATTTTCATGGAATGCTAGAACTTACTCCTGTAGTAGTACTTTGGATTTTTTTTTAGTATTTCTTTCTTGGCAGTGGTGCTTCAGATATTTGAGAAGGACAAAGGTCCTGCAGTTGCTCTCACTTTGTCCACTCTCGATGGGAATGGTCATCCAAGCCACTAGGTGTCATTAAGTCCCATGAGCTTCACCCCTCTCTTCCCCAAATCCTGCCCTGTCTCTTCAGATGTGATCTGGGTGATCCTGAGCGTGGAGGTGGGCGGGCTCCTGGGCGTCACGCAGCAGCTGTCCTGCTTCGAGACAGAGTTCAACACGCAGCCGCACCGTACCGTGGAGGGTGACTTCAACCCCTTTGCGTCACCGCAGAAGAGCCGGCGTGATTCTGCAGACGAGCTGCTGAAAGGCCCCGCCGACCACATCCAGCAGGACCGAAACGGGCTGTCCCATGGCCCTGTAAACATCACGCCAAATGGTCTCCAGAGCAACTTATCAGTAGTGACTTATGGCCAGGTAAGTAGGTGCGGGGAACGGCAACTAATATTTAAGAACTTATATTTGATTCTAGAAGTTGCAAGAATTAATAACCGAATAGTAAATGATATTATTTCAAATCGTTTACAAAAGGAATTGCGCAAGGAAGAGAATTGTATCTAGGGCCTCCATCAGGGCATAGTGTGGCAGGGTCCCTAGGGGGCGCTCTTGTGTCCTGCCGGACTCACACTACTCTTTCCTTCCAACTGTATTCTCTGTTAGTGTTGAAAGGTTGATATCAACATACTTGAGCTAGTCAGTCGCCCAATTCTTCCGTTAGTTCCGATAGTTTGCAAAACCTCAGCCTTGGTGATCATGACGGTCCGTGTTCTCCGGTCTCGATCTGAACAGCCAGTATTTTATAAATTCGACTCTTGGTCTTGGTGTTGCCCGTCGCCGTTTGAGATTTGTCTGTTGCTGAGGCTGGAACACAGTCATTTCGCTGGCTAGTGCTGAATGAGTATGGGTGTCGATTGCTACACGGGCTGGCTTTTGTCGTTTATATAGCTTTTTTAATTGAACTTGGTCCTTGCTCTGCCTGGCGTTACAGATGCATTTCTCTGATGTATTTGATCCACTATACCAGCTATAATGGTTTGCTTAAGGAGCACATTTTACAGCTGGTCCGCTTGTGTAAATAAGATTACCTCTGGTTGAAGGTCCAGCATCTTCTCCTGTAACTGATGGGAGCACAAACCCTTCAGCTCCTCAGCTTTCAGTATTAGGCTTTTTGCATCCTGTTTATATTTTCCTGCTTAATTGCAAATGTACATTAGCACGTAAATCTGTTTCACTCCCTTTCATCTAGAATTTAGGGAAAATCAAATGAATATCGTAGAATGTTTTTGAGTAAATAGCACTATAAATAACATTTATTTTTTTATATAGATACACACACACACACACACACACAATTATGTCATTGGTAACATCATGCACCGTTGTTAAAAACAGGCAACTGATAGAATAAAATAGTTAAAATTATGATCTGATAAATAAAGAGCTACAGAAATTGCTATCCTCAGTGTTTTGTTAAAAGCTTCTAGGATGGAAAAATACCAGTCAGTATGTTATTAATTGTCCCCCCCCCCCTTATTTCTAGGGTTTTCATGGCCCCTACCCTTTTGGACAGTCTTAAAGGCTGGTAATCATCTTGGCTGACCAAAGCTGAGGTATTGACCTTTCAGTGGGAGGGTGCTCACCCCTTTGCTTGGGGGACCCCCTCCCTGAACCACTACCGACCCGACCCTCCCC
>JAODKE010000138.1:19847256-19857609 GCA_026779605.1 Mormyrus hasselquistii | reverse complement strand
TGGCAGCAGATCAGAAATGGGCTCTTTTTTGATGAGACTGCCAAAGGAAACACCCAAAGACAGGGAGTCCTCTGACAACGGGCTTTGAGAGAAACTGTGGCCTGGTGGAATGAGATAAAAAAAAAAAAATGCGGCTAATTCACCACGACTCAAATGTTTAAATTTCCAGCGCCGTCGGAATGGGATCCGGCTTAAAATTAACATCGACTGAAATCCTGCCCCTCTTCATGAATAAGAGGCTGGTGATGGGAGCTGTTGCAGGTTGAGCACAGTGCTAAGGGTCATTACAGTGTTTAAGCAAACGTCATAGGTATTCAAAAAAAATTATATTCAAATTATCTCCATGTTGTTGTAAAGCTACGGTTTTGTATCTGTCAAAGTGTGCCAGCTTAGCTATTTCAGAACCTCTGCCAAAATCACTCCAGTATTTGCACATAACATCGAATACATCCATATGTTTTTCACTCAGCCACTGGGACATTTGTCTAATCAATACCTCATTTACTTTTAAAAACTAATTAAATTAATTCATTAAGTGAGCTGGCTGTGCAAAAAAATACATGGAATGGCCGAGGTGCCCCAGACGAGAAGTTTGGGAACTGAAGTTCTTCTTGTCATCCAACAAGACATCAGTAATCTTTTGGAGAACAGAAGAAATTCTTCTTTGTTCTTACTGTGGCCATCTTAATTTGCATATCTTTTAAAATGAAATGTTTTTTTTGTTACGAACACATATGCACTTACTACCCTGATGAATAGCTTTAAACATTTACTGCCCAGGACTTTTGCACAGTACTGTTCATGGCACTCATAATGCTTGCAACTCTTCCGTACCAAGTATTAATAATTCATTCTAGTGTGAAATTCCATCACAGTTTGTATCTTGGTCATGTGATTTTCCTACATTCCATATAAAGACAGTAAGATATGAAATTTATATCAACTCAATTCTGTTGCGGTTGTGTACGAAGACGTCAAAAAAATGCTTTTACAAAGTGTCTGCTCTGTGGGGGGGTGGCGGGGGGGGGATGGACTTGTTTTCCTCCTGTGGTCCAAAGACATGCAGTTAGGTGACTTGGCATTTCTGAGATGTCCACCGAGTGTGTATATTTGGACTGGCGTCATGCCTCGTGCTCTGTGCAGCCCGTAATAGACTCTATGGCCCCCTGTGACCTTGTCCACAATAACCAGGAAGATAGATGACATACAAGCCAGCCAAGATAAATCTGATGTGGTATAAAGAGAAATTTCCTTATACCTGTTACTGTTATGATGTTTGTCGCAGCATGTATGTATCATTGCAATATCACATATATCCGTCAAGTAACAGTGAACAGAATCGCATGGCGCGGAGATAAAGGTGAACTGGTGATGTGACTTAATTTTTTTAGAGTTCTGCAGGTAATATGCATGGATGGGCTCAGCAGAACTTGGGGTGGGGGGGTGGGGGAATATAAACTTTTGCGAGAATTAAAGGGGCTGTGACACATATTGTGAGATTTTGTTCAACCCAAACTCAGTGGTGGGCACAGCTAACTGAAAAGTTAGCTTTGATAACCGCTAATCCAATAACTTAATCCAAGTTATCTGGCTAAGCTGGAAATCCAGCTTTCTGATCCAGGCTACTCTCTGCATAGTTCAGGGTACCCCACTTTAAACTGACTTTATCTTCGTTCGCTTACATTTAGCCCAGACTGCTTTAAATCCATTGAGTTATCGACCAGTCAAGCTGTGTTTACATGTAGTCAGCCAACAGCGCGCCAGAGAGACTGTTGCAGATATGACAGGAACAAATTATGTATGATTTTAGGTTTTGCAAATGTTTTTGGGGAATTGCTTTACAATCAGGCACCCTTTTGCCGCTTGTAAATGGTAGTAACTCATTAAAATAAAGAAAACTGTGTTAGAACTTGTTTCAAATTGTCTATTAATAATTTACAAACTAATTTTACAACCTAATTTACAAAGTGTTACAACCTAATTAATAATCGGATTATAAACCATTCATGAACTATTTATATGGGTAGCCTTATTGTAAAATGGGGCCCGTTTTTTTGACCATTGAGCTTTATTCAGTTAACCTCTGAAAAAAACGCTAGCGGATTTACAGTTAGCGGAACTAAATTTAGCAGAAGCTAAACCCTAATCCACTAAGGAAAAACTTAGCTTCGCTAATTAGCATTTAGCAGATTAGCAGAGTCCTGCCCACCAACTGTCCAAATTTCATATCATTTAAAGGTAGAAGTGGACGAACGTGTTTGGGAGAATGACCATCAAATTAGGCTCCTGCGGAGAATTTACAACTCTGGACTGCAAAGGCGCACGAGTAAACAAGCGAGATCTGCGGAAATATGTTAAACATGCAACTGAAAACTGGATATGGAGGATGCAGAATATAAGCTGCTGGTGAACATGGAAACTTGAACACTTCCGAACCGATGCAGACCAGGCTTCACGCTAGACAAGATGTTAGTCCATTACGGGACAAACTGGACAATTTAGAGATGCCAGTTAACATAAGCGCATGACTTTGGCTGCAAGAGGAAATCAAAGTACCTGAAGGAAGCTTATACGAACCAGGGAGGGCATTCAAAATCCACATTTACTCAATCAATCAATCAATCAATCAAATCTATCTATCCATCCACCCACCCATCTATCCATTACTGAGCACATCTGTATCCAACGCCTGTATTCAGAACTAAAAAAAAAACTTTATCCTAAAAGGATTCTGGCTTTTTATGCTTCTCTAAAGCCTCTTGGGTGAGGGCTGGCTGAAATTTCTTATTATTCCATTTGGTCTGAGAAAGAAGACGAATCTGCCATCTGTTAGTCTTCCACAACTTTCCTGACCACGACCTTCAAGTGTGACGCGTGACATTGGCAGCGCTGTGACACTTAGCTGCCATCATGCTCCTGTTCAAATTTTATACTCCAGATTGTTTCCATGGAAATAGCCCCCAAAAGACTATAAATTATAGAGAACAAGCCTTGACATGTGTCATCAAAGGATCTCCAAAGATCTACACCGTGTTCCTTATTTTATACCTTATTTTAGATCTTTCCCCACAGATGTTTTGGATGTTACCAAATTAACCATTTCTGCTTGTGGAATCTGGGCCTGTGAACCTCCAGTGAGCAAAGCAGCCTTTCCAAGGAGCTTAAAACGCACACCAAGCTTACAGTGATCAGCATAAAACGCACACCAAGCTTACAGTGATCAGCATAAAACGCACACCAAGCTTACAGTGATCAGCATAAAACGCACACCAGGCTTACAGTGATCAGCATAAAACGCACACCAAGCTTACAGTGATCAGCATAAACTACCCAGCACACTGTATAGCACCAAGCATCAGGAAAACGTGTACTGTAACTAATCAAGTAGGGCTTTGTGCTAACAATGCAAAGGTTGTTGGTTTGAATCCCAGAGGGAACACATATAATGCAATCCTTCCATCTACTGTACTAAGCTTTGGGTATAAGTGCCAACTAACTGTAATGCAGGTATTTTCAATCAAAACGACAATGAACATATCAGGAGATTCAGGAATGGCACCTACATGGTCGCCAGGAGTTATCATCGACTTCATGTCACCTTGTAATGGTAAAGAACGCTTTATGTTTAAAATAGACTGCTCCCTCCATAAAAGACAGGCTGTCAACAGCTTCTCCTGCATCTTCTCTTGCTTGCAGTGCAACATGCCCACAATTAAGCAATGTTCAGCTATGGTGAGGTAATGAAACGCAGAGGCGCTGGCCGTCAATACCTCCCATATAATGACGTTAATGATTAATAAGGGCTGTGTAGGACATTACCGTGAAGCTGAAGAAGCTGGAATCACGCCCAGAAGGTTGGCGGTTAAAAGTCTGAGTAGAGGCACAGCAGTTGGCAAAATATTTACCAGTGCGATGCAGTGTTTGGACTGAAGAGTATGTAGTATTATGCTATTACCTCTGTATTAATTACCCACAAACTAACCTCAGTTAAATACTGATCTCATGTTAATATACAGGTTAAATATTGAATCATGATGCAACTTTTATCCCAAGCAGTTACTATTTTACTAATTCTGTAAACCTTTGTGAACTACTGAAGAAGCTACTGAAGGAACAAGTAATGAATAATGAAGTAATGAGTAATGAAATACTGATCTCACATTTGTTCATTAATGAATCACGATGCATCTTTTCTCAAGTAGTGACTATATTTGTTCATGATTTGTTCATGATTTGTACTTCAGTAGCAACCGAGTTTTTACTTAGTATCTCCCCCCGTCACATAAAGTGTTACCCCCTTATTTGAAGTCCTGCCAAAATGTGACTTTAAATTCGCTGTCAATGAATAAAACAGCCAGAAGCCAGGAAGGAGATCCTACACTGCTGAGGTGAAACCTGGACTGTCCACCACAGGGCACAAACACACAACCACCCAAAATGCAGTAAACTGCAGTACCAAGACAAACCTCCACCATACAAAGAAAACCTGCAAACTCCACACACAGAAACAAGGTGGGATTTGAACCCCCAAGCTTGGAGGTATGAGGCACAGACACTGCCCACTGAGCGACAACCCTTTTTACGGACTGATTAAGTGATTAAATGGAAAGCTAATAAGATGCCACAGTGACAGGGCCTTCTAATCAAAATTAATTAAAAATTAATCCAGTTTCCTGCTGAAACATGCCAGGATACTTTTGGGTTGAGTAAACCTTTATTTATTTAACACAACGCTATTTAATTTCAGCCATCAAAGATTGTAGTGAAATTCATTTAAAACTATTTAATTTACCTGAATTTCTGTGATATTCCTTAATTTCAAACACCTCACGCCATATTATGGTATTATTCTCATCTGTTGCAGATCCCCGCTTGAAAGGTTAGCCAGTCTGCAGTGCGCTTGCAAAGTCAGCAAATTGATCGCAAGTTTCAACAGGGCAATGCTAATGCAGTCATAATAAGAGGGGAAGTGCCACCGTAAACCGTCCCATAGGGCCGCTCAGCGTCAACCTCCGGAGGATCGGAGATATCTGCGCCAGATGCCCTTCTGTTGGACTGACGAGGAGTGATATCTGTCGGTGCACCTGGGCTGGACTCTGGAGTAGAGAGCTGCAGGAGGACATCTGTCCCCGCGAACATCTAAACCGTCCCCATGCCATCCTCGCGTGCTTACCTACACATCAAACAGTGCAGTGTAAATTTACATGTTTAAATATTAAATTACTCATTTGACAGCTTACCATAACAAATTTATTTTGCACTTATTTACACCAAATTATCCAAACATATGTTTATCTGAAAAAGAAAATACATTATTAAAAGCTTATGTTATTATTAAAAACTGGAAATATTGAAAAACATTTCTCACGACTTTTCCAGGTTTGTCACATAATTAGACAAATTGTTCTTCAACAACCTTTTACAGCCCAAACTACACTAGTGCCAGCTGATGTTGGGGTGAGAACAAGTAATTTAACCGACCAAGAGTACTTGTAATTAATATAGCAGAAATGCCAATAAGAAAATATATGTGGGCTTATATACGAGCGATTTCATTACTGTTGCCGCGGTATTACCGTACATTTTATTACCATCCCCGCAGAAATAAGGCAACGATCATCTCCATTCCTGCTGTTACCATAGGAATGTTTTTATGTATTTTTCCCTATTCCTGTGGATTAACGCAGATATCCGCGGTATTACCGCATACCCCAACCCCGTAAAGCCGTATACGATAAATCCTCACCCTCCCATCCCCGTCACCCGCCTGCAGCCTGGCATGCTTACACCCCTCAGAATATTCCCACACACTGAATCTCACCACACCTTTGGGGACTGCAAAAGGTGTTAAAGAATTCACAAGAACCACAGACAAAATGATTTAAACGATATGAAAATAGCCCTAACAATAGAAAATGAACCTGCAAAATAAGATTTCCTAAAGTGTTAATAATCATTCAATGTTATTTCTAAAATAAAAGTCTACAAAACATAACTAATGTTCTTGCCTTCATGACAAAAGCTGACATGCCATTCTGGTGATTTGCTGCCAGCTTAGGAATACTGCTCGCTTTAGGCCTGAATTCCGGGAGGCCAGCTGATTGATAAGCATGACAGTGTGAGCAGGGCATACTCTGTGTTACACAGGATTCTTGTCCTGATGCCAGTTGTCTGAAACCTGTTCCTGACACCTAAGCATCAAAAACGGCAGAGAGACTCTTAACACCTGGAAATGTCGTAAGACAGCTTCCTGACAGGGTTCCATTCGGCTCGGAATGCCAAACCAAAAACCGTGACTGTAGGACCTAGTCCAACACACAAAAAGCTGGAATATAAGTGTAAAACGCCTTAGATTTATGCACAATTGTGCTGATTTTCCAGGAACTGCTTATCTCAAGTCCCACAAGAGTAATCTTTAACTAGCCTATAAGTTTTGGCAGTTTAGGCGATTAACCAGTCACTGGTTTAAAAGGCCTGACGCCGTCTCTTGGGTCACACTGAACGTGAAGTGTACTGTCATGTTGGGTAATTTATTCATCTCGTAAGGCGGGGGCGTGGGGTACGTGCCGATGAGGAGACTCACGCTTTCACGCTCACTGTTATGGCGTCTTACTCTTCACCTCAGGTCACTCCTCCAGGATTAAAACAGCTGCATGGCGCTTTAAGATTAACAGCTGAGATGTTCTTAACTGGCATCATCGTGCTTCAGCCAGCTGGTGATGTCAGCGATTTATTACCTACTTCTTAACAAGAAAAAGATAAAAATACTTTCACGTTTTAGATTCTGAAGAAGCCCATTCCAGATTTCCCAGAGCAAGATTAGGCAATGAAATTGCTGCTGTGGGGAATTATAGTATGAATATTATGTGACTCAGAGGGTCAGGACCCTGAGTCTGTGGTTGCTGGTTCACATCCCGAGATTGACAGGTTGACAGCCCTTAACCCTGATTGCTCCCGGAAGTGTCATATTCTTCTGTCTAAATTGTACATCGTTTTGGATAAAAGTACCCGGTAAACAAATAATTTCAAATAAATTAATACTTCAAACATAATCCAGATGCATAATATGTTATATTACATGCGTTATGAATTTTGTTTACTACTGTTCGTTTAATGAACAAATCCCTATCTCCCAGCATATAAAATATGAAATAGCATCTAATACCATCCATCCATCTTCAAACCACTTTTCGGGTGCTGAGTCTCGGGACGCATCGGGCCCAGAGGGTATTCTAAGGAACACTTTGTGCGACAACATATGCATTCATGTATTTAAACATAAGCAAATGCAAAAAAAAAAAAGCACAGGTCACACAGCACTATGTCAAGAAAATCACTAATGGCAGTAAATGTTATGGAGTGATATAATACAATAATATAATAAAAATTTAATGACATTAACTCTAAAGCATAAACATATCTCTCTTCATTGACAGGATGACGTTGGTCCCCGATCTAATCAAACCCATTTCAGGTCCTGAATTCCCAAACAAATCCTTTCCTCCTCTGTTGCAGTACATCCCAAATAGGGGGCGCTCTGTTTCTGTGTCGCCGTGGGTATGTAACGGCAACAGAAGCCAACCGAATGGATGACATACCGTGCCGACTCTCCCGGCTTAAGTAGGTACTGTAGCAGCCATCATTTTTCCCGATATCTCAAGATTACAGCATTTTTCCAGAAAACAAAAACACTGGAAGAGAGAAATGTGAAAATATATAGCACAGAAACCCAAAACAATGTCGGGTTTCACAAATTATCCATGCAGCAGAGTCAGGGGTGATATTAGCCGTCACACACCAACAGGACCCCGAAAGTCTCAGGTGTTGGAGTTCAGCGTACTGCCTCCCTCTCATTTACACACCCTTATGAGGTTCATTCCAGCTCGGGAGAGATCCATGGATGAACAGGGACGAAGCGATCGACTCGCTAGAACGCTCCTCCTCTTCTCCAGTGTCAGTGCTAGTTAATACAAATTTAACCATGAGTGACCAGTGCAAACAAGCACTGGTAACCAGCTTTAATATGCCTCCTTCGCTACTTCAAATTGCAGATGGTCCTGCTGTTAAACCTTTGAATCAGGTATTTGACCTAAACTGCTCCAAGAAAATTTCCTGCATGATGTCTGGGTCAAATCTCACGACTCGCTCAGTCCGGGGCACAAAATTTAAAGGACTTTGCTAAACCAACATGCTTCTACCTTTCGGGGATTCGGGGAGTTGGATTTTCCCATAGTGTTTTGCAACAAGGGCATATGAAAATGGAAAAAAATACAAACTGTATTTAATTGTGGGGGCTGCCAAGCCCCTCCCATAGCAAGATGTGAACCCAGAACCAAACAATAACCACTCTGCTCCAATTGGGAGAGTCCTGACAGCAACAGAATGAAGACCCTACTGTCCAGGGCAGAGACCCCCCCATCCCCCCTACATAGGGATCTGCATTAGTGGGGTTGATTAGGTGCCCCCTGCTGCATCCAACAAGCTCGCTCACTTTGATATAAGATCACATGCAAAATCTCTCATTAACTTTTCCATCTCAACAGTGATATGACCTTGTGAGTGTGGTCTTGCGATTTTCCGGGCAAATCTCTGTGTTTTAGGTCATTACAGCTTTCAAACATTTACGACACCAATGTCCCAAGGGAGGGGCACCCAAGCGGGGGCACCCCGGGCCCAAGGCACCAGGCCTCTTGGTCCAGTTTCCAGGCAGGGCGCCGTGTGACTAAATGTCACGCCGATTTCATGGAATGAGTTAAGAAAAAAATGGCGAAGAAAATGATTCCCCTAAGTGGGGGGGGGGGGCAGGGTAATGGGTAATACTAACAACCCCCCCTGGGGGGAACAGCACGACACGTGTCTGAACAAGCCTGTCTGCACACAGCGAATATCAAGGAGCCAGTGCACAAGTCATTTGGGCAGGATTTAGGTCCGTTTCATCAGCTAGCCAGTGCAGCAGATTCAATCCTTTTTTAGCGCTTTTGCACACTGGATAAAGTCACTTCAAGACTGAAGATTTAATGGTGGCATTTCTGTAGCCCTCCTTAGACAGACACTCACAGTGCCGCTGGGTTTTCACACACAGATCCCGGGGATCCGACGCTTCCCGGTCACACCAGCCCAGCAAAACATCTAGGCTAAACCAACCAATGAAATACACAAAAACCAAGCTTTCCAGCACAAGTGCACAGAAATCTCACGGCATCAGGTATCCTCTGATGGAGAGTATTTACAGAAAAACACAATGAACTCAATGTCTGTGGACCAGGGAAAAGTCTGGCTGATCTAACAGTCTACCTGATCCATAAGGACGCATTCACATTCACATCGGCTTATAGCTGATCGACGACACATTTAGGGGCCGTGCACTGCAGGCTGAGGGAATTAACCTGCCCAATTTCCAGCACTACTCAAGTTGGTCGTGGGCCCAACTCAAGACCACAGCAACATGTAGAGAAACACCCCTACAGTATGCTACATCTACATGGACATAGTTAAAGGTCAGCTGAAGCACGACAGAAGATCTTCGTTTTTCTGTCAAAAACAGCCTAGAATTGACAGACATGAATGATTTGAATTTATGGAATGTAACAAGGTACAGCTTGGTCACATATAGCAAGGACAATTTAGAGTCAGTGCTCAACCCGAATGCCATGTAATTGGATGATTTGGAGGAAATCAGAGTTCCCGCAGGAAAGACACAAAAGTGAACTTGAACACGTATAAAATCCATGCAGCCACCCATCTCCCATAAAAGCTTTTTCCATTCAGGCTCACGTTGAACAGGAAGCACAGAGTACATGCACACAGACTTAATCACACATACTAAGGGCAATTTAGAGATACCGATTCCACAAACAGAGAGCCAGGTGCCATTTAGATAAAAGCAGCCTTACAGAGACTCAGTCCATAACAGTAAGTTTCTTCCTTCACTTATCCAGTTCGGGGGGGGGGGGGGGGGGGGGGGGATAGGATTTTGTAAGCACAGATAGGCCACGGGGAAGTCAGTAGCCCGTTCATACGTGTGTGGGATTTTCCCAGGGAATTTCTGATCATGTATCATCTTCATGTATAATTAAACAGCGCTGCCCCCTCTGAGGCGTGTGGCAGCCTCGCCGCCTCAGAACCTCTCCGAAAATCCGCCCGGCGCTCGCAAAGACCTTCCAGCACTCCCATGTTATTTCCTGACATGACAACTAACATACCATTTCTAGCTAATGAACACCTTATCAAGTCATTTAACTAATTAAGTTACTTGAGAGCTGGTGGTACAATTTTCCAAATAAAGTGGGGGGGGGGGGGGGGGGGGGGGGGGGAATTTTTCATTCCTGCAAAAAAAAATGAAGAACTTTTTTT
>JAODKE010000138.1:19825415-19839455 GCA_026779605.1 Mormyrus hasselquistii | reverse complement strand
GTTTCAATATCATCACAGAATATACATTTGTTGGTATCAAATCCAAATCTAAGTCTTAAAAACTCGTTGGATGGATACATTCCGTTTAAAATTTTAAAATGAATTTCTTTAATTTTGGGAGATAAAGGAACTTTTAAGTATTTAGTTCTGAGAATATGAATGATATCTTTATGGAAATAGTAGTAAATTGAATTTCTATAAACTATGCTAGGATAGGAAATATTATTAAACCTATTTCTATTTATATTTTTGTTTGATAGTTTACCTTCTCTGAATTCACAGCCTTCAATTACCAGTGGAGGTAGACATAAAGTCATGGTAGGAGTGAAGGAGAGTTTCTTTAATTAAACTTATAATAGAATTAGGGATAGCTTTAACAACTGATTCAAATTTAGCCCGATTACAATTAAAATATTTAACACAGAAACTCTCATATGATATAATACCACTCTGACCAAATATCTTTCTCCATCCAATCCTTATCATACAATGATTTGTTTCAGGCTGTAATGTATCTATTATTCCAAAGCGGTGTATTGTGTGGTGTGAAAATATGGTTGTATAAAATCTTCCGATATAGCAAGACTTGTTGGTGAAACTGAGATAATTTAATTGGGAGACGTTGAACAGTGAACTCACATCTTAATAGAAACTCTATTCCTCCTAATTTCTTAAATAACTCCCTGGGAATATGAAACCAAAAATTGTTTTGATTTAAAAGGGATTTCAGATAATTAATTTTAAGGGTCCCATTTATAGAATCAAAATCAATAGCTTGTAAACTTCCATCTTTATATTGTTTTATCAAATGTACTTTTTTCCTGTAATGGGTCTTCTTTTTCCAGATGTAACCAAAGTTCATCTGATTAATTTTTTTGATAGCTCTATTGGAAATAGCAGTTGTGTATGCAGGATATATTAATCTTGATATACCTTCCATCTTGGTCAAAAAAGATGACAAATATATCATCGTGAAATGGTATTTCCCAGCCGCACGGTGGCGCTACCACAAGCAGAAGAAGGAGAAAAACCACGGCGGAGGAACTTCCGGCACTATAAATTGTCGTCATTAAAATGCGACTTCCTTTCCGGCGCAGGTCTAATAGCAAGCTGCTAAGGTGGGCAGTTTTTTGGTTCGACATCTGTCTTTATATCTGTAACATCGTTGAAAAATTACGATTTTTACTGTTACTAGAGGTTTTACTATCTTCTTGAGTTTATATTTTCTATTCTCTTTCTTAAAAAAAATGTAAAACGGCCCTAGTTTATGCTGAAATATCTGGCATCAGTATCACGTACTGGGCCTATCCTTTTGCTTTAAATGTACAAAGCGCAACATATTTTCCAAAAAAAAATCAATTTCTTTCCCCCGGTCGCATCATGTATTTTCTTTGATAGCCGTCCGATATTCGGCGTAGCTTAACCGGCGAATCAGGAAAAGGGTTTGCTATCACAATGAATGTCTTCCCTGTATTATAAACAGAATTCGTTATCAACACTGTTAAAATGTCGAGTTTTGTAAGATCTCGCTGGGTACTTGGCGTTTAATATTAATCTTTGTAGCCCACATTCAATGCGTAAAATTAAGTTGCTTGCTAGCTAGTTAGCCATGCTATTTCCAATCTAGTATGAGGTTTCACTTAGGTTGCCAACTTTCCGGAACATGCACGTAAGGGCTGTTAACCTTGATCATCTGTCATGTACAAGTAACACTTGTACTGCTTGTGAAATACCCGGCCTTATGTAAAGCTGTTTACTTTCTGGTACAGTTAAAGGTCTCCCTATACATAGCTCTTGATGTCTGTCCTTGCAGATGTTGATGCCCAAGAAGAATCGCGTTGCCATCTATGAGCTCCTCTTCAAGGAGGGCGTGATGGTGGCCAAAAAGGACGTGCACCTCGCCAAGCACCCTGAGCTGGCAGACAAGAACGTCCCCAACCTTCATGTCATGAAAGCCATGCAGGTAGGCGCGTCTCCCTCCTTGACGGGCCTCACGTGAGTCTCTGCGCAGCCAAGGGCTGTTAGGAATGGAGGCTTGAGCACTGCTAGGGGAGTTGGGGGGGGCAAAGAATGGGTTATGCTGCCATAACATCTGTCTTCAAACCACTAATGGTCCAAGAGAGTCTGGATCCCATCCCGGGCAGGACAGGGCACAAGGTGTGGGCAGGATTATGGTTCATCTTGGGGCCGATACTCAGATACAGTCATTCTCTATGAATTTAGGGACACCGGTTAGACCAACTGCCTGTCTTTACTGGAAGATACTGGTCTACCTCGAAGAAGCTCATGTAAACATGAAACTAGTGGCAGTGGGATTGGAACCCATCGCCCTGGAGCTGAGACACGGCAGTGAGTCTCTGTGCCGGAATAGGCTTCCTGTCTAATGCTTCAAGTTTGTTTAGTGGCAGTAACTGAGAGCACGGGGTGGTTGATTCAGCCAGTTGCTACTTTTCATCAGGCATCACCTAGGCTTTCTATACATGTCTGTCATTTTGGATCAGCCATCCATTAATACTTTAATACTAAAGCAGCCCTTTAAAGGGATGGTGTGTGACTCCATGGCTTAGGACTCTGTGTGCATAATTTAAAGGTCACTGGTTCTAATCCCGTGGTCAGCCGAGTGATGCCGTCAATGAGCTCCTGAGCGAGGCCCGTAACCGTAGTTGCTCCAGGGACTGGCTGACTCCGCTTTCTCAGCTATGCGTCATTTTGAATGAAATTTGGGCTGATGATTGGGCCGGGTCTCTCTCCACTTAAAACAACGGATATGCCAGCTGCATACCTTTGATTGACCGAGTGTTTGGTCGCTGCGTTTGCCGGTAATGAAATATTAGGCAGGAGGTAGTATTAAGCCGTGTCTGGTCACTACGTTTTGGCTGTGTGACACCTAAATATTTTTTCCCTCACCTGAAGTGGCTGAAGGGGAAATTTCACGTTTTAGACTTACTTAACTAAGTGGGATCATGTAGCAGACTTTTCTAATGGGTGTTTTATTGTCTCTTTTTTAAGACGTGCTGTTACCGGGATGAATGGCAGCCTTTAACTTGTCGCGCTCCCTTCCTTTGCAGTCCCTGAAGTCTCGCGGCTACGTAAAGGAGCAGTTCGCCTGGCGGCACTTCTACTGGTACCTCACCAACGAGGGCATCCAGTACCTGAGGGACTTCCTCCACCTGCCCCCCGAGATCGTGCCGGCCACGCTCCGCCGGCAGACGCGGCCCGAGACGGCGCGGCCGAGGCCCAAAGGTGGGTTCCCGTACTCCCTCTGCGTGAGATCGGCCGCGGTGGTGGTGATCTTATCTGAGGTTTTGGCGGGGGCGAGCACGCCTGTAATGGAATTCACGTACACACATGCGCCGCGTCAACCACGGATGCTTGAAGCCTGAAAACAAAATGATATATAGATTAATTGAATATTTGAATTCTGACGGGGGGGGATGCTGGTGGTTCTGGTCGTTTTTCTTAGTCTCTGGAAAACAATCGATCGTAAAGCCGCATTCAGTTATGATGTCAAAATATGTAAAAAAAATATATATATATTAAAAAGCCTTTTTAAAAAAACTGTCAGAGTTCTAGGCTAGAAGCCTGAACTGAGAGCCTCATTACAAGCTTTATCCAGCTTTGCATACAGCCTTAGCCTAATTCCCCAGCACAGGTGATAGACGCCGGTCAGTCACTGTCAGACACTGAGTCTCGGTTGCTTGGCCTATTGTCGGTTACTGATATCCAATCCCCTGAACCTGGAGTCCTGTACATTTTATGCTCCAGTCCTGTTACTGAAACAGCTGCTTGGTTGCTCTTTTGGAGGCACTAACTGAATCATCGCTGACGACCTCTGATTCTCGTGGGTAGGACCAAATAAAATCATTAAAATAAATTTCTGTATATGTAATATTATATGGAATGCTGCAGTCCTGCTGCAGTCCAGCCTGCCGTCTGGCAATTCAGAAATTTTGATTTGGTGCCGTCAGGACAGATCAGTGGGAAAAGCAGACGTACACAAATCTAACGGACGCTGGTTGGTGAAGCTGTTGACAGGATGGATTAATGCAGGCATTTCAGTGCAGGCATTGGCATCCATCCTAATTGCTGGGTTAGAGTAAGAGGTTTTACAGGACAATGCCTGTCTGTGGCATTGAAAAGAAATGCCAGATTATATTCCTCACTGCAAAAATCCTGCAGAAATTAAATGTGTTGGTTAACTAGTGTTTAAAATGGTTTCTGTTTTATAGTCCTCTCCCAAGCGATTATTCTTTAAACGATTAATCTAGCGACTAATCTAACAACTAATTTTTCAGTTGATGTGATAAACTTGATAAGCAATTGTTTTCAAGTTAGTCATTTAATACAATTTACCACACAGATCTGAAATTCTCTTTACCATTTAATTTTATTAAAACATTTCTTAAACATTAGAGCATTACGAATAAAAATGGCAAATCTTAGGATGTTAGACTGAAGTTAATCACTGCAATAGTTTTTGCTTCATTATTTCAGTATACAAATTTGACTTCAATGTTGAAATAGCTGCTGAAACATGGAATGATTTCATAACTAGAGAAACATGTTTTTAACAAGTACTAGGAAAGGTAGCTTAGAGGTAAACTTCAGTAAGCAAGGAACGATTTAGGCCACAGTGTGTAAGATAGTCGTAAACAATAACTTGTCTCAATCTTACATGACAGAATAAATGAACAGAAAATATAAAACGGCTGAAACAGCGTCATTAACGCCAGCTACAGTACAGGTGCAGAAAAGGTGTCATGACTGAAGTATTCCCAAACTCCGGGAGGCCGCGGTCGAGCCTTCCTTGCCGCGTGTTTATCCAGAGGCTCCGCAGCTCTGCTGGCAGATGCAGCCATGTTATCTCGTGTGCGGGAGGGGGGGAGGGGGGGGGCAGCAAATCTCCTTTTTGTAGGGTGGTAGGAGATCTCATTAATAATTGAGAGAAGTGCTACATGATTGGCCAGTGCATGCTGGCACCCGCGATATTAGACAAAACTATATTGGAATTCAGTCTATAATTGATATAGTTTAACGGTGCCAACTGTGAAACTAGCCAGCTTATTAGCGGAATAACTTCGTATTGTAAATGAAAACCATGCCGCAGGTCCAATAAATAAAATATTGTAGCTCAAATGGCGAAGAGATCATCAGGTGGACGGTAAAGTTGTTTTTAGCAGACTTTTATCGCGCGATTCTTAAAAGGACAGCGTTAACGTGTGCCCTTACAACACGTTTAGCTTATCGCGTGCAGTGCAGTTACAAAACATTTACATAGTTTTACACAACGCATCGACACTAAAATTCCACGTCGATGCATTTTTATAATCGACGTCGTCAGTTGCGTCGAATACTCGCTCCGGCCCTACGGTTTTGTAAAGAAAATATATAGGGCTGCTTGTGAGTTTAAAAACATTAAAATTTAAATCTGTACTGGGGTGCAGCTCTGTATTGTCCCTCAGCTGGTTTATCTTACTGTATTTATCTCTGCAAACTGCATTCAGCTGTTTCTATCACTTCTGCACTATTTTGCACTTTAGGATTTGATGGCGAACTGCATTTGTTGTTCAAGTACTTGTATTTTGTGCATTTTTAATACGGTTGAATCTAACATTAAAAAAAAAAACAAATGCTGGTTTATTTGCATGGTTCTGCTGGTTGATCGGGTGTTATGTTGACTGTGGGTGAGTGGAATCCGGCGTCGGGCGTGTTGGTGGTCAGGCGGAGCCTCACAGCCGACCGCTTCTGTTCCAGGGCTGGAGGGGGAGCGGCCCGCTCGTCTGGCACGCGGGGAGGCGGACCGCGACACCTACAGGCGCTCTGCGGCCCCACGTAAGTACACGCTGTCGGAGATGGGGCAGCTGGTGGCGTCTCAGTACTGTGGCGTTCTCAAAGAGGGGCGAAAAGGAACTGAAGAATGAGAGTGCAGTGGCCACTTCTGTGTTTTCAGTTCAGTTGTTTATTTGCCGCAAGGCCATTGTATTTTCAGTACAATATATTACTCTGCGTACAGCACAGGGACCACAGCAGAGTCTCCACACTCAACAATGTACAGTGATACAAAACACCCCAAAAACAATACAAGGTAGTATAGTATTACCACAACATGTACTGGACGAATGGACGAATAGTATACATGTTAGTACTAACAGGGAATTAGAGAGAGGAAAACAGAATCCCGATAGTGGGCTGTGACCTGCAGCTGAAATGGTGAGCAGGATGTGTAGGGATCTTTGTTCGCCGTAATGTCCGCCGAGTATATAACGATTCAGAGGGGAAGTGGGTTGCACCTCACCATCTGCCGTGGGGTTTTTTTTTTTCTGTGATTGACTGTCAGAGCTGCTATACCATCCTGTAATAGAAGAGATGACTCTTGTGGGTGTAGTGCAAGAGCACTTTCTGACTAATATCCATATCAAGTGTTAATTGTATAACCCGCCTCGGTCAAAACGTGCTACTGTCCAGACCAGATCCCGATGAACGTCGATGTCCTTTATTCTCCTTGATTATAAAGTAAACAGAATCAGGTGGTTAATGAAGCCTGCTTGCTTCCCAGATGCACACGTGTCTAAAGTTTCTAACCAGTCACATCGTTAATTCTCTCTTTCATATTTACACACGTGAAGTAGAGAACCTACAGTAATGTCGATACACCAACTTTAATTCCACGTTTATCCTTACATAGCTAAATGTAATGTAATATGCAACAGGTGCTACTAACATAAATGGCACAAAAATATCAGTGTTGGAAAAAGTAGTTTTACAGAATTTGGCTGTTATAATGAGAACAGTCTGAAGTCATTTTGCCTGATCGAGACACACTGGTGAAGTGTTTTTTTTTTTTTTTTTTTTCCCCCTCCTGTCTAGCTGGTGCAGACAAGAAGGCTGAAGCTGGGGCTGGAGCAGCCACAGAATTCCAGTTTGTGAGTACCAGTCCATTCCAGTCCAGCCTCCTCCCGAAACGTCTGCCTTACAGTGCTCCATGTGTGGATTATGCACTGATAAGGAGAACTGTTATTTTTCCAGGTCTGAGGTAGATCTCTGTCGCTGAGGGAGCAGCCAGTACGCGTCTGAATTTTATCGTTTCTCTTCCTCTTGCAGAGAGGCGGCTTCGGACGTGGGCGAGGACAGCAGCCACAGTAACGTTTCTGTAAAATAAAGTCTGAGCCAATCTGTCGTCGTGCCCTTAGTCTGTTTTGTGGGAGTTATGGGTGATTTTGCTCTATGCATTTTAGACCATTTCCAAGAAAAACTAGTGCTTATTTTTTATATCAAGAATGACAGCGTTACTGAATCTGACACTTACAGCTTACGGAGTTACTGCTTCCGAACCCAAACTGATGAAGCCTTTGGCCTGGTTTTGCGATAGTGTCGCATTCCTGGAGTTGTAAGGTTTTTAGCGATGTTGCTCTTTTGGGTGCAAGATAAACCAACCCAGAAAAATCTTATCTGTGACATTCATCTTCAGACGAGGCCTTTTGAGTGTTTACCCCTGAGCGCGCAGACAATGCATCCATACCTGCAAATACCTTCCTATTTTAGAACAGTTGCATAGACTGGCAGATAATGGTCTGCTAGTGTTCAGTGCTTTGCTAGGTACACCTCCCCTGGCAATTTCCTCTGAACACTTCTGTGTTGAGCTGAACTGCTGTTTTTCCACTTGTGGTTTGCTTTGTCTCTGACCTTGTTCATGTGTCTTGCACTATAGCACTGCTGTGTACTGGGTGTTCTATCACACTGTTCTGTTAGACTGTAACTGCAGTACATGAAAATTATGGCACGTTCAAATTCACCTCACACAACTTAAGCGCTTAGCTGAAATATAATCAAACCTACATGTTCTCCTTCTACATGATGGTTGCAACCGGACGATTGGCTGTTCGGAGGAGCAACGTGTGTATTAGTGAGGGGATGTTCCACCAAGCATGGTTTCTCAGATGGGTTAACATGTGCCAGAAATTGATTATTCAGTAAGAGTTTAGGTAAGGAGCGATTGTATTGGATAATCAATCTTAACCTATCTGAAAAATCTCGCTTTGTGGAGACGTAGCCGGTGTATTAAGTGGATGCTCTTTGTGTTTTGATGTTTCCTTTTGGTAAAAGGTGAGTCATGAAAACCTTCTTACCACCAAAATCCACTTTTTACTTTTATGTGGCTTGATATGGAAGTGTGTTGATCATGTTGCACAACATTATTGCAGAAGACGACATTGAAACCCATGGTGGGTGTAGTACTGGCTTGTCAATCACAAGTAACCAAATTCCTATTGGTTACTCCCTTTGGGTCAGATTGTGATTGAAGGACTATCCAATTCAATCACAGAAGTAGCTGTTTTGTACAGTCTGAATTTGGCCAATAAAACCTCCATAAAACTACTACCAAAATGAATGCTGCAGAATGGCCTATATGGTAGTGTCCATGTGTTGCATGTATTATAACACATACTAAAGTCCTATAGTGAACGTCCATCTGTAGCCATGGTAGAGCTGGGCGATGAATCGATTTAATCGAATAATTTGAATTTACAGTTCAGGACGATGTGTTTCATGAAAATCTTGTTTATTACTTTTTTTTTTATACACGAGCACCAAAAATGGAACTAATACGACGCACCATTCTTTACGAGTAAATTAGCGCGATGCACCCAAACACTGCAGCAGATTCACTAACAACATGGCAATGACAGGAGAAAAGCTGGCGCTTGTGCCCAAGAAAGGTGTTGCTACATCTGTAATATGGAATTGTTTCGGTTTTGCGCCGTCGGACACAGACCAAACACGTCCTCGTTGCAAAGACTTTAAAAACCGTTGCAACCAAAGGAAGCAGTGCGACTGATCTATTCCAGCACGTAAAGCAGAGGCTCGCAGCGGAGTGGGAGAAGTGCCGCTCCCAGCGAAATGAAAATAGCCGCGGCACCAGCACAACAAACAAAGTTAAGCAAGCGACCGTCCCTGACACATTTTCGAACTGTGTGCCATATGATAAGAATGGGGCACGATGGAAGGCGACGGCAAACGCTGACGCGATGTTTATAAGACATGGTGCCCATACATACTGTGGAAAAGCTGGGATTCATTAACATGTTTTAGACCCGAAGTACGTGCCTCATTTTTCTTAACACTGGCAATTTTTCAAAAGCTCTCTTTTGCACTATGTCAAGCCCAATGGCATAAAGTATTTACTTAATACCAAGCTGACATAAAATTGTGTTTTTTTTCTATTATTACAATATTGCTTCTTACTTTTATAAGTTTGAGGGTGTATTGTGTTGCTGCCAGTTAGAAAATAAGTTATAGAGAAAGCTTTCTAAAAGTTTTTACAGATTTCTAAGTGTTTACCATGGCGTGGTCTGCCATCTCACTTAAAAGCATCTTTTATGACTTGTCAGATTGTACTTTAACGCTAAATAAAGTTAAAACTTGTTTTGAACCATTTATTTGTCGTCTGTAGTTTGATTTTGAGTAGGGGAGGAAAATTGGAAATCGGATTTTTTGTGAAAAAATCTGAGATTTTATTTTTAGGCCATATCGCCCAGCACTAAGCCATAGCGACCGAATCCTCAGCCGCCACCCCCCTCCCCAAGTCCACTAAATGCACACAGGAGCCAGTTAATCAAGGGCTTAATAATCAAAGTAACATCAGCTGTGATTAATCAAAATGAGGTCAGCTGACTACATCGACTATAACTAAAATAAACCACTACTGCTGTCTACAGTTGGTCGATAAGGGAAGTAAACATTCCACTTTCTGCTTGCGAATTTAAATGAAATGATGATGCCAACTTCGATACCCAAATGCATCGTCTCAAACCCGGCAGATTTCTTCACCGGTTCGTATCCAGTTAACATCTTGATCACGCTCACCCTGGGTATCTGTCTTGACTTGATCCGTTTACGGTGAAATCTGCAGCCGCCACCACAGTGCAAGTAACCGACCCAGAGCACCAGGAAGTTTAGATAGAAAAGCATTTACACAGGATGTCAGGAAACGCAGACGAGAGGTGAGAAAGGACGGGGGCCCGGAGCAGCAGCTGTGAAATACTGGCGTTTATTTGTTGGCACATTATATTACAATCTTCTCAAAACCGGTTTATTCCATGATTCTCAATGAAACTACTCCAGTGACAGATAATCAGAGAGACCAGTAAAAGGGCATCGCTACACAGGCCACCAGTCGGGATTATAAACCCTGCTCAGGGCAGACGGTCGACTTTTTCTATGTGCCCGATGGCTCAGAGCATGACTCAGCCTTGGCGGGGAACGCAGGTGGATCCTCCTGGGGCCACCAAGCTGTCTCTCACATTCAGCGGCGTGTGTGTGTGTGTGTGTGTGTGTGTGTGTGAGAAGAAAAAAAAAAAAATCAGAACAAACTCATTGTTGGCAATAAGAAGAAGAAGAAGAAAAAAAAAAAAAACTTAGTATTGGTCTTCCAAGAAAAACATTTGGCTCTCAATGCTATGCGAGAGGTGCTAAATTTTTTTTTTTTTTACATTCAAGATTTTAACATTAGTTGAGGTGACAACGCAAAATTAATTGCAGGTTTACACTCTACAGCGGGAATCCCCAAATCTGGTCCTCGAGAACTGGAATCCAATGCAGTTTACAGATTTCCCTGTTCAGACACCCACTAATCCTGGCAATTAGCCGATTAAGATCTGTCTGTGTAGAGAAATCTGCAAACTGTGCTTGGATTCTGCCCCCCCAGGACTGAAGTTGGGGAGCCCTGCCGTTCAGCCATCCAATTACAAACTAAGCCGTTTACCCTGCTCTGACTTGCATGCATGTAAAGTGCTAGAAAATTATCCTTTAAAAAAAAAAAAAAAAACTACTGTTAGCAATTTTATGTGAGCCCTTTGCACACCATTCAAAAATCAAAGAAAATGTCTGGATTGCGCGTGCGTTCAGAACAGAAAAAAAAAAAAAAACATTCATGTATGATTTGACACAAGATTCTGGCAACATGCAGAACATTCAGCACACAAAGCTGCATGAACAGGAGGATATTTTAGTAAACAAATACAAACATTGTCACATCCCCCCCCTCCCTCCCTCTTTTTTTTAAATACCTACAGAAATTCAGCCTGGTGGGGTTTCAGTATCTAACAACGTAGAGAGGAGAGGTTACGGAACCGCTGTAGCCAGAAACTGCATACCTATTTTTCACAGGTTGTGGGTGTTCAAGAGTCCAAACCACTTAAAAATCCTTTTACTCTACACTTTGACATGCACACACACCCAGTGACATCAGTGACAAGTCAGATAACTCTGGACCGCGGCATCATTCAGCCCTATGTGAAGGCAGGGAACAGAAAAACGATTAAAAAAAAAATAAATAAATAAATAATAAAAAATATAGGAATCTCCAAAAGAGGGAAAGAGGAGCCTCTCTCACCTCCAAAGGAAAGAAAATGAAAATCCGCTGAAATTAGGCATCGGTATGAAGAACAAGGCAGAAGACGCCGGGCTCCCCTTCTGGCTTAGGGGTGTGAGTCACGCCCCCCCGTGCCAGCAAGACGGCCCCCCACCCCCAAGGCATGGACCGTGGCAGAGAGCCTGCCAGAAACCCAAGCATTTTCAGCTTCACAATCCATCGCAGCTTGTTTGTTTCCCTCCTTGACTGCTTCACGGAGATCTATCCTGCCAACTTCAGAACGTGGAAATCAACTACGGTCAACAGGATAGGAATTCTGGGAGCCTGTTTCTTTCTATGCTGCTTCGAATCCTGTGCTTTGTCAGTCGCTGTCCTTCCGCGTCAGAGTCACCTTTTTATCCATTTATACCATCCTGCCACAACTCCCACCAGCAGAGATTCAATCACTACATCCATGCAGCCATAGAGCATATAGTTTCAACACAACAGACGGCAAAGACTGACCGCAGAATGGGCCACCTTAGACTTTAGAATTTAGGTAAGTACTGGTAAGTAAACTGTCAGCCAACATGGAACCAAAGCTGCGGAGGACCGTGTCATACTGCGGTCTGGGCGGTTTCTAGGTTTGGGCGCGGCGTTTGTGTATCCCGACCACGACCTTGGCATCGTTGGGCAGACGAGAATGCCCAACCCTCTGCCAATGGCGGACAGGGGGTGGAGGCGGCAGTGGCGAGCCGTAAAACCCGAGCTGCATACAGGTGACCAGACATGGGGAGGGGGGATTTACACAGTAGGTCACCTGAGAGAGTAACAGGGATTCCACTGAACTGGAAGACAGCTGGAAAGTGAGGGGCGTCCGATACGAAAGGGATTGGGTGGGGCGGGTGCCGGGTTTCGGTACACGAGGAAACGTGATGAGCGATGGGTACATCAATCCCAACGTCACCCGTCACTCAGCCTCGCCAGGCCGCTCCCTAGACTTCGGACATGAGGCGCCGATCACACATGGCGTTGCGGTGTGGGCTCCCCATTGACCCGCACAGAATGTCCAGAACGTCTCTGGATGGGTCGGGCTCCATTTTCACAGTATTCAGCATATAGCCAACTGTCGGGCACATCCATTGTGACTGAGAAAGCGAAAAAAACAAACAAACAAAAAAAAAAAACTACCGGATGCTTATGAACAGAAAAAAAACTCAATACTATATTAGTATGTTAAAAATACTCTTACTCGTACAAGGCTTAAGTACAAGGCTTAAGTCCTGCAAAAATTTCATCACTAGAAATTTTTTATTTAAACGTCAAGCAGATTCAGAATGTGTGGAATTAATATTCATGAAAAGCTCAAGGAAACAAAAAATCCTAATTCAAAAGTGCTTTTCAAAATATACCGTAGTCTTAAAAAATATCCAGTCCAGTGTTCACTTGAAGGTAGGCAAACGGTATGGATACAGTGTAAACATCTGCTGTTCATGAATTTTAACGGCCTTCTGGCTGATGGGGAACTTCACAGTCCATGTTTATAGTCCAGGAACTGGTAATGGGCAAATCCCCCCCCCCCCCCGGGACCCCCACCTTCCCCGGATGTGTTTGTGACTCCTGGGGCCAGAGGAAGCCCTTCTGGTGACAGAGCCCATCCGCGCAGTGACCGGTCACTGCAACAGCAAGGATTAAACGTGCTGGACAAAGTAAATATATCCTTTCAGGAAAGGTACCAATGGCCAACGGCGGCGTTTCCGAAGGTAAGCGAACCTCCTGCAAGCTCTTCAGGCTTCAGGAGTCCAGCCCATCTGGGAACTGATCCCAGTCTAGATGGTCCAAATCTAGATGGTCTCCAGTCTAGATGGTCACAGCGAATTAACCCTTTGACCATTTCGTTCTCTCACTTTATCGTACATTGGGATTCCCGTGCCCAGTCTGGTCCGGTCGGGTCGGGTCGGGATTCGTCACTGGCATTTGGGTCGGTTCAGAACTGAGGGCATTAACTGCAAATGTGTTGTGTCCTGATTCCAGTTAGAAAGTTGGAGTTGGCTTTCCATTTTTTTGACTAAACATTTTACAAAGAACTTGACCCATCAACACCTACCCCCCCACCCCACCCAACCCTGTACAATTCACTCATCCCCGACCAACAATGACGATATCCCACAATGCACAGCAAGCCAGACTCACACAGACCTGTCTGTTGAGACAGGAGGGTGGTATTTCCAATATGGAAGGGGAGGGGCGTATACACACACACACACACACACACACACACACACATAAAGGAGGAACAGAAACAAAGAGGACATTAAAAGACCATTGGAGGCCTTTAAGAATTAGCACAAAGTACATCCTTTACATCACAACGGTAAAAAGAAGTTCTTGCATTCCATAAACTTCATATAACTGGGGGAGGGAAGGGTGGGGGTCATGCAAACCACTGATAAAAAGGAGGGAGCAGGGAAGAAGAAGAAGAAGAAGAAGAAAAAGAAGAAAAAAACTACTTTACAAAGTGTAAGATGTTCACCCCAGCCGAGTCAGGATTTCATGCCACAGTCTGGCACAAAAAAGGGCTGGAGAAACAGAGGGGAGAGGTGGGGAGGGGCCGGGGGGGTGGGGGTGTGGTGGGAGGAGGGGGGGGGGGCGAGCAGACGCGGCTGTGGCCCAAGCGCCGGGGCGGGGGT
>JAODKE010000138.1:19803817-19817980 GCA_026779605.1 Mormyrus hasselquistii | reverse complement strand
CACATACACACACACACACACACACACACACACACACACACACACACACACACACACACACACACACATTACATGATACACTCCTCCATAAAATTTATTTCAAAATAATTTACTCCACAGTATTGTAGTGAAATGATTTTTAGAATACTAAACAAAAACCCTGACAAAGTTACAAATAAACACAAATACAACCATTAAATCCATATACGCCCCCTTCTGTTGCATTTACCATCCGTCATAAAGCGACATTAACCGCAATTTGAGGCAGGACGGTGATTACAGGACACACGCGCTGTTTGCTTCACGCTCAGATCTAAACATATATAAAGACGAGAACTGTGCACACGACAGGAATTTAATGGGGTGGGGAGTCCTTTTGGTACGTCAGAGACCCGCTGAAAACGTGTTTCTTTAGGTCGATTTTACTAACTAGCATGCCATGGATTTCAAAATTAACACCAAATAAATTAACGCCAGAATTAAAAATACAAAATAAAAACCGCTCAATGGAAAACGACGACAAACATACTGGCAAAGGCTCCCCCCCTTTTACATTTCCACCAAGCCATTGGAATTCACCTTTGGTACCATCCTCAATAGTACTATAATTATACAATTATTAACTCCGGGATATAATTAACTATAATGCAGTGCGGCGTGTTCCCGCACGCATTGTTTCCCGGTGATCATGAATACCAGCCTGGCGGGAGTAAATTGGGGGAATGAGGGGATACTTATGGTTAATTACCGCACCTCCCGGGCCCGAGAATTCGGCGCGGAGAGCGGGATCGCGGCGGGGTGACGCCACCGGCCCGGTGAAACGTGGCCACCGTAACACTATATGCCATATTGACGCTCGCCTGGCGCGGAACCGCACGGTGTCTGGCTGCTGCGTTGTCCTGCGCTAGATGACAATCTGAGATTTTGATTCTCTCCCCCCCTCATCATCATCATCTTCATAAAGTAACATCGTGATCACTTCTTTGGACCCCCGCCCCCCCCAACATCCCGGCCGCTCGTTTCCCGGTACGAGGCTGCCGTTATTCCCCGTGGCCCTCTCGCGCCCCCCGGAGCCGCGTCCTCGGCCTTTACCTCCTCCTCACTCTCACTCCTGAAGCACAGACAGGCGGCCCGCTTCTTATAACCATCCCCATCGTAGGTCCGGGTTTGGTTCGACTTAAGCTTCATCATTTCGGGGGCTCCGGGAGACGGGACGTCGAAGCCGGAACAGTCTTCGGAAACGCCGCTTCTCTCGACGAGGAAAACCCGCTGAATGAAACCGCGGCGTTCGCTTAAAAGGAATAACTTCTCCTCCGCTTCATTTTCCCCGAGCCAAGCGCATCTTCGACACAGACGCCATTACTAACAGTGCTACGCAATTGGCGTCACTTATCGCGCGGCCGACCGGGCTACACCAGATATATTGCGTATTGTGCGCAGGAGAATAAGATGCTAAGGCGAGGAAAGAGCGCAGCAGCGATTACTCTACGCTTATGACGCCGCTAAAGTTACGCAGCAATATGACTAGATTGTGGTCGAGATATAGAACTATTTAGGAAACGTTTAGCCTGAACAAGTCAAAGTTCGCCCTTTGAACTGACCGTAGTCTAAAGTTCGCACAACGGGATGCGAGTTAAAAGCCGGAGACGGGCTGGACAGCATAAGCGAAGCCAACGAAGAAACTTGGCCTCATTTGTTACAGTTTTTAAACTTGCCATCGGTACTGCTAAATGCTTGTTTGTACAAATTTGCTCTTTAGGTAGGAGGTAAATAATTGATAGCATGTACAAAAGACGAGAGAAAAGCACGGCACCATTAAACACCTTAAATAATCTGATGACACTCTACCGTTACCAAGCGCAGAAAAGTGATTGAAGCGCGTCGGATACGTTTCCAATCACTCATAATTAAGTTAGCCTACTTTTATTACAGTACTAAACTGGATTTTTATAACAAAATGTAATCCAGAAATATCTGCCGTGGCGATCCCTATTTTACTTTATAATTTAGGAGCGCATCGAAATCAGTTCCTTGAAAATCGGTGTGTCATGTTTGTTTGGTTAAGGCAAAAACAGCTCTAATGTACCACGTTATATGCTGGCTAAGTATAAAAAAATCATTGGCACTCGAAAAATTCCTTCTTCCAAGTTTACTAGCCGTATAAAATGGAGAAGAACGATGCCTCGCCCCGGATTTACAGCAGTGATTCACAATGGAAAATGTTAGAAAGCTATGCGATTGTTAAAATGCCTAAAAGATTGCAACGTAGCTAATACAGTTTAACTAGTGGTTACCAGGTCATATGTGCGTGTGAAATGGAGTACCCACATAAAGAAGAAATCGCAACGTCATAAAGCTATCTAATCCGAGCACAATTACACCGCATTAAATTAATTAGCTTGCCCGCTGTGGAATAACTTGATGGCCAGTAATTTTTTTTTACCACATGATTGGTCCTTTAAGCACTTTTAATTTACATTTAAATACAATCAGAAAAAAGCTTTTAACGGGCTCTGTAACCATGATATCCGCAAATTTAATGTATAAAGAATTATTTTACCATAAAATCGCAAAAGTACTGACACGTTATTTCGCAAATTGTATTTCTCATACAGAATTTATATATTGTTTGTTTGGACTGATATTTCGTAACTGACGCGTTTGTCTAAACAGTCCTATATGTTGGCAACACCATGACTTAGCTAGGGTTGGGTAGGATTTTTCCTCAGATTTCCAATGTAGGAAACCAGCCGCTTGTTCGCGTGGTACTTTCTCCTACGGTTCTTCCCACTACAATGGAAAGATATGCTTTGCAAGTGAATGGGTCACTATAAATTGTGGAAGCTATATACATCCAAAGCATGTAATACAGTTTCTATCCTTACGGGATGTACACCATATATTGCAGCAGCCATAACTGCATAACTTAATGGAATTGTTTACTGTGAAAAATAAAAATGAAATAGTTGCGCCGAAACTGCAGTATTTTCAAATTTCCGCACGAGGTCGCTATCCTCCACAATTACATCAGAGTTTTACGTGCTTGGTGTTCGGCGTTTTTTCCGGGTCATCCATCCATCCATCCATCCATCCAGATCCATTATTATTAAAATCATATCCAGTATCCATACTTTGATTCAACGTAGGTGTTTAATAAAGTAATGTTTTTGGTTTATAACTAATTATGATTAAACTTAGATTGGCTGCTTGTATATTTTATAAATCACAAATTCAATGTAAAACCGTTATGTTTAAACCAGATCTTTTCTGGTGAGGAAAAAGAATGATATTTTATTGATCCGTGTGGGGAAATTCTCGTTTCACCTGCACTCCAAGAGACACACACAGACCAGCCCACACACTGTGAAGGGCAGGCATCTATGCAGCATCTGTACACTGTCACAAAAAAGGATACAGCCCAGGTAAAGTGTTGTTTCCAAAGGCACAAACAACATTATTATACCCAAAATGGTACAAAAATGTTAATCAGAATTAATTTTTGTACCTTAAATTAGATTAAAAGGTCCATTTACCTAAAGCTAAGGTATATCTAGACCCTTTAGAGTTGAGCCCCAGGGACTAAGTGTACCCTCAAAGATACAAATCGGTACTTCTTTTCTAACATTGTGCAGCAGAGGGCTAAGTCCTTTGCTCAGGTGACAACTGAAGGGCATTAGTAAACGTTCATCATTTAACTATTTGAATACTTTAGTTATCAGTATTGCTTTTGGTATGAACTTGTTGCGGGATATCAGTAAGGATTACATAAAAGACAACTACGCTTGGCATGTCCTGAAGACCATCGTGACGATTCCGGCTGTCGGGCGGTATGGTGCCAGGTGATACCCGTGCAGGACCTCAGCTTCGGTCGCTCAGGCAGCCGTCAGCGGCAAATCACATTGGAGAGATGCTCATGGATCTTACAGATCCCTCCAATTGCTGCCCAGCTTGAGTGTCCCTCATGCTAATGTCCTGCCCACAGCTGTGTTCACCATTAGCATGCTTCTGTGGGCAAGTCGTCGCACCTTGTCGTTGCTAGGTCAGCTTGAACAACCGCCTCCGATGCTCAGGGATGCAACACAGGAATTACATACCTGGCTGCCTCGGTATCTCCAGCTCTGTGGGTGGACCAAACACCAACTCCACTGGTGAGTGCAGCTTCCACCCGAACTTCAACGTGGCTGGCATGCACTGAGCGCTCTACTGCACCTCCGCTCGATATGCCCACAGGATCAGGGGCCGGTGGCGGTCTGAGTCATGCTTGGTGGTGGGCGACCAGGATGGTGAGCTGTGTGTTGAGCGTGCGATTAAACCTCTCCACCTGTCCATCATTTTGACGGTGAAAGGGGGTTGTGCGGGTCTTCACTTTGCCCTGCTGCTTGTTCACTTCACCGAACACCCGAACCTTGAAGTTTTGCTCCTCGTCACGGTGCAGAAGAAATCTTCTACGAAAATAGTGTGTTTACTCACGGTTGTCCTCACACAGTTTTTACATACATAAATATACAGGGAGTGATGCATCTTTCCAACAAATAAGGAGACCTTACATTCAGCCAGTTGAAAGTGCAGACAACAGAAAATAAATTTACACAGAAATTACATTGAATTATAGTACGCAAAGGGGGGTATATAACCTCTTCTCAAGTCATACGGACCAATTCAGGTCTAAGTCTCAAGTCATTGTTATAGACCCCAAGTATGCAAAGGGGGGTATATAACCTCTTCTCAAATCATACGGACCAATTCAGGTCTAAGTCTCAAGTCATTGCCCTCAAGTCCAAGTCTTCGCATCAGTTTTGCAGAGTCGAGTCACAACTCATCAAATTTGTGACTTGAGTCCAAGTTGAGCCAGTGACTCAAGTCTCCACCCCTGCCATACAGTCCAAGTAGAGGCCAATGGGCTCTTGGCTCAACGGGCCCACTTGATGACATCAGTACAGCCACTGCCTTGACAAATGTATGGAGATCCAGTTTATTTTGCATGGCAGTGGGGAAGCACAGGTAACCCCTACATGCATAGAGGCGGACATCCACCACAAATACCACCAGGGTCTTGATGTCTGCCACCACCAGAGCAGTGCAGTCCCCTTGGTCCTCAGTGGTCAGGGCTTGGAGCTCTTCCCCTTCCAGTGCCAGTGGTAGCTGCTAAGTGCACTTGTACAAGGTAGGGCTCCTGGGACTTTTGTTCGCTGTAGTGGGCAAACATGATGGATGTCTTCACCCTGCTGCTTGCTGTTTTTAACTTGGCGGGCATCTTCATACAGAACTGCAGCTGTCTTTGTTCACAGTGCAGAGGATCTGCTCCATTCGATTGCCGCCGGAAAGCACAATGCTCAGATCCCAGGATCTCGACCTGTTAGTGGATCAGGTCATCAATTTTACTGACGATCTGAAATACCACTCTTTACACCAGTGTAGTAAGTTTGGTACAAGGCATGATTTGAATAAAAAAGAGCAGACTCTTTATTAAAAAGTTCCGGATTTATTCACAACATGTTTCCAGATTGTAAAGCACACGATTTCATATACGATCGATACCACGGAAGGCATGCTGGTAGTTGTAGTAAACAGTACTTTGGAACCAGCCTCGCGGCAAAAAAATGCTGTAAGAGAAATACAGGGCAATTGGTCTGCCATTAGCTTAACTGCAGTTTAAAGTTTCTTAAGTGATTTCATCATACTGTTTATTACTGTGTCTTCAGACAGGGATTTTAAATCGCAGTAGCGTTTTAAACTGAATCTGATTCCTGTGCCCCCATTAAAAAAAATCACCCATCTGCCACTAGAGGTCATTTTTCTGCAGGTTATTTTTAGCCTGATCTGCACATGGTTCAGATGTGATTTAAGGAAAGATCGTCGTTGCTTAAACACTTGATAAATTTATATATAGTGCAGCCTTGCGTTTGCTTTTGACAAAATGTAACGTGCACGTCATCTAAGGAAAATCTGTCAACTTAATTTCCATAGAAATACAGTTGGTGAGCGGGATTATATGGAGATTAAGGGATATAAATATTGACAGAACTGTTGTGATGACATTATTTGACACCGCAAGTAGGTTAACTATATACGAATAAAAGGGATCATTACGGTGGTCACAGAATTAATGCCCATCGCTGTACTTAATCTTTTTCATTGATTGCTGTTGGCCTAAATGTTAGTGAACTGTGGGAAGAATTACATTAGAATTAAATGTTTTAATGTGTAAGAATTTTTTACAATCTTTTGACGGGTTAATTTGTATATGTCTAAAAGGTTGTATATCTATTAACTATTGATAATATAAATTTCAGAGAACATTAAGTACAATGAAGAAATTTATAAATAATTAATTCATTGTCTAAAGCAGATTAAATTGAAATAGCAAAAACCCCCGTAGCATTTTGCGGAGCAACCAGGTTTAACCTAAAACGCTGCTCTCCAGTTGAAGTCGTTTAAAACCGCTGTTAAACCGCACCTAAGACTATAACAGAGCAATTCCCCGGAGTGTTTGATAAACATCGCAAAACTAGCACGCTGTAAAACATACAATTCATCCCCACTTGATGACCACAATACTGTAAAAACAAATATTTTGAGTCTTTCATAATATTGATAATGTGGCTACAGTAATATTTTAGGGATTTTGCCGGATGGTTATCTTATGGTTAGGGGTTTTTCCCCCCGTTTTTGTTTTGTATCGAGACCCAGAAAAAAATCTTGATGACCTCATCGTCTAGGGTACTGATTGGTGGAAGTGCGCCAGAACAAAGCCAGGATCACGTGACTCGTCTTTCTGGGAATGTTCCTGGAAAGAGGCGTGTTGGAGTATACATGGGCAAAGCCGGAGTCCACAGAAGCGGGGACGTGTGAGGCCAAGCGACAGGGGCCCAACAACAGGCACGGAACTCAATTAAAATATCAGTGAATATTACGTCTTATTCGGTGTCTGCTTCAAGTTTGTTAAAAAGACGAAGTTAAAAGAGAAGGCTAGCTCGCTTTGGAGCCCATGCATCCAAGTCACTTTCGCTTGAGGGAAGAGTGCGACGAAAAAGCCTGACTGCCTTTCGCAGCTACGTGAACACTGTCAGTTTAACGTTCATATATTTACTCTTTTTCCATGCAAAACACCGCCTAGCTTTGTCAACCTGTCGGCTTTAACCCATTATATTCCCCGAAATTCTCTGTTAATTATTATACCTGCACTCACCTATTTAATTCGGTTTTTATTACGCGCGTCGTTTTTGTGGATGTGAAGAAAGAAAAGAAACAAACCATTTTTGTAGTACACTTGACGTCCCACGGTGCTTGGACACGCCAGTCATACCATTGACTAGAGTGAAGAGGAAGAGGTGAGATAGTTATTTTTGTTGAAAGTTGGGCTTCTTATTTTAATGCATCGGTTGTAACTACTGATCTGCAAGCCTAGACAATTAGGCTTTTATAATTTGATAAATATAACAAAATAATTTAATTGCGGATAATTGCGAGATTTCCAGTGGATCTACATTTTGATTTTAAAAATAATGTAATATTTGCGCAAACGCAAGCTCGTTACGACGGTCAAAGCGATAAAAATACTAAAACGATCGTTTGTTCCAAGTTACGCGAACGCCCTGCGTTCAGGAAAAGCTCATGGAATTCATTCTCTGAAATTAACGCTACAGTCTGTTTTAACGGTGAATTTGGGACTTCACTGATATACACCGTTTGTCCTGCTGAGATAGTTTAATTAGTGATTAATTGATCTTGTTTATAAAACCCCTCCCTTTTAACATAAACACCAAAGTTACGATTGTGTCTGAATGTATGTCGCCCTTTTTCAGTAAAATTACCAAGACTACAGAAGAACGTTTCACATTAAGGATTCTTAATATTTACAATTCTTTTAAGTACAGATTAAGTACAAATTGGACATTTTCGTGATTGTGCTATAGGCTCTATTATGTGTATTTTAAGTGTAGTCTCTTTTGGCGAATACTAAACGCACTTTGCTGTAAGTATTCCAATATATTTTGTTTAACTGCATCAGCAATCTACATTTGATACCCCCTATTTGCAGAGGTATGAGTATTGGTCAGTACTGCCATCTTTATTTTCAGTCATTGTGACACCTTGTCGTGGAATATTAATCTGGTTTAATAGGTGCCGTTAAACATTTATAATGGAGTCTGCATAGTGTGTTAACAAGTCCAGAAGTCTAGATTACGCATTATGAAGCAAAATAGCGTTTTTCAACATTTGCCCAGTTCTAGGGAAATGAGGAACACTTAATTTCCCTGAAATTGTTAGCCCACATACCGATTTCAGCCGGACATTGGAGAGAGAGTTTCAAATACGCTAAAGGGAGCGGGGAAAGTGGATTAAATTTTTTTTTAAATGACCGGTAGTCCTAACTCGAGAGCCCCCCACCAACAGCGCACTCCATAAATTTGATATTTCTACTTTTTAAACTAAAAGTCAAATAACATGGGGCGAAGCAGCCTGACTTTGTTAAACTTTTAAGCGGCATAAGCGATTTTGGGCAGAATAAGCGAAAATATCAGTAACACTCGCGCATAAGCGAATTTGGCTATTTTAATACGCTGTAATTTGCCCATCTTCCACTAGTTCTAGTTTCTATAAGTGGCAGCTGTTACCAGTATCGGCAGCCTTTCCTATGTGGATCATCTTCATGTTGTGGCATTTGCGTGTGGTGGTGGGGGGCGGGGGTACAATTTAGTGTTTTTAATATAAATTACTTTCATACAATCCCGCATTTTCTTATACATTCATATTTTATATCTTTATCAGAAAATGTATATTTTACGGAACGTTTTAACGGAACATTTCACTACATTTTAAATGTACTGGAAGTATCTTGCCTTTTATATTTTTATAGTATAGTTTAGTTTCTAATATGCTACTTAATAAAATATTAATATGCACGGACAGAAGGCAGGCAATATCTTTAAAATATTGCCTATTATATTAGTCTTCCTCTAGTGTTAATACAATCGAGACACCGACACAATGTGCTTTGGACAAACTCATATTCTTTACATTTCTTACATTTTTGTGTGTGTTTGGGTGGGGAGGCAGATTTTGAATGGGTCACACGCAGTGTGTTTCAAAAACACAAGAGGCTGACATCCAGACGCTACAGCGCCGGGAAAAGGGACCGGTCCCAGTCGCCGCAGCGCCCACCAAAAGGAACCATATGATCTTGCCGGATGCCCCCACGGAAAAGACCACCGTCCCGGTTCGTTTTAAGAGCCTGGGCCAGGGCGTGACGTCAGAAGATTCCACAGAGGATGCTGGCCGCGTCGAGAGAGCGATGGCGCACCTCCGGGAGTCCGGTAAGTTTCCTGTCAAGGAGTCCGATACCAGCAGCTCTGGTCCTGGAGACCCATGGCAGTACAGATTTTAGATATATTAAAATGTATCCCCTTTTCACAGCTTACACACTATCTTTCTCTTTCCACACTTTTCACACCTAAAAATTACAGTGGTTTCTTATTAAATAATAGAAAAATACAATGATTTCACTGGTAATGCAAATCGTTATATTCAGGGTATTGGTAATTTTGTGTTTATGTGCGAGCTCGTGCACGTCTGTGTGTGTGGGTTGTGTATATGTTACAATATGGGGAACAAATGTCTCCACGATTTGACAAAAACTTATTTTGACGTTGTGTGGACAATTTCTGTCCCCACAAGGGGAAATTCAGTTTAATAAAAATATGTGTGTGTGTGTGTGTGTGTGTGTGTGAGATATGAATAGAAATGTGTGTGCGTGCGTATGTGTGTGTGCGCATGCATTATGTCTTATGCAGTTTTTCTTGCTTTATTTCTGTGGGGGAAAAGTAGAAACAGAAAACCTGATTGGACAAAGTATGTTTATGTGTGTGTGTGTGTGTGTGTGTGTGTGTGGGGGGGGGGGGGCTGCTCCAGGCTCAGCCTGATTTCATTCTTCATTCCTCTGTGCTGTAATAGTTTAATAGTACCTGTTAGGGTATTAACAGGGCATTGCTGGGTGCTGGGGTCGGTGTTCCAGGTGTAAATTACCAGCAGGATGAATGGTGAGACCCAACAGAGCCTAAAACCTTGCGGCAACAATCTCTGCCCCCCCACCCCCCTCACCCCCCATAAAAACTCATGTTGCATGACAAACTGGAATAAGGGAAAAAGCACGTTAAAAATAGCAGGGAAGGGAAACAAGAATACGTTCCGGGGTTTGCAGCTGGCTTATACCTTCACTTCACCATGTTTCACAATGTGACACGATTCCCTTTCCCGTTTTTTCCAAAGGCTGTGTGACTGTTTAATGCATTAGTGTAGCCCTGCATTTCCATCCCCCTCATCACACACTGCCTGGAAACCTCGAGATTCCCAGTATAAGTTTTCTATTTTTGCTCTCATCTCGTTAAGAGGACTTTGGTTGTTTTTCTTTTCCTTGTCAGGAAACACGCTCCGCGGTCGTTTGTGTGTCATTCATCACGGCTGTGGTGATCTCCATCTCGTGCCTCCATCTCTGACTCGAGTCTCTGTCTGCCCCTGTCCCCATCCAGGCTGGTACTGGGGCTCGCTCACAGCCACCCAGGCCAAGCAGGTCTTGAGCGGGTCCCTGGAGGGCACCTTCCTGCTTCGAGACAGCTCCAACCCAGGGTACCTGCTCACGCTGTCGGTGAAGACCAGCCTAGGCCCCACGCACCTGCGCATCGAACACTCGGCCGGCGCCTTCGGCTTTGACTCTCTGGCCGTGGCGCGTCCCCGGTTGCGCCGATTCTCCGGCGCGGTGGAGTTGGTGCTGCACTACGCCATGGCGTCCCAGAGCTCTGCGGGGGCTGACACATGGCCCGAGCAGGAGAGCCCTGACGGCAGCCTGCAGCTCCGTCTCACCCGCCCCCTCTGCAGGACGGCCCCCAGCCTGCAGCACCTGTGCCGTATCACCATCAACCGCCACTCGTGCAGCCCCCAGGACCTGCCTCTCCCCCAGCGGCTGAAGGCTTACTTGCAAGAGTATCCGTTTTCACTCTAGCGCACCTGCCCCCAAAGAGGACCTAATCTTTTCAGCGCACTTTTCAACTGCTGCCTTGCGATGACTCACTGGATGCTACAAGCCTTAGCCGGGAGAGGAAGGCTTATGGTGTCCTTTGTTTTATTTTTAATTGTAAAATGCAGTTACATGAAACCTTCCAAACTGGAGGGGATTACAAGACTTCTTTTTCACGTCACAATTGAAGTTACAGATCAAGAGAAACTTTTTTTCAGACAGAACAGGAATGTGTTACTTCGACACTTTTGTGTACTTCTTCAGTTTGACCAGTGGCATTTCTTTGAAAGGACTGTAACACAATATTCATGGTAAAATTATGTGAACTCCGGGAGAAAATAACTCCTGCAGCGAGAGGTTTCGCGTGGAATTGCAAAATTCTGGGTGTTTTCAAAGCAGATAATCCACCACAGGAATTTTGTGGTAAATTTCACAGTGTGTAGAAACCTTTGGAATTTGACATTTTAATATTTGAGAATGCCCCCCCCAACACTTTCTATAAGTTACTTTAATATAAAACTTATTTCTAAAGAGAAAAAATAGTACTCATTTAAAAACCAAGCTCATAAAACATAAAACATCAAGTGTTAGAGATGCCTGTCACCTAGGTAACAGTTCAATTCATTATAATTTGTGATTCTACAAAAGAAATTAAGCTGTACTGTGTGGTTGTTTCTTAGAATTAGCCAAAAGGTTGATTTTTCCCCTCAAACTCATGCATCTGTGTACATTTGTACAAACACTTCTGTAGCTAACAGTTACCACTGTCCACCTCGTGATCACTTGTCAAACCAAGGGTAAGTTACATGTTAAAAGATTTGAGAAATCTTTGCCTCCTCCTTAGTCATTTGGTTATATTTAAGAACCTGGTTTACAGCCATATACAGGTTCCCTTTTGTATGATTATACTAACATGCATATTGTGTTTTTTACATATCACTTTGGCAGATTTCCATATGGTTTAACGGATTTTTTTTCCAGTTTTCTTTGCAACCCTGGTTCATTACAATCAGTAAGCAAAACTAAAATTAAAGCATTCTGTACAAATGGATTGACTTGTGTTTTTATTTATTTATTTAGGTTATTTTGCTAAAGGAAAAATTTATCATGAGTTTAATTTTACAGTGGCCCATATTTAAATATGGATTTTGCAAAGTAATATTTTTGCTCAATAAAAGCTTGCATGTCTACAGTACAGATTCAGTTCCTGTAGCCAAAACATTGGTGTTTGTGGGAATACATTATTACTAAGAGAAAAATTGCAGAGTGCCAGCAAATGCTTATGCTTGCCTAACACTTTTTCAAACTTCATGTGGTTAGTTTTAAAGTCATCAGTAAAAAACATAAACATAATTTGACACAATAAAACATGTGATCATACAGAATATTTGCTAACTGATTAAGATGCAATTGAAAGGCAAAGGTTACGCTGAGGACAAAGTTCACGCTTATCACAATGTTTACCATTTGATATATATTTACCAAATAATAAACATTTTTCCATCTTACTGTAACAGGACTGATGTGCTGTTCAGCGAAAGGCACAGTGGTTGCTGGATGAGGATTCAGGCTGTTTTTGACTCTCCATGCTACTTATACAGTATAGGATAGATCACGAGATAGATTATTAATATTGTCATTAACGGGTGCCATTTTACCATAAGACTGCCCATATAAAGGGTTTAGGAATGGTTTATAATCTGGTAATTAATTAGGTTGTAACACTGTGTAAATTATTAATAGACAATTTTAAACAAGTTATAAGACAGTTTTATTTTTATTAATGAGTTACTACCATTTACAAGTGGCAAAAGGGAGCCTTATTGTAAAGCGATACCCCTTATCATTATTATTTTTTTATTCCCATGCCAGCACACGTAGCTCTGACACCCTAAAAGTAGTAAAATCTTGTTCGCATACTTCTAGACCCTGCTGTCTCCATGACAACCGGTACTTTCATAAAAAAAAAAAAAAGTGGGTGAAAGTTTGGCCAGATAATGCTGTTTTAAATGTAGCAGATACCTTTTTCATGCAAATTACAGAAATTTCCAATTTCTGATTACGCTCTGTACTGCATTCCGTCAGGCGCGACAAATCTCAATACATGTGTGACAAAAAGCCTCATGCTCATCTTGTAGCAATGCAAGGATAGTTAAATGGATATTTGCCTAAGTTTGCCATCATTGAGATCATATATATATATATATATATATATATATATATATATATACATGCGTGTATATACATGCATAGATACATGCAAACGTAGATATATAAATATGTGTGCGTGTGTATGTGTGTTAGTGTACACACACACACACGCCTGGACCGAGAAGGTCCAGCTAGAGAGATATACAGTAAAATAATTACTATAATAATGGATTGCTGAGAAGTAGGACGAAGAGGACGGCGAGGCCCTGGGTGTGCCTTCAGGCTGACTGGGTCTTGGCACATAGCTGAGATGCTTTGCTGTCACTTAACAGACTTTAATCGCTGCCTGGCCCCAAGCTACCCAGATCCAGCAGAGGGTCCTGCTTTTCTAGGAAACGGGAGTTTTTTTTTTTTCCATTTTATGTGTGGAACTCAAAACAATGCATATGGTCTGCAACAAAAGCACGGGGCTGAGAGGGACCGAGGCGGGGGAGGAAGGCCAGTGAGAGGCAATCAGACGGGCCTTTTTATGTGTTTCTAAGAAGAACAAACAAAGGCTGATACGCAGAAGCTCAGCGGGTCCGCACGCATCCCGGGTCACTCGCACACACAAACACGCCGCTGATTCACTGCCAGCACAGCCCTATTCAGCTGTTTAATGTGGTAACCGGGGGAGAGAGAGACACCCCCGGTGTTCAGCACGAAGGTCGTGCTTTTCTCAATGAAAACGACCGACTTTTTAAATCCGTCTCCTGCCGTTATAGCGTTCTCTCTGTGTGTTATTCCCAGAACTGTTTTTTTTTCAGCATTAATTGTCCATGCAGCGTATGAGGTTGCTTTCACTGCTAGTTAATCAATGGAGGCCGTTTCCATTTTGGTTTTGGACCAGATGCTGGAAAACTGCGGGGGGGGGGCCAGGGCCGAGGTTAAGATGGCGGGGGGGGGGGCGGTGGGGATCTTAAAAGGCTTCCTTAAATTTAAAGTTGGACCCGTTTAGT
>JAODKE010000138.1:19780501-19793955 GCA_026779605.1 Mormyrus hasselquistii | reverse complement strand
AGATAGATAGATAGATAGATAGATAGATAGATAGTCCACCTATCCACCTGTCCATCCATTAATCCATCCATCCGGGTAAAGGTTGCAGCTACATAGAGACAAAATATATAATTAGATATAACAGCTTTTGAGCCTGTGACACTTCATTGATAATTTCCTTTTTATTGCCACTCTGTTAAAATATACAGCAGACCAGCTCAAGACCTATGCTGATTAGTACTAATTACATCTAGGAATATAAATAGGGTTCGTTCAGGTAATAAATCATGGTACTGTATGAAATACATTTTTATAGTCGTAATAAAAGTATAAAATGAAACTGTACAGCGCTTGAAAAACAATTTATGACAGAATGAGACAAAGCTCAGAAATCAAAGATCGGAACAGAGAAAACCACAGTGCTGGAAAGAAAACATCACATTCGGAGAAGGTCTCACATCTTTTGCGCCCAAATAAGACTCCAGAATGACTCAAATGTAAACCAGCTAAGGATAAAAAATTTAAAACAAATATCTCACAAAGGATTTGAAGATGAAAGAGATAGAAAAAAAGCTTCCCGAAGACCTTATTGTTAGTAAGAAGAGCAGAAGACTAAAGCACATTAGCCTCGCATGTGCAGGTTGTGGGTTCAAATCCCACCTCTGCTCTGTGTGCCATTTGGTGGACCTGCATCCCACCCAGAGTGTCCCTACCAGGGACCTGGAGCTTCCGGTGACAGACAGCAGTATCACTGTCACATTTTACTGGACTAATGGGCGACGGTCTAATCTTCAGTCCTGTTACATGAGACATGGCTGCCATCTGTTGGTTGTTTATAACAAACCCGGCCATGAAACCTTAGAGCCAGCGGATTGTATGTAATCCTCCTATATAATTTACATGCAAACCCACTCATTTTAAGTCCATTTTAAGCAAAAAAACCAAGCTTGAACGTACTGATGATGGATTATATTAACATAAATTCCATTCCAGAAACCATCGGCTGTAAAGGTGGTAGTAACCATTTTCACAAGGAATCCGCCAATCTCCAATTGAGGGTGAACGTTTTTTTTTTCTTTTTTACGAATGTGTGCACTTGATGTAAGCAACCACAATTTGTACACACCCTTCTTTCACCCAAGTTTTTCATTTTATATGATTTATACGATTGTTCCATGAAAACAAAGAGGCCAGAAAACCAAATATTCAACCTGTGTTTATTTTGTATAGACTAGTATGGTTTCATTTACAATTTTTCTTGATTGTTTTTTTTAGCATTTTCCAAAGGGGAATTAGCAACAAATCTGTAATCCCCACAACCACAATGTTAATTCTTTACAGTAGAACATCATTTCTCATAGCTTCACACAAATTTCCAAATATTTTATATACATGCAAATGATGCAACTGTCATCGTTCTGCACAATTTTCAGTTGTTTTAGTCATGGATGGTCAAAATAGATTATGTAGTTTCCCATTGTGATAATTCCATCCATTCCTTGCATAAACCATTCTTTAGCAGGTGGAGCCATATGAATCTTGGCTTTAGGTAAGAAAAAATCCATTGATGGGATAACCTGGCCATTCAGTAGATTCAGGTGGTCAGCTGACATCACCTTATTGCTGCATAACCTTATTGCTGCCAACCATCATTAGCTTTTAATTACCTGCTGATTTAAATTCAAGCGCTGACTATTTTTTGGCCAGGCCATGTATTCCATAAATTACAGAGATACAGCATTGTTGTGCCTTTGGTTGCCACAATGCATGATTTTGTTGCTCTTTTGTTGTTCTTGTATTGCTGTTTTGCAGCTTTGTGTTATATCATGCTGCATGACTTTATTATTTGCTATTGTACTGTGCTGTACAAAGGAATGTCAACATTTTGATGCATAAAAGGCCTTTCTTGAACTTGCATTGTTAAGATTCATTCTTGATATTGCTTGGCAACAAAACTGTTTCTAAGGAGTGTACCAGTGACTGGTTAATGTTGATTTTTCCTTCCAATTTAACTGCTCTGAAGTCAGAGATGTGTCTAACCAGACTAGGGATGTGCAGAGAGCCCAGTATTTATATTTCTATCTGAATTTGTTGAGGTGGCAAAATAGTTTGTATCTGTATTCAAATAAAAATGGAAATAGGTGTAACAGTCTAGTTTTGGTTTTTATTTTAGGATTAGTTTCATTTTGGGCATCAAAGTGTTATTATAAGTGTTCTTCAATTCACTATTGCTATATTTATGAAAACCGTAAACTAATATTACATGTAAGTGTTCATAATGATTATCATGATCATGTATAACTATAACATAATTAAAAAGAAAACAATTTAAAACATAACTTTCAGTTCCTAATCCACATTCAAACCAATAAACTGAACCGTAAACCAGGAGTGGGCGGTCCTACCCAGAAAGGGCCGCTGTGTATGCGGGTTTTCCATGCAACTCCCTAATTAGGTTAGCAATTAGAGGACTGATTGGCTGAAGAGTCTTCACACCTGGGTTTGAACAGCAGCCCTAAGGGTTATCCCAAAATCCTGTATACACACCAGCCCTTGCCAATAAGATTGCTCACCCCTCGTCTAAACTAATAAATGCCCCAGATGGTCCACGTTTTCGCTCCACAAGTATAATTCCATACACATCCGGGGTCGATTCTGTCCAAAAGTACCCCAGGGACGCATCATATGGCTTGCATACATACAGTATGTTCTCAGCATACTGTACGGAACACTGTATCTGTAGTTTTTAAAAAAATCTAAAATACTTTATACCAGAGAATACACATTCAAATATTGATAAAATGACAATAAATGATAAATGGATAAAATACAGGTTTATTATCGCTGTCACGGTTTATGGGTGAGTTTGATGGGCTGTTTGATGCACATGTTTGATGGGCAGTTTGATGCACCATTACCTGGCAGGCAGTGCAATGACTTTGCAGATCTGCAGAGTACATATAAGCCCCAAAGTAAAGTGCATTCAGGATTAGAACATTGCGTTTCTAACCCTTGTACAACACTGTATGTTGTTATGAGAACCTGATAGAACATCATGTTGCAGTATAAACATTTGAAATGATTCCTCGGGTGAAGCATAATTATGAACTCGCTGTCTGCGATGAGCTTCTCAAATCTTTTCCCCAGAAGGTCTCCTTCACAGGGTGAAGTGGATGTTCTTCACGTGTGAGTCAAGGGTACCTCTAAGCTGCAGTTCTCACCTCTGAAGACATTCAACAGGAAGAGAGAACGACATTTTGCACCACATAGACTCCAGCTGCTAAAACAGACCCAGCCAGGAAGGACTAACGACCACTTCGCAGAGTTGTTTGAAACGATCATTCCGATTTGGTGACTGTAGTGGGAGGAAATGGTATGTTTAATGGCTCCGCCCACAAGCACATTCAGTCACGTTGTACAGCAAATAGGTATGTGTAGTGTATAGACATGGAGGGCTTGTCTCACACCAAAGGTGGATTCTGTGAGAACGTTGTGAACCTTTTTGCATCTGAATGTGCTTCCCGCTGCTTCATTATGCCTTGTTCACGCCACACGACTTGTTGACAGCTTTTTAAACCTTTTCAACACCTTTTTAAACTCCTGCCTCGGGCTTCACCTCGCCCCGTGTCTTGCGGTTTCATTGGCAGTAACTGACACTTCACACCTACAGGATTCGGAGTCACCGACTCGTCCGAGATATTTAGCCTGCTAGATATCTGGTGGGTGTCTGCGATGCATCAGCCCCTCAGTTGGGTAGCGTCTTCAGTGTAGACGCAGTGATCAAGCACCGATTTGCCAGCTCCGACTGAACACCTATTTGCCAACAATCTGGGCATTTTGTCAGTGATCTTCAAAAGCTGTCCCTCATTAGCAGGGAATTTTCAACAGAACTGCCAGACAGTATTTTCTGTGTTCTCTGCACCATTCCCGGTAAATTGCAGACACTATAGGGTGTGAAAATCCCAGGACAGAGGCCTTTTATCACTTGTGTGACTTCCACATCTGGCACCAACAATCATACCATATTCAAAAACACTTACATCTTACCTCATGATGATTAGTTGTACTGTGAATGTGACTCTTGAACCTGTTTGCTGCATGTATTCAACTGCAGCAACAAGTCCAGAGGAGCAGACCCTATCATCATCAACCATGTATACCTAATAAACTGGCGCAGTGTGCATGTTCTGCTAATCCAACTAGCAGAAGCAATGAGGGAGATGCAGTTCCACTGACCTGCAAACTGCAAAGGAGCCTGGACTCATTTTGCCTGCATGCACAGCAGGGCACAGTGGAGCAACTGTAATGATTTGATTCTGCCGCAGCAAGTAATACGACTATTTAACAAAACACACACACACACACACACACCATGTTACGCATTCTCCATTGTTACAAATAAATTGGCAAACATTACAGAAGCTTGTACCTTGCCAGTTTAGAGGAACGCTCCCTCCTTCGAGCTGGTGTACGAGACAGAAGTCACGATTAGCGAAGTCCATTAAGAATTCATAAATCAAGCAGGTGTTTTAGGCACGAAAATGATGTTAAAAGCATTTTATGCTGAAAACGAAAAACAGCCAAAGATAAGAATCATAGCAATTAATTAGCAAAGCAAAGGAAACACATTTGAACTCAAGAACTCTGTCACTCAATTGAGGAAAATAATTGATTTCACAGAGAAACATATATTGTAGTTTACATGCTATACAGGCAGATAACTTAAAGAATAAAATTACTTTAATGCCATTAAGGGACTGACACCTAGACCAAAATCATAAATATTAGAGATGCACCGATCCGATATTCGGATTGGTAACAGCACCGATCCAGACCGGTATCGGCCATATGTGCCTGATCTACGTCCGATACTTTCTTATTTAGTTTTTGGCAGTCTATAAAATGATAGCTATTACTTTTTTAAGTATTTGTAGAATTGCATAACAGCTCTCTCCCATGTTCTTATTGCTGAACGCTAACGCTGTGACGTCATGCGCAAACCTTTCGCAGTAGCGGGACCGTAAGAATATCGGCAAGGAGGAGGACAGCAAGAAGCAGTGGATGATTTGGGACTTGCTAGCTTGGTCGAACTTGCTGTAGCTTGTGGTACAAGAGGGGCGCACTGCAAGAACCTCGGGGGGCACTTTAACCATAGGATACTCGCGTGTACTCTCCTGGAAGATATTCAAGCAGATGCACAAATGAGGTATGTTGTGCTACTAGTGGCCTACTTGATTACTTTATTTGTATTTATTAGTCATATTATACTAATATTTCTAAAGTATATTATATATTTAAGCAAAAAGAACTCTTGTATCGGAATCTGTACGACAGTTATGCATCTGAAAATGTGGATTGGCCCATTCCTAATAATTATTACCAGGTGATATTTTTTAACCTGAGTATGTGACCTTAAATGGTTGGGTTACATCACTACACACTTTCCGCAAGCTGTTCCTGCCCACAGCTTCAGGAGTCAGTCAGGGAAAAAAAAAACCTGCCGCTGGTGCCTTAGCGGGTAGGGGAGGGTGCTTGTGATTGAATGGTTGGTGGTTCTAACCCCCGACAAGCAAGGTACCGCACCCTGGGTGTGAAATAGCTCTGCACTGATGTCACATAGGTTAAATGCAGTCCCAACAGATTTCAGTGCTGGGCTGTCAATGACAATCATTTATAAAGATAAAAGAGGCTTTCAAAGATAATTACTCAGCTACTCAGCAGTTACTTTCTAAATAGGCGTGTAATGCAGCTTAAGCAGCACATAAGGAATAGACCAGTACAGAGAGCCTCACCTGGGTAAGACAGTGGAAAAACTATGCACTTATGAAAATTGACATTAAGGCACGACATCCTTACGCAGCAGTGAATTTGTACATTAACACACGACAAAAGCTAATGAGCTTATTCTTTATGTCGCACATCAGTAAAAGAACATTTCAAATTCCAACCCGTTAGAGATATCTGATAGTGAAAAGGTCATACAAAAAGTAAACCATTTAGTTTGTTTAAACGGATGGGGGGAGGGAGGGAGGGTTACAGCGAAATTAAGACGTGTGGGTAAAAGGTCACTGGGACGAGGAGACTGGGTCTTCGGCCAGTCGAGTCACTCCCATGGCCTGCCTGTACATCAGTGCTTTAACCAGCCAACCTTCCCAAACGATCAGCAGGACACAAGCTGGAGGTACAGATTGAGGAAGGACAGGATGCAGACGTGTTAACCTGTGGTCTGTCTCGCACATAAAAAAAAAAAAAAAAAACAAACAAACGCGCCATACAATTCCAGCACAAGGAGGGGAGAAAAAAAAAAAATTCACATGAAGAGACATCTGCACCATGTATAAAAACTGGTTAAAAATATGCAACCTAAAACGGGACGTGTACAAGGCATCTAAGCCCACGGGAAGGGCAAAGGGAACAGGGCAGAAAACGACAAAAGCAGATAAAAAAAAAAAGCCAACAGAGTGCAGTGTTAAGAGGATGGAGTGAAGTAGACTTGCCATCTTAAGAGCACAGCTTTTGTAAAATGGACTCGAGCAGCTAGAAGAGGGGAGAACATGGAATATTGAAATTCATCTAAGGTGACGAGCAGCGCATCATCACTACGCCTGGTGACCACGATCAAACCAAACGGCTGGCCTTGAGCCAACACGGCGCTAAAACGCTAACCAATCCAGACAGGAGTCACATGACCAATGTGTTTAAGGGCGTGGGGGCAGGATTAACTACTGTATGCTAAAAGGATTAACCAAAAATCTCCCAATCAAGATGTACTCACTACATGTGAAAAACAAGACTGAACATTTCAGTACTGGTTAAAAAAAAGAAAAAAAAAAAAAAAAAAAGTACTTAACCATCATCAAAACACAGAAAATAAAAATCCACAGTCACAAAAAGATAGATTTCTCCCTGACTTAAGCGTCCGCGCTCCTTCGAATGCTCCGCACAGACGGAGAGTAGCGCGAAGTGAGGCGTGGACATGTTGAATTCTGCATGAAAGAACAGAAATCAGAGCGGCAGGCACAGGCTGCACTGCCCCCCTCCACCCCGACACCCCCTTTTCTCCCCCTCCCCGAAACGTGAGGACTGAACCAGTTTACAGAGAGGTTTGTCATGAGGTATGTGAAGGACCTTGCAGGCCCATTAGCAGTATGTCTGGCAAAAAGTGACGGACCAGCATTCTGTGTGGGGAGGGGGAGGGTGGGATAGGGGCCCATAGAACTGGGACACAAGAGTCACGCGAGGACCAGAGAAGCCCAAACATCTGTAATGTACTGTGAACTGAAATACCGAGAAACAGACTGCTGTTCCTCCCCCCGCTCACAAAGAGGGGATCCATGATAATTAACCAACGCAGAGGAAATACAGGGGCTTCAATGAGGTCAGTCAATGTGGAACCAAGCCGGCCGAACGTCCTAAAAACCACAGACACGACGGGACGATGCTTTCACTTCGCACTTAAGTTCAGGAAACACCACAATGGTCGAGAACCATAGAACATGGCCGAAACCCAATCCTACACAACACCTTTGACTCTCATGCAAAGTTAATGGTCCTGGTGCATTTACAACGTTTCACAGGACGGCGAGGGACACTTTCGATGTCGACGAGGGCTTTTCAATATAACCTGAAACAAAACCTGGCCGTCGACTCCGGGTAAACAAGTCAGTTGCGTGTAGTCCGTCTCCCACTAGCAGAGCTCTGTAGCGAATCCAGTGATTGACATTCCCACAGCAAAAACACTGAAGCATCCGCTTAGGAGCAGATCGGGTTAAAACCCAGTCCTACGTCATCTTGTCATTCACACATCTAGACTTAGGAGTGAATAACCAATACACCTGCTTAAAAAAAATAAAAAATAAATCAGAACAAGCAGAACCATACTATCATAGCATATCTAAAACTAATTCCCCTGAAAGGGCCTTTTAAAACTTTGCGTACCGCAAAGTAGGGAGGGGGACCTTTGTCCAGTATAAAAAACAATTTTCAACATCCAGAAGTCATTACAAGACAATGGGTAGCCAGTCACCAGTTAGTCATCTATATACAAGCACATAAATATGGATATGTTGACTGTCGTCCTTCCAGTGCTAGAGCAGAAAAGCAGATGGGTGTGAACGGCACGGCTCCCTTTCACGGACCGGGGGGGGGGGATGGGACAGCCCAATGAAGGGTGAGGGGGACAGTGGCGTTGAGGGGTTGAGTCCAGCTATGATCAACAGGCCTAAGCTGAATGAGGTAGCGAGTTGAAAATGAATCGGTCACTGCTCATCCTCCTCTTCCTCAGATGATTCCTGTTCCTTTTCCTGAAAGGCAAGAAGGCAGACGTTTAGGTCATTTCTCCTCGCACAGGGTGACATCCTGGGGACGTGCGGAGAATGTGGGGATTTCGGCACACTCGCAAAAAAATTGGCTCGCACGATAGGATGCAACTGCTAATGTGGCCATCAAGGTTACGACAAGCCGGCGGCGGGTTCATGCCCTCAATGGGCCCGTCGTGGGGCCCTCAATCATAATAGCCAGCCGAGAATTAAACTTATCAAGAGCAACAATTTTTAGTCATATCTGTGCTTTCCCAGCATGCAACAAGAACAAAAAAAGTAGCAGATGATTCTAAATCTAACAGGCTTCTGGGGCTGAACCTGAGTCATCTGGCCTGCAGGGGGCGCACAGGAGTAGGACAACGTGAACACTTAACAGCTGTGAAACCATAACTGACCAGTGCCCTGCAGGCCCCATCACAATGTCAGAATTTGAAAATTTGACCTTGAAGACCACAACCCAAGAGCCAGAACAGCTTATTAAACTGAAAAGATTAATCACTGTCTCACTCACAGGCCTGTTCAGGGAATCTCAAGCAAAGGGATTCACACGTCAGTCTAAGTAAACAAACCAGGCACCAGAAATTGCGCCTATCCTCACAGAGACCCTCCCATGGCTGAATTGAACCCCGCCCCCTCCCAGCAACATCAACAGCTCTGAACCATTGCAACCCTCATCTTTGTTCTGGGCTAAGAAAAGTAAACCGATAAAATGTTTTTGAAATGCAGTCAAGTGTGTTTTGAATGGTTGCCATCAGCAACAGACACACACGTACCACATACCACATTACAGGAACAAGACAGGAGGGTTATAGCACTGAACAGTCCCTCAGCTGCACCAATTTAGTGCAAACCCACATCGCGATTGCTTTTTGGGGAAGGGAGAGAAGCATTCTGAGGAGTTCATCACGCACCCCACAATTTAAAGTGACCATTTTACACCGAGCATCACGCTTGACAAATGACATTGACTGCATTGCACTTTTGTTACATCCCACAAACACGTACAATTTACTTGCCAACAAAGCATTAAAAACCTTAGATGGACTGGCTTGGGCATGCAGGGACCGGGTCAGAATGTGTTTGGAATCCGATACAAAAATCATTAATCGCCACCGCAAGCCCACCTGCACAATTATGCAAAAGCTCACAGAGAACTAATGTGGCAATCAATACAATCACTGAACTGTCCCAGGACATCATCCTACAGAACAAACAAATCGAGGGCGTAGAGATGAGCCCTTCGGACTTACCTGCTTTCTCGGCCGCCCTCTGCCTTTTCCCGATGGACCCTTCACAGGCTTAGCAGACTTGGCCACCTTCTGTCAATGCGACAAGCACAGTATCGGTCAAGCCGGTCAGCTCCCCCAAGCCCGGCAAGAACCTCAGCGCAGCTACACGAACCACCACTAGAGGGAGCCCAACCTAAGCTGGGAAACAGACGGCAAAGGGGTGGATCCAGCTTTGAAACCCACCCCCTTACGACCAATCAAATCTCCTCCCCCCTTACCACTGGTTACTATGCCAGTTCATGAGCACAGTACAGTTAGCAACAAATCCTACCCACGGTAGGATTTTAAGTGAACCCACCTCTATCAAGCACTAAATTCATTGGCCATTAGAGTCACTGCAGACTATAGCTCTTACAGTACTGTGTCTGAGGCAGGACATGTACAAAAGCGGGAAGTCACTTTATACTGAGGATTATGTGAAACTAGCTTCCAAAATGGGACACGGACAGCATTCCAGCAAGACTGCAAATCTGGGAGCAGAGAATGCATAGCTGAGCAGTATGGACAGACAATGCCTGAGGAAAGGCAGGCACCACCAGCTGCTGCTGGCCCAGACGCACAAGGGTCTCGGAAAGGGGCTGGGGGCAGGCAGATGGGGGGGAAAACGCACACCAGTGACATCAAGCTGAAAGACACAAATTCAGGACTTGCCTTTGCCTTGGTGGGGGTCTTGTTTTTGCTTCCCTTTGGTCTGCCCCTCGGCCTCTTTGGAACTTGGGAACTACTGGTCTCCTACAGAGGAATGAAGTTCTTGTAAAGCATACTTCAAGGTGGCCTAGAAACCAGTCACCACCCTTAATTCCTCTCCTAAGATACTCTTTCATCCGGCGAATTGAAGGCAGCATTACACAATCCCTTCCAGTAACTGAATTCCCCTCCAAAAAGCAGAGGAAATTTAGGAGTCAAGACAGTGGCTGTTCCCGGAAGCCCCCCGCCCCCCCCACGCCACCACCCCCACCAGAAGCGCACAGCGCAGACCACCACACAAGGCACAATGTGTATGATCTGTGTGGCATGATCAACAAACAAAGGGAGCTGTGTTTAGTGCCCACGCCAAGTGCACCTGTTGCCAGACGAGCTGACAGGTGGCGCTCTTGGCACAAAGACGCCCCCCCATGTGCCAGTCTCATCGGCTAAAGTGTATCACTGCTGCTTTTACAAGAGCTCTGAGAGAATTATAATCGTGACCTCACGAGGACTCAGTTATACAATGGGGTGAAAACCATTGAGCGAATGCCTTGTTTACACTGCTTGAGGCAACACAAACTAAGATTATCGGCATTAACCTTGTTTCCAAAAGAGGGGAGGATGTGTAAAATAAAATGATAAACCCATATTTAACTAAAAACTGAACAAAACATCAAGTGTGGAAAACCACACCGCCATAAATAGGCTCAATTTGAATTCGATGCCAACAACATTCAAAAAAGACATTTACCACCATTTCCAGTTAAATATGGTTTTAAATGACCTGTAAATTGCGTTGTTCTCACACACATTCCACACACCATCCCAGCTTTTGGACACAGGGCAGTAGATAAGACAGACCAACAGACCCCTTCTGTTTCATAGGCTCTATAAACACTGCAATACGCATCACAAAACCTCCATGCGGCGACGATAATAAAATCAAGTGCACGAACCTCCGTGCCTGACCAACCTAAAATGAAGACGAAGCGAACAACTTCCAGCCGCATTATTACAGCACAACTCATCCAAAGAACCTACACATGATCAACATCTCCCTGACCGCAGAGCATCCGCGAGACTGACAGTCGAAAAACGTATGGCGAGACAGAAGCCCACGCCCAGCCTCCGAGGCCATGGGCTAATCAGGCCAAGGCGCCACCCATCACATACAAACCAGCTCAGGGAAAATCACTTGGCTTAAGAGCTTAAACTACAAGCCACCAAAGCCCCTTGCTGAATAAAACCGGGGTGGGAAGACCACTGTGTCAGCCAATGGGCAAAGGCCAGTAACAGGACATCATAAGTGGCAAGGTACGTGACCAATGGCACAAAGTGGATTACACCGAACTGTAAAACCACTGGCACACCTAGAAAAACTTGGCAATGAAAGGTACGCTCCTACCACAACAAATCATGTTTGAACGGCTAGATTTGATCAGTTCGGCCAAAATGATTCCAAGTAGCTCCATTTGACAGGAAAAACAGGTTTGCTACACAGCATTAAACAAGAAACAGTCTAAAACTCCATGTGTTTAAATTTGAATTTACAGACTCATTGGCGATAAAAATCACTATTTAAAAAAAAAAAAACGTTTTTATGGTTCGGGAATCACTGCCAATGAAACAGCTGTCAGCTCCCAACAGACAGGCGGCATCTAGCAACTCATGGCATGAATAATTCATGCAAGTAAAGGACATCATAAAATGTTTAATACAGGGCGTCTTGGTGGAAACGATTTCAAGGCGACCCGTGTGATCAAAACGCACACGACAATTCTGCGTCCCCCTAAAGACCCAGGAGAGATTACTTGAATTGAAATCGATACGCACACTCAATGACATTTTCGCCACAAAACGCAAGCGCCACCACTGTGGAGCATGCAGCCGGCGCGCCGTCGCCTCACCTGGGGCAGCTTCCGCGGTCTGCCTCGCCCCCTCTTCTCCACACCATCCTTGCCTTTCGGGGACACCGCTTGATTTCCCTTTGCGTCACTCATCTTTTCTCTTATTCTGGAAAAGACACATTTAATCAATACATGGCACAGTGGACTGAGTACCCTCATGCACGCTGCTCAAGAATGAATAAAATGCAGGTCAACACACAGATCATCATATCGAAGCAAGCGGGGGGCGTTCATCGTGAGAGGAAAACTGTATCGCAAAACTTTGGCAGAAGTCATTAAAACTGAACAACCCGGCATCCACGTACGGGGGGGGGGTCGCAGAGAAGAACAGACGGGTCACCGAGCGGAAGCAGCGGCCGAGAGGGTCGCGCCATGACGGGACAACGCCACATGGGGGGCGATCGCGACTCTGGGCAATGAGTCCCTTCTGCCTCATTGTTTGTGGGGGCGAGAGGTTAGAAAATGCAAGTATTAAAGGCAAGGGAATGACTACTTCTCATTCACCTTGTAGGAAATAAGAGTCCGCACAAAGTGAAACTCAAGTTTTTTTAAAAAAGTAACCACAAAAAGGGGGTGGGAAACAACCCCAAAGATCATGGGGTAAAACGTCCCATACAAACAGCGGCCATACAAACAGTAATCTGGGGACGGCGCGTCGGCTTTCGGCTAATTGGATGAACAGGATGCGAGACTGACCAGAGGGGCCGTGAAACAAAAGAAAAGCAGTTTTCAACTAATGCATCATAAACGGTACTACATAATCAAGCACTCCAGGGGGAATGTAATCGCTGAATTAGATGCAAACAGACGAAACGACGAGCAGCGCCATAACTTACACGGTGCATTTGCGCCTAAGAGGCGCCGCAGCCCGTCGGTACGGGAGCCCGGCTGCTCAACTGTGTGCATGAAGCATACCGTCGAAAAACACAAATAACGCAGCACTCCGACCGAAACACTGTCGACTGCAAAGCCTCTGCCATTAAAGTTAATCGTTACGGCATCAGGCGATTCCTCCGTCGCTGGTGGTCTGGTGGCAGCCGATCGGCGGAAGTGCGCGCGATGGGTCCCTCTTAACCACGACGACAACATTACACGCGTGTTTTTGCATCAGAAACTGCGACGACAGACGATGCGGGGAACCCAGCGGGGTTCCCCGATGTAAAAAGCGGCGTTTACATACCGAAGAAGGCCGCTCCAGCGCTCGCAAACTGGCGTGCTGCTTCGCTTTCGCGCTCGCTCGCTTGCTTGCTCTCTCTCTATCTCTCTCTCTC
>JAODKE010000138.1:19750534-19761729 GCA_026779605.1 Mormyrus hasselquistii | reverse complement strand
AACCACAATACAGGGGCCCTGTAGCAGAATGCTTTACTGCCCACTGTCACTTTATTTATATGTGGAACGACAAGGAAGCCTGCATTCTGTGACCTGAGTGGATGATGCAGCTATTTACCTGATAATTCTGTCAGGTAGGCAGGAGCTAGACCATTAAGTGCCTTATATGTAAGTAGGAGAACTTTGAAGTCAGCACTAAACCAACAGGAAGCGAATGCAGGAAACTAAGAACAGGGGTTATGTGTTCAAACTTCCTGTTCCTGGTGACAAATCGAGCTGCTGCATTTTGATTACGCTGCGAGGCATTTAGTGTGCAGTGTGTGCTCCCAGATAACAGAGCGTTACAGTAGTCTAACCTACTGCATAGCATTTATCAACTTCTCTGTGTCTCGAATAGTAAGAAATCACTGCAGTTTGGAGATTGGGCGCAGCTGTAGGAAGCACGTCTTCAATACTGCACTTACGTGTGATTTGGATGAGAGGCTTGTATCTAAGGTGACGCCCTGGCTACAGGCTGAGCTGCTGATCGCAAATTTCAGCTCTTTGGAGTGGAGTGCGGAGATTATACTATTCCTATCTGCAGACCTGCCTTCCAAACAACAGAACTTCATTTTTCTGAGCATTTCGCGATAAGAAGTTTTCCGCCATCCAGGTTTTAGCTTCGTTAAAACAATTAGCTAAGGTGACATTAGATGTGGTGTCATTAAGCGTAACCGAAATGTATATTTGGGTGTCATCGGCAAAGGAGAGATAACTAACATTATGTTTTCTCATTGTTTCCTAATGGCAGCATGCAGAGACAAAACAATAAAGGACCAAGCGCTGATCCCTGTGGTACTCCCTATCTGACCGGCGACATTGACGATGGAGTACAAGTATCTGGACATATTGATAACAGTTAGTTAAGTATGATTTAAACCACTTCAACACTGTTTCTCACAACCCAACTCCAAATGTAAGTCTTTGTAATAGGACAAAATGATCAACCGTGTCAAAAGCAGCACTAAGGTCCAGAAGCATTAGCACAGTTGCTAATTGTTCGAGTGGCCCTGTAACGGGCCAGCATGCCGCCCTGGGTGACCCTGAGCCTCGGGCCCTGTGCATGAGCAAGGTTGGACATTCTCGGATCTGGACACCCACCCCTAAAGTTCTCTCATGTTCCATGGCCCCTGTTATTCAGCGATTTTTCCTCTTTAATGGTGTCTCTGGATAGATGATCTTCATTCTGTCTCAAGCAGTTCAACTTGAACTCTTGGAGCCTGGCATCTAGAGACATCTAGTGGTCTGATGGGTTATTGCAGCCAAGTTTAGCTTTTCTTACTTTTATCAATATAGCATTACATATTATAACTGTATTTAAGAAAGAAAGTGCTCGATAGCTTAATAATATTTCTTCTTTCCTTGATAGCTTAATCATTTTTTCGTCTATCTCTTAAATTTTCACTTGTCATTGAGTTTGACTTTATTGTCGTGTATAAGTAATCATGTCTTGATGTGTACAGTTGTATGCAAAAGTTTGAGCACCCCTGGCTTAATTACAAATGTAGTCAGTTATGTAACTGAAGAGTAGTTTCACTTAGTTGTCCTCAGTCAGCTGCTTAGGGGATCCTATGGTTGCTAAGTAACAACCCATTGTTTTGAATGGCAGGGAATTTCTGCAATTGACAACAGGTGACAATTTCAAAGGCCGATTGGAGTAATTAAACTCAGTGACCTAGTAAGAAAATTATCAGTTTTGCACATGCCACAAGTTCTATTTTTTAGGTTTTATGTTAATGGAATAAAAAATGTGCATTAGCTAACATGTTGCTTTTTAATGCACAAGACACCAGCCCCCCCCCATACAGGACGCCAGCTTATCACAGGGCAGGGGACCCCCCCATTGCATGAGAGGTTATAGAAGCTGGAGGGACTTATGAACCACATCACATTTATACACAGGGGATCAGACCACCTTTAATATCACGGAATAGCAGAACATTCCCCATCAAGGAATCAAACCCCGGTCTCCTGCATGATAGGCAGGGATACTCACCGCTATACTAATGAAGAACCGTTACTCTCTTTGTATTTAGAGATGCCAATTCGCTTGTTGCATGTTTCAGACTGTGAGAGGAAGCAGCAGGAAGAAACATGGGGAGCAGAGGTGGGTGGTTCAGGTGCAGAAAGTAAAAATCCAGACCAAGATTTTATTTCAACTGACCAGTTGAGTATAAAGAGTCACAGTCACTCAACTGAAACAGAATCTCGGTCTGCATTTTTACTTTCTGGACCTGAACTGCCAACCTTTGATGGGGAGAACATGCAACCTCCCTCCTCACTGAGCCAAATGGCTTTTCCACCTGGGGCACAGCACAAATCACAGTTCACATAATTACTCAGCGGAAAATTGTTTCTGCATTTCTGTTGTTCCCCATAATTATCTGGAGTATTCATTACCTGTTTAATTAATAGATTGGTGCTTATTTGCCTTTGAATAGCCACAGAGAAACTGAGAAAACTCCAGCAAAACAGTTGGACATACAGACACTCGATGTGGCAGAATCCCATTTCCCCGACCCCCCTGAAGGGAGTCTCCTCACTCCCTTCATACTGTCCCTTTAATTAATTCTTCTCAGAAAGGTCAGGAATGATGTTCGGAGCAGAAAGGCTGCAGTGCAGGATGTAAAGGCCGTACAGTGTCACCCACCAGCTCAAATCATGGTGGAGAAATGGCAATAAATGCTTAAGAGAGTCCTTACGGATCAGTGTGCTCTTCAGGAGCAGATTTTAGTGGGGTATGAGGTCACTGCCTCAAGCCTGCATCCATCTTTTGGGGGCTGCCTTCAGGAGACAGAACCAATGTGGGTGAAGGAGGTCAGACGCTCAGTGCTGGTGATTAAAGGAAAATTGGGGTTTGTAAAGTGGCTCACAGAGACGAGCTATGACTTTGGTGCTATAGTTCTGCTAAGAAAGCATTGGCACAGTGTTCGCTCATTTCCATGGGTAATTCGTGGGTTGGGATTGGTCTGCCTGCATGCCAGTCTCTTGAGCCAGAAACACAGCAGTTAAAATATACTGCACATAGAACCATGAGCTGTTATCAGCACAGATGAAAGTATTCTGGGGTATGTAGCTCTAGTTAGGGCTTTGAATTTCAGAAGTTCTCCCATCCACTAGAGGGCAGCATCTCTTAACATCAATATTTTTAAGAGATGTGTCCTAGTTTCTGGCATGGAATTAGCTTTTTATGTAGCCCAGGAACATTATTTCCTATTCTGTCTTTTTGACATTCAAAGTTATAGCATTTTCTTTTAGGAAAAGGATATCACTCAAATTTATAACGAGAAGTTCTGTTCTACACGACAGTTACTAACATGGAACAGTAGGGGTTTCACATGCAAAATCTTTCATTTATTAGAGGATTCTAATTTGTATGAGATACAAATTCTCTGCTTTATCAATTTCATTGCTCTTGCTTGCTAATGAGGCATTTGTTTTCGCCTAGCTAAAATAGGCATAGCATGTTTAAAAAGAGGCATCCATTTATGGCCAGAAACTCTTTGATGGATCATTGCCTGCCGTGATGATTTGTGGCCATATTATAATAAATAAATGCAAGGAAAAAAAAATATATAGAACCTTTTTCACTAAGGAAAGTCAGTGGAATATTAATTTAGAAGTACATGCATACATTTAATTCTTAAATCAGATGGTTCCGAACAGAACAGCAGACATCAAGATTTGTCTGCCTATAGTGAGAGGCTGAGTTTGCATAACAGACATTGTTGTTGTTCTTGTTTATTCTGTGGAGGATGTATTCAGTCATTTAAGCACAGAATAAACTATCCTGTAACAAACAACAATATAAGTGACACGCATTAATCTTGCACGTAAACTTGGCAAATTAAGTTTCATATCCAGACAGCAAAATGATTAAAAGTTTGTCTTTAAGGACATTTCAAATTGTACAGTGATCTGCTAGGAGGAACACCTAAAGTGTGAGGAAACACAAATGATATGATGTCTGAAAGAGTGTTTTTGTTTGTTCTCGTAATATATTTAAATACCTCAAAGGAAATATTTTAAAAACCAATTTTAAAATAATTCATCTTTATAACTGATGGCAGAAACCAAGTTTTGAAACCCACTGTGGGTGGAATTTTCTGTGCCCTGTCAATCTCTGTGTGGGTGAAACTCGCTGCTGACTGACAGCACGCAATAATCCCACGTAGTGCAGCTTTTGAAGCCTCTTCTTCTCACTTTCTAGGACTTTTTCCTTAACCCTTTTTCACATAGTCTCAGCAGGCATCCGCATTGTTGATCCTTTGCCATATATCTTGTCACCGACGATCCAAGTTCAATGCCACACCAGAAGAACATCTTATAACTTCACATTGAATTAAGCTTGCAAAGTCTTAAGCTGGAAGAATATAATCATATTGTCATGGTCGTTATATGTGATGATGACTTAAAAGTCTATCAAACGGGGGAATACTCATGAGGGATGAACAGAAAAGAGGAATGTCATGAAAACGATTCTATATGGCCAAAGAATGCAGACACCCACATTAATTAGAGTAATTCCCTTATTTAGCTGCATCCATAACTTTGAGGCAGCGTGTGGTTCAGTGGGCTAAGCCTGTGTGCCTGTAAGCAGGAGGTCACCAGTTCAAACCCAGTCTCAGCACATCCTCCTTAAGCCCGGCCCTTAACCCCCAACTCCATGGGCACTACTACAGGTGGTAGCACTTTGCTTACTCTACAAAGAGCCAGTTGAGGGTGGTGTAAAGATAATTTCCCCATAGGGATCAATAAAGTAAAAAAAAAAACTGCTTGGGTGTTATTAAGCGCCCTGGTGTGTACTCACCCACCAACAAGCTGGGTAGTCATACAGCAAACGCTAGTGACTTTCTGCTTGGCACCATCAAAAGATGCCATCTAACCAGCTTTTTGCAATTTGCTGCGTTTATACCCTGCTAGAGTTGCTCTGGTGAAACGCAAGTGAAGCAATTGTGGAATGGAAACATCTGGGAGCGAGTTCAGCTGTGAAGTGATCAGCCATACAAACCCACATATGGGCACCCGAAAGGCCACAAATCCCACCAGCAATGTTCCAACAGCTACTGGAAAGCCTTCTCAGGAGAGTACAGGCTATAATTAAGGGTTGGCCAACCTTATATTTACACCTTTGGATTCGGAATGAGGCATCGCACAAGCTGGTATCCGCATATTGTGCCATATAGCGCATTTTAATAAGCCAAAATACCAAAAGTAGCTGCATACAAGATTGCAAATAACCTCTGGTATGGGCACATATCCAGGACGTTAATGAGGAATATTTATAGATAAAATCTATTCTTCAAAATCATTCAGCTGTGTAACATCATATTACCGAACAATTTGTGTGCTGAACCAACTGGTAAATATTGATTGCTATTTATGACCGTTTACTGATGACCACTCAGATACTAAAATGGAGTGATAACAGTCTTCGGTAGTACAAAGCTTTAACTTGGGAAAAATATTCTTAGAGAAATACCCCAACATAAAAAAAACACATTTTAAGAAATGAGATTCTTACTGACAAAGCTACATAATTTTTTAGCCTTCTATCTTTTTAACCATTTACAAATAGGAAGAATTAGAATTCCTATTAACCAAACCGAAAAAGACGGCATTCAGCAAGAAAAACAGATCTTGGATCTGATACTATATTAAGAGACAGATTGATTCAAAGATTTCCTGTACTTAGTTTTGCCTAATTGACTCATCATTAGAGAGTCGATGTCTTCGCTTCCAGGATAGAGCATGTTTCTTAACTCTGAATCTTCTTCCTGGAGATGCTACCTGCCTCAGTTCTCACCCTGCATCCTGCTACAGAGACTGTTTACATGAAGCGCTTTAATTAAACGGCTCTCTGCTTGTTTCAGCTGCTCTGCCCTCAGTGAGATCCATGCGACACGTCAAGCATGGAAATTAACAGTGATCTCACTTTTATCAAGTTGCCTGTTTTAAAGCAGAGGTGGAAAGGTGAGCCAAGCGTGGAGTTATTCTTTGAGGAGAAAACGACGATGTAATTCCGTCTGTTTCACAAGGGAAACAGCACTGATTAAAAAACTCTATAAAACCATAGTCAACCTAACCTGATAATAAACCCTAACCCTAACATATGAAAGGTTATGACATATGAAACCCTAACTCTGAAAGCATGCGACAGACTCCCTGACAAACCCGCAAATATATATATATAAAAATATTATATATTAACAATTGGTGAGAGCTGGGATTTATTAATTGAGCTGTCTGTAGCCAGACAGACAGACAGAGACAGACAGGCTTGCAGATACATCTAACCCCTACCCAACCCTAACCTTAACTATAAGTAACCAAACAAAATACAAGACTTTTGGTGTTTTTAATTTTTGAATTGCAGTCACAGCCTCCATTCTCTCCCAGTATGTCTCCCCATCTCTAATCAATCCCAGTGTGTTCCACCTGTGTAGTTCCCAATTTAAGTTAGAGTCTTCCCGTTGTCTTTGTCTAGCATTTGGTTTGCTGTGACAAACCTCAGTGCCTCTCTGTATCCCTGATTCTGGCCCAGTCTGTACCCTTCTGGCCCAGTTTGTACCCTATGAGCTACCCGTTTAGTTTATGTGGTTTTGTAATTGGATTCCCTGCTCAGGGCTGTATCAACCGGTTCGGTTTTGTTGTGTAATTCTAACATCTACATTGGCACTTGCATCCTCTCTTCGGGGCTCCTGTCTGTCATACCCTCGTGCATTATGCCCAGGAGCTGTTTAACCCTAACCCTCTGTACCAGTCTCTCCCAATCCCCTCAGGGATCCTCAGGGACCCACAGACAGTCCATGTGTGGCAGGGAGCTGGGAGGGAGCAAAAACGTGGACTGTCTGTGGGTCTCCAAGGACCGGATCGGGAAACGCTGCTCTATACTGACAGACAGCAAGGCTTATTGTGTCATGATGCATATTGTAACTGAAGACCTTTCTAGAACCATCCATCTGGCGATTACTTGCGGATAGAGGTAGTGCAGGGTACGAGGCACACATTGGGGTGGATGACGATCCAGTATAGTGCAGAAATCCCTCCCTCTGTGTGTGTATTGAGTTTGCATAGCAAAAGCAGGCATTCCCAAACGCGTCTCCGCTGGCTGAGCAACCGCTTGTGATAATGCAGGGGATTTTTTCAGTGATGGTTTCACCATTCGCCCGTGCATTATGCAGGAAGCACCTGGATGCGGATCCGCCGTAGGAATAGATACGACATGAATGTGCCAGAAGATGTGGTTTTTAATCCAGTTCTCCCAAGGCGTAAAATGTTAATCGACGCGCTAAGAAATTTTCCACAAAGAAGGGTTGCTCTTAAATAAGCATCCATTGTGCAAATACCTGTGAGAGAGTTAGGCCAGGTGAGCCCGATATCTTACAAATGCAGATAATGTTAAAAACTGACTGAGGGGAAGAGCAGTACCATCCTTCACATCAGAAAGGAAGCAGAGGGCATTTAGCAGTGCGCCGATTCTTTATTTGACCGGGTCACGAATATCTCATTAAAATAAGAAACATAACGGCTCTTTTTGTAACTTCTCAATATGCAGAGAGACCCACAATAAATGTCAGATGAATGTGAAACTGTTTCCTTGGGGGATGTGGGTAGGATAAAATATTTCACTCATATGAAGAAAGTCTAGCCCCTCATGATATCTGTGAACTATGCAAAAATGTAATGGGTGAGTGGAAGACGCCCCTCAGACAGGAGGATGGGACAGAAATATATCTGTTCCTTGCAAAAAAGAAAGGTGTGAACAAGCAACTGTTCATATGAAGTCAGAAATTTTTTTCCACAAAGATCCTTATTCTATACTGTAGGTTGAAAGTTAATAAATATCGATTTATTAACACACCAAGTCATACACATTGAGGGCTAAGCTCCAGGAATATCCATAAACACTGAAAAAACATGAATTCTGGGAAAACTAATGTCCCAAAAGTACATATATCTAATATCGTACTAACCAAATTTGGTAAAGCATAAATGAAGGCTACACAAAATTAACGTCGATTGCAGTTTTCGGTCATGATTCAGAAAATTCACAAGTAGCTGTACGGTGTATTGTTGACACATTTCAAAAATATCCATCCATCCATCCATCTTCAATTTTCATATCATACACATTAGGAGACAGTTCATGCAATTAATTGAATGTGGCATCAGAGGCATTTAACTTGACAATCTTTAGTTTCACCCAGTTGCTAGTTGGTTATATTGTTTGGTTATTTTTGTTTTTCACAGATTTCGCCCACCTTAATTAAGTGTCGGTTTATTATACAATAGTAGTTTTCCCTTCACTTTAAAATTCAGAGTACAGAAGTGACTGGATAGACGAACATCCTTGCTGCTGACAACGTCATAGACCTCGCATACACAGAGACACGCACGCTTAAATATTCAGGTTAAGTTGACGTGCGACATAAAGACGACTTAGATTTTTTTACCACTAGGTGGCGTAAACATGCACCTTCGAAGCGCATAATAGTTAATGCTTCGCCCTGTCATCACAAATCACAGATATCGGAAAGGGACACATTGAGGGACTATGTACACAATTAATGAAAAAGACGGAAAGACATTTTCGTCATTCTCAGCTGTTTACTTATTTTAATGTTGTACGCATGTATATGAAGGTAGACTATTGCATTTTTTATTTAGCAGAAGCTTTTAAAGAAGGGTGAAATTTAAACAAATGTATAATTAATTAATGATTAATATATTAGCAAAGATATATGCTTGAAAAAACTACTGTCAATTTTAAAAATGCATTTAAAATTATATAATATGCTTCAAATTAAATAAATCTACTTATTTAATTAATTAATCATATCCCCTCACTTATACAAATTGTCTTGCAATTCCTTTGCCGCAACTTTTATTTTGTGGTTTGGCCATGTTTGCCCCACAAGTGTAAATGTGATTTGTGGACTTGGAAAAGGCATACGACTGTGTCCTGGGGGGTGTTTTGGGGGTAAGGGGTCAGGGTTAGCTCAGAGTGAGAGTTTGGTTCGCGTTGCCAGCAGTAAGTCAGACTCGTTCCCAGTGGGTGTCGGACTCTGCCAGGGCTGCTCCTTGTCACCAATTTTGTTTAGAAGCTTTACGGACAGAATTTCTTGTTGTAGCCAAGGGACGGAGGGGGTCTGGTTCGGGGGCTTTTTGCAGATGATGTGTACCTGTTGGCTTCTTCCAGCTGAGGTCATGGTTCTCACCGGAAAAGGGTGGATTGGCCCGTCCTGGTTGGGGATGAGTTACTGCCTCAAGCGCAGGAGTCCAAGTATCTCTCGGTCTTCTTCATGAGTCTCTGAAGAAAGGAGCAGGAGATTGACAGGCCGCAGTAATGCAGACATTGTACCAGTCTGTCGGGGTGAAGAGAGAGCTGAGCCAGTAGGCAAAGCTATCGATTTACTGGTTGATCTACATTCCTGCCCTCACCAAAGGTCCTGATCTGTGCGTAGTGACGGAAAGAATGAGATCGCGGATACAGAAATGAGTTTCCTCTGCAGGGTGTCTGAGCTCATCCTTAGAGAGGGGGGGAGGAGCTCGGACATTCAGGAGGGACTCAAAGAAGAGCCGCCGCTCCTCCGGATGGAAAGGGGGCAGTGGAGGTGGTTAGTTTATCTGGGGAAGTTTAGTCCAACCATGATTCCCCCGAAGGAGCTAGCTGGGGCGAGAGTGATCTGGGGGTCTCGGTTTAGAATGCATTCTCATGGAAAAAAGAAAATAATAATAACTGTTATTGTTATTATTGTTGTTGTCGTTATTTTGTATTCGTTACAATACTTTAGTATTTTATATTTGTTTATTCTATATTTCTAACTTTCATCCCGTGTTGCCTTAATCCAAAGCAGCATGCTTTTGAGAAGACAGGGTCAGTCTGTGCCTGGGTTAAGGGTTAAGGGCTTTTGCTCATAGACCCAAACTGGCAACCTTCCAATCACAGGCCCAGTTTGCTAACCTGCTGAGCCACGACCTGCGTTATAGACCTCTTGCATAGATGTATGTTTAACTATTATCAGCGAAGTGTTGGAAAGTCTTACAATTTCCGGTAAGCTTTTGTTGTTTGGATATAACTGACAATACTGATAATAAGTCCTGAATTTTCTGCTTGTTCTCTTGGCAAGTAGCATGTTCAGGATAACCTTGAACGGGCTCGTGTCACAGAACAAAAGAAGAGGGAATAATGCACGTTATAAACGGCCGGAACTGAAAATGACAAATGGGGCCGGGGCAGTTGCATGGTAATGCAGCGCTGTTTCCTGACAGATCAGCTCCAAAATGATCAAAACCTCAAGGAGGGAATTCATATATAAGACTCGTGCAAAGTCAGCAAAAAAGTGAAGTCGGCAAAGTCATTTATTTAATTTGTGTTTACCGCGTAATCAAGTTCTCTGGCTATTACCAAGAGATCTAGTAATAACTATGTCATTAGTTTACATTTTCTTTTTATTTACATTTTTTAAGCTTCCCAACAGTCCCAATTTATTTTCTTATGTGTCAGCACTATTGATAAGAAAATGATGTCATGGCGAGGAAGGACTTTCCCGTTAGGGCCGGGACTGACTTAATACTGTCTGTAAGCTCTCATAAGGATTTGCTTCTTGCTTCTCATCCCTCAGCTGCGAAAGGTGTTTGGTCCGAAGCATTTCCACCCAGCCGCTATTTGAGTGGATTAATTAAACAGACTTGGGTCTGCCTTTTTAGTTTGGAGCTGCGTGATATTCATCAAGGGCTGTGAGGTTCTCATGCCCACCAAGCTGTGCTAACCCCAGTGGTACTTATTGCCCTGGTGCTTGGATACCGATCAGATAATCTAACAAACGGGTACAGAAAAAACAAAGTCTGGCATTAGGGCAAATTAATTTGGCCTGTGTCTCCTGGATGCTCTCCATTTTATTCCTTCCCTGGTTGCCATTCCTCCATCTTCTGCAACCGCATCTCTTATTCAGGGTCATAGAGGACTGGAGCCCTATGGCTGTAAGGCAGAGAACGAACCAGGACGGGGCACCAACCCATGGCAGGACACACTCACACACCAGTCACTCACACACCAGTCACTCACACACCAGTCAGTCACTCACACACCATTCACTCACACACCAGTCACTCACACACCAGTCACTCACACACCATTCACTCACACACCA
>JAODKE010000138.1:19737886-19750381 GCA_026779605.1 Mormyrus hasselquistii | reverse complement strand
CCATTCACTCACACACCAGTCACTCACACACCATTCACTCACACACCAGTCACTCACACACCAGTCACTCACACACCTACAGGCAATTTGGCGACTCCAATTAACCTCAGCATGGTTTGGACTGTGGGGAGAAGCCAGAGCCCCCAGAGGAAACCCCACAACGACAAAGGAAGAACATACAAGCTCCACACAGACACATGACCCTTGCAGAGACTGGAACCAAGGTCCCAGAGGTGTGAGGCGACAGCACTAACTACTGCACCTCCGTGTTCCCCATTGCCCAGGTTACTTTCTCCCTATTTACAGTAACAGGGAGCAGGACATACACATCTGACATCTCCTTGTTTTTTTAGCTGTTGGGATTGGCAGGTGGTTGGGGGGGGGGGGGGGTATTCTCCTGCGGGTTTAAAAATCATCTTTCATTCAGTGTTCAGTTTATCAGCTGAAGCAGTTGACTTCGGGAGGTTAAGGTGTTATAGCATAGACAAAAGTTATGCTGAGTGTAGTTTAAATGCTGATTTGAAGGCGCTTCTGAATTTTCTAGAAACCTGGTTTACCATCTGTGTTGCCGTCTTATTCATTCCAGGGATGATGAGGGTGGTCCCTCTGGCTTTAATCTACACAGAATGTTCCAGAGTTTCGGGCTTTAAGTGCTGAACAACAAGCTGTGCTCGCAGTCACATTGCTCTGAGACTTGCTTCCATTTTGACATTCTGAGTTTTGCTTGTGTAACCTGTTGGCTTCATTTGGTTCCGTAGTTCTGGTTTCGATGTTCTGCTCCTCACCCCCTGGCTCCACTAACCATCCGTGACTCCTCTTCCTGATACCTTCTCCTGAAGCCACCTGTCCAATCAGCATCCCCGATTTCCATCACATGCCTGGTTCCTGTGGTGTTTTGTCCAGTGTCCAAGGGACCATGAGGCGAAAATACTCTTGAGTGGGAGGGAAAGACTTGGTTTGGGGAGTTCTGTTCATAGTTTGTCAGAAATTGAAATCAATAAAAATGAGTTTTACCAAGAGCCCCGCAGTCTTGCATGATAACCAGTAACGACATTTGAGCAATGTTCTATGACGACTTTCTCAGAGATTGAAGATCACTAAAGGAGTTGGGCTTCAAATATTAAATGGGTCACACCTAATCACGCTTTCCATTCCTTAATGTTAATGTACTGTGAGACTTGTAACACTGTAAGAAGTTATACTTGAGGCAGGAGAGGGTTTTTGTGGATTGCAGCAAACCCTGAATATAAAGGTTAACACCTGAAATGAATTTGAACTCTTCTTAAGTTGTGGAGCCAATACCACAATCTCTGCAGTGACATTCGAGTGGGTACAGAGGGACCGAGAATGACTGACAGGACAGCTGAAAAATGCAGTCACCTCAGGTTTTACGAGAACCCGCTCCTTTTGCATCATATGAAAATTTCCTGCGTATCTGAGGCCCAGACTCAGCCAAGGATGTCGTCAAAGTTTCCAGTTCCACATTTTTGACTCCCCGTGAAAATTAAGCGCTCGTGGTTCATATTATTTGCGAAATATATAGCTTAAGGATGTAGTTAATACTACACTATATGGCCGAAAGTATGCAGAGACCTGCTTGTCCAACATCTCATTACAAAAACAAGGGTATTAATATGAATTTAGTCAAACCATTGTTGCTTTAACAGCCTCTGCTCTTCTGGGAAAGCTTTCCATTAGGTGCTGGAACTTTGCTGGGAGGATTTGCTGGTGTTCAGGCTGGGTATTGATGCTGGGTGATCAGGCCTCTTTCTGCGAGCTTCTGTGACTGATCACCTCACAAATGAACGTGTTCCCAGATGTTTCGTCCTTCACAGTCACTTCACGATGTTTGACAGGGACAGCACTAGCGTGGCAGAAATGTGGCAGACTGAATTGTTGGAAAGATGGCATCCTATGATGGTGCCAAGTGGAAAGTCACTAAACCTCTTCCGCACAACAACCACCCATTCTGCTGATAATGATTGTTGCAGGAGATTGCAGAACTGGGTGCTTGATTATACATCTGTATTAGCAGTGAGTGTGGATTAAAAAGGAAATTCCTCTGATTAACTGGGGTGTTGTCAAACCTTTTTCCATATAGTGCACAATAAGCATACACACGTTCTAGTTAAACACTGCAGCATACAGCTGTGACATTGGCAAAAGCACTGAGGATTTGTGTCCCAGAGGGTAAACTCTTTAATTTGAGCCTGGTATTTTCAAAAATCAAATTTCCTTAGGTCCCGCAGTAATTGAAATGTGTAATCCTCATGGTTGGCATGCTAGACGCGGATTGTGGGGGCTATTTCCCGTCAGTCATCTATCAGAGTATGTAACAAAAAAAATGATTATTTGAGCTCCAGAATTTGATACCAGTTACTGTACCCTAAGGGCTGTTTCCTCAAAAACTTGTTGCCAGATGTTACGGTAAAGTTTTTCAAGCCGTGAGGCATCTTCTGCAGACAAGCAGCATCCCGCAGCCTTGCAGGCAAAACTCTTATTTGAATTTATTTCATTTTTGTATTTCATAGAGAAAGATCAGCCACTGCCTGAAGTGATCCATTGTGCATAAATGCGTGCAAATATACAAGTTTAAACCAAGCACTGTTTTTATGTGCTGTCCAATTAGAAAAGTGTTCAATTTACATCTCTGAGCCAAACCCTGACTCTGACCGTAAGAGCGGGCTGAACCCTAGGAAATAACCCTATAGCAACTGTAAAAATAGACCTATATCTAACCCTTATTTTAACCTTAACTCTAGATCTAACCGTATTCCTTGGCTAAATGAAAATGTTTTGATGGCAATGTAGAAAAATAGAGAGACTGCAGCTTAACTTCATGCCCACTATCTCCATCCAAAGGACCTTTTTTTAAGCTACAATACCAAGATTAAAGATGCCAGTCTCTTGCCTGTGTACTCTCATCTCTAAATGCAAACATAACCCTGCAATTTTATTTAATTGTATTGACAAAATTCTGTCTCTTGTACCATCAACTCTTCCAGCCGTCTCTTCTTCTGACTGTGACAAAGTTTGTCCTTTTTATTAACTAGATATCAGGTCTGGGATTTTGCTCATTCCACTCCTCCTATCAATGAATACTTACAGGCTGACTGTTCTAAGTGAATGGTCACCCATTTCCCTCCACAAACTCGTAAATATCTTTCAACGGATAACTATATGTTCATCCCCGTTTTATATCATTTTTACAGCTCTTTTGAAAAGCTTTTTTCATATTCATTTTCAAGTTTTTCATGGTCATTTTTTCATTTCATCTCGTTTAGACTAATGCTTGAGCCATTACCCCCCTTTTGACTTAATAATATTAATTGCTCCTTCACCTCTGGGTGCGTTTTGGTCTAACCCTTCCATAAAAACTCTAATTTGCAGAAAACTACAGACCTAGAGCATCTCGAAACGTCCATTTATATCCAGTTACGGGAAAAGATGGTGGTGTCATCTGCACATTTGAGGATCTTTATAGAGCTGTCCTGAGATGCTCGCCTGTGTCAACGAGGAGAAGAGGAGCAGAGAGAGCATGCAGCCTCGTGGGACTCCAGCGCTAGTGGTCAGGGGGATGGACGGTAAACTGTTCACCATGACAGGAATGATATCTGCAGGATTGGAAATCCAAAAGCCAGTGGCAGAGAGCAGTGTCGACGCCCATCTCCATGAAAAGCAAAGGTACACGGGCATCTCCAGGTGTTGCATAATGTCCTATAGGCAAATTGTAACAGATGCAGTACTGAGAAAAGGGGTACAGTGTTGCAGATACCCTCCTACCTTTCTGACTGATATTTCTCTGTTGCTATGGTAATCGTATATGTTCCCCAACCTCTCTCTCTGGTGGGATCCCTCAAGGATCAGTATTAGGTTCACTTCTTATTAGTAGATACATACTTCTGCTTGGTAACATTATTAGGAATTTTTTCTATATTTCATATCATTTTTATGCAGATGATAATCAGTCATGTCTTTATTTCACTCCCAGTCAGACTGTACAGTATGACTGCCTGGTAGGTGTCAGAAAGTGCATGGCGAACAAAAGACTTAAACCTCAAAGCAACATGTGAAAATGCTATCCCATGTTTTTCCACCTTACAAATGTCTCCAAGTTGCAACACATCGTCCTCAGTCTTCTCTCAAGTCTATAATTAATTTTTTCATTTCATCTTGTTTAGATTATTGCAATTCTCTATTCTGCACTTGCCGCTCAGACTCAGCTCAAAAGAGACTTCAGATGGTTCAAAATGCTCCCATTAGACTATTAAGCAGAATCAGCTATAGATCAAATATTTCTCCTATTCTAGCTCCTCCACACTGGCTCCCAGTAAAATATAGGATATGTTTTAAGATCCTTTTATGTACTTATGAGGATCTGAACAATCAGTCACCCACTTAAGTAAATCCATGACCTTTTGACCCCAACTTTAGCAAACAGGACACTTTGACCTTTGGATCAGTGTCTTCTTGTCATCCCCAGGTACAAGTTTAAGAGGAGGGGTCCGTATCATGAAGTAGAACTTCAGGTAGCCTGGGCTGGATGGACTTTATCTATATTCATTTACATTTAGCCCAGATTACCTTAAATAAAGTTATCTGGTGAAGCAAGAAATCCTGCTTTATGAAACAGGCCCCAGGGCTGACTGAGCTTTTGTGGTTGCTGCCCCAAGGATGTGGCATTGTCTGCCCATGTACATCAGATCAGACAGCAGTGTGGTGTCTTTTAAACATCGCCTGAAAGCTTTTATGTACAGTCAGGCCTTTTTTTGATGTGTAATATCGTTGTTTTATTTGTTGTGAAGCACTTTGTAACATTCGTTGAGGAAACATGCTGCATAAATAAAATATTTTCTTTGAATCTGAATTTGTTGAATTCCTGTAAAGGAATCTCTTCTGTGTTTTTCCTATTCAGGGTTGTCCAGAGCCTATTCTAGAGGCTACAGCCACAGGGCAGGGAACAACCCAGGATGGGGCACCAACCCCTCATAGGGCACACTCACATACCAATATACACCGATGGGCCATTTGGCAAACCAAGAAACAACAATGTGGCCTGGGGAGGGAACCAGAAAACCCCCCACAATGACACATGGAGGACATACAGACTCCACACATGGAGTGACGGTGGAGACTCAAGCCCTGGTCTCAGAGGTATAAGGCAACATTGCTAACCACTGCCCCACCGTGCCACCCCAAAACAGTCCCATGTTACAAGATGTGTTTAGTGTTTAAAGTTGTCTGCTTTTTTCCAGGTAGGATGTCAGAAAAGTGAATTACCAATGTGAACCAGTGGCTGCACTGGGAAATGTCATTTCGGCTGCCTTCTGTCTCCCCTATAATGGTTGCGTTGCTCTTTCGCATGAATGTTGCTTTCTACTGGTGATTCCTAATAAGAGTATAATGTTCGGTGTGGGGATCAGGCGGCAGTTTCTGAGACACTTTGATTATGCGTAGAAAGTTAGTTCCTCGAAAGCTACCAATTTGCATTTGTACCTCATTCAAATATGGGATTCTGCTTATGTTCAGAGGCGATCCTAGGGTCTGTTGGGGCCACAAGCAAAAATTCACTGGGGCCCCCCCCTCTAAGCAGTTTTAAGTTTATTCGTATATGTATTAGTTTAAGGTGTCAGCTCTCGTTCGCCATCTGGTGGCTTGGGGGGCTCAAGCAGCTGCCTGTCCTGCCTGCTGACAAGATGCGCCTCTGCTTATGTTGAAGTCCTCAATGACGTCTAGTGGCTCTGGTATTTTTATAGACCACGCTTTTGTGTCAGGTGACTAGTAACAGTACTGTACTGGATTTTAAAGCTGGTGAAATCAACCCATTGAAAAGTTATATAGAATACGTTGTGTTGATTGACTATTTTAGGAAGTTCTGCATTTGGTGATGCGTCTGGCTTTACAGGATGGGAACTCAGATGGGTTTAATGTTTAATTTACAGAGATTAGATTCCCCCAAGTCCCCCCGTCACTGAAAATTCACCAGAACCTCCTGTGCTTGTGTGTACTGTTAGGCCAGACATGTTGGTGAGGAAGTTATTCAATGAAAATGGATAAGTACCCTGACCTCTGTTTGTATACATGTCTAATGTGGGGGGGGTCAGGGTCTGACTGCACTATGGTACGGCTGTATCGCCGTCTTCCCCAGTACCACAGGTGCTGTGGTGCAAAGGCCTGGCTGTAAAGGAGTTTTGTGTGTTATAGGTTTTACAGATAGTGCAGCATGTTACCCAAACTCCCCCCTCAAAAAACAAACATGTTTTTACCTTTTGGCTTCCTGACGCTACCCTATCTGTTATATGCCCTCGAGTGTTTTCTGTTTTGTTTGCATTAATTAGTGTGTTTCATCATTTCATTTCTGCTTGAATCTATTTTTGACCACAATTCTCTAACCTACATTTCATTTTCTTGTTTTCTGTTCACTGGTTGCAATAATAGTATTCGATTATTCCTATTAGGGTTAGGCTTAGGGTTGCAGTTAGGGTTAGGATTAGGGTTGCAGTTAGGGTTAGGCTTAGAGTGAGTTTCTTGTCTGGCCTCCTATCCTCTGGGTATTTTTCCATCCATTTTTTGATTGCCTTAAATCCTTCTGTGATTGTGTCAAGACTATTGATGTCTCTTTTTCAACCGTGGTGTGTCTAATTCTGTCCAGAATGTCAAATGTGTCTTTAGTGTAGCTTTGTGTTTTATGGAGAAGGGATTTAGAAAATAATGCATTCTGCTGCTTTGCAGTTGGATTCTGTGGTTTCTCCCCACTGGAACGTCATATGAATTGGTCCAGGTGTGAAGGGTCTCTGTGTGTTTTTGGTTATAAATAAAAGATTCCTCTCTGTCTGCAGAATTTTTTTGAGATTATATTTGTTCCAGTAGAGATGGTATGATTTTGTGCATTTGTTCTTGCTGAGCTTAAATAAATTGGATTTGTTAATTACTTGTAGTATTCTGGGGTATTTCATTGTCTTTCCGCTTCCAGAATGTACCGGTCGTGGTCCATTATAATTATTGCACTGCACTTATCTGCTGGTTTGATGACTGTTTGCTTTGTGCCCGTTCTTGTAGAATGGCTGTTTCCCCCTCTGTGATAATATGTCTGTGTGTGTGTGTGTATACTCAGCTGCAACCAGCCACCTTCTCCATAACAACTACGCCCCCTTTACCGATCTCACTAGCAATATAAACAGCTGCAACTCATTTCTGTGCCAATTCCCATGGTTCATCTAGTCCATATAAACTGGTCAAATCAACAACCCACTGCAAGGAATCATTTCAGTGTTCAATTACCGGGCATGCTTCTATCGTCCTGTTTTCTCCAGAGTGCCTTCCTACCTCGTGATTCTGTATACGTGGGATCCCCGTTCCTCTGCCCAGTGGTTATGTTTCCCGACGCTTCCTCCAGTGCGAGTGTATGTGTGCCTCCGTTTTCCTACGTCTGCACTCGCACTTCTGACTCTGTCTCCCGTCTCTTGATTCTAATCTTAGGTTGCTCCGCACTTGGATCCTTGAGGTTTCTGCATTACAGCGTGTTTGTTGGTTTCAGGTTCGGATGAATCTTCTGTCGCCATTGATCTGGTCCCCCACCTCCCTGGGGATCTGGTTGTCTTGCAGTTCCCAGGTTGATTTCAGCACGAACGGAATATGTGTTTGTTATTATTTTTCTTCAGAAGAAGGCTTCTAGTTTTAGCCTTCGGTGGTAGATTTGTAATTCCTCTCTCATCTGTTCCTTTTTGCTTTTTTGAAGTTCCTGTTGTGGGTATGAATGTCATCTCTTTGTTTAATAATTTGATTTGGTCCTCTAAGGGGTTGAATTGTTTGGCGAGGATGACAATGCTCTTGTTCCCCTCCCTGGTGGAGTAGCTTGGGCATGTAGGTGCTTTTAATTTATGAACTGTATCCAGTGGTCGAACATTCTTCTGGCTGTATCTGCTGTCCAGTGTATCTAGTCCACTGTTTCTGAAATTCTCTTGGTCTAGTTACAGGATATAAGGCATGTTCTTCGTGACATGGCTGTTGATTTCTTCCAAGCTTCTTTGGAGTCCTTTGCCCAGTTTTGGTGAGTTCTAGATGAGTGGGATCCAGATCTCTGCTCTTGATAATGCCTCTTTTGGTTATTGGTACATCCTTTGTAGCTGCATGATTGCAGTCTTCCATGGGGGATGACCCAAAATGACAGAATCACTCTCTGAGTCCTAGTGTTCTGTTCTTTCTTTTCCAGAACTGCAATGTACATCTGGAAGTTCCGGTAGGAGACGGGAAGATGAATAGATTTGAATCTCCTATAATGATGGTTGACTCCGCAGGTCATAGCTCTAAGTCAGTGTTCTCTCTCCACTTCTATATGTGTCTTCTTGGTTCGGAGTTTGTCCTCAGTCCCTCCTGGGCTTTTACCAGTGACTTCCATCATGTTTCAACCGAAGTGTCTTGATAGATCTCATTTGTGAGTTCTCCGGGCTGCCTGTCGCAGTGGAGTGATGTCCCACCACTGTGCTGCCCCACGATGGAAGTCCCTTCCTCCTCTGCTCCAGTAGGGTCTGCCTTGTAATCAGCAGCCACTCTCTGTACCGCTCGTCTTCGTCCTCTGTTCTTCTTGGGGGACCTGATGTCTCCTATTCCCGAGGATGGCAGGGATTCGATGAAGTCCGATGGACCTGTATCTGGTTTGTTGTGGTTCTCGTATTGGGCATTGGAATCGTTTCATACATTTTCTGGAATAATTTCTCTACCGGTGTCATCTGTCCCACTGAAGACTGGTCCTCAGCTTCTTCCTAGCCCACTTTGCTGCGATCCTGAAGGTTTCCTGCCATTCCGGGTTGTCCAGCTTGATAGCTTTCCGATCTTCACTCTGTCCATGTTGTGATCTTCTGGGACCTTCGTGCAGGCCTGGAACCAGTCTGAATTCAACACATTCAATAAAATAATGGACTGCTATAAACATGAATAGGTTATCTATGCCATTTATGTCCATCATATCACATTTCTTTTGCCATATTTTATATATGGTTTGGACAAGAAGGCCGTAACTTCAAAGACGGCATCACAGTCCCTTTCGTCTTGGATTCATTAAGTGATGGATCATCTAGATGATCTGGAACATAATCCTGATGGCTCTAGGTGGGACCATGGTGCAGTGTACTATGTCTCTGCAACAGAGGTTGCAGGGTTCAGCTGATGGTGATTTTCAGACTCAGCTTAACCTTAACCCTAACCCTATTTGCAACCCTAACCCTAGCTATAACCCTAAAATCAACAGATTGGTTAATTTATTTTTACTCTGGGTGGGAGGATGAGAAAATATCCTAAGGAAAATACTTGGGAAGTCATACTTAGTGAGATTGAGAGTGTTTGACAGTGTCAGTATTAAAATCACACGGACACTTTTTTTTTTTTTTTTTGCGCGGGGCTAGCTGGGTGTGGGTCACACTCAATTGCAAATTTGCTGCATGCTGAGGAAACTAAACTAGTTTATGGGGTGAGAATTGCTATTTGAAGCAGGAGACATGCGAACGCGCCGAGACCAAATATAGCATCAAGTCTGGCTTTTACGGCTTGAGCAGACAAAAAAGCTAAGGCGAAACGAAACATAAATCCCACAAAATATTATCTAGCTCTCCCGTAAATGTTTTTAATTTATTTAAAGTATTTTATCTCAAGATTATGTCCACCGTAAGTGTTTTAAAGACATTTTTAGCGTGCAATACAAGTTCAATCTGGATTGAAATCATTACCACAAGACCTACTTATATTCTAGGCAAGTTCTAACACTTTGTAGTCAGTCAAGGTCACAGGTGGGCTGGAAAGGTCACGAGAGGCCACCCTCAGTCCTCCATGAACTCCAGAAGACCTTCAGCCCCCACCCTCGGTAAGACCTTCTGTTGGGGGAGTGCTGGAAATAAAAATGGCAGGATGTTTTACTGTATTTTGAATTTTTGGTGCTGTATGTTTAAACAGATCCTCCTTCTTGCTTTCAATAGATAATTTGCCAGCCTTGACATGTATAGATCTAACATTTCACATGTTATTCGGTAAGTGCGTTAATTGACACATTGAGGCATTTAAGCGATTCTGCTGTCATAATGAAGTTAAACTACTTTATTCCTGTCACTCTGACACAAGTATTTTAATGACACAGTCCTCAGATATGTCTGCAGTATTAATCCCACTGTTTTGTTTATCGACAATTTTTAAAAAGTGTTTGGGTTGGTGGGTTGGGTTTGTTCCTGAGCCATGGCCCCAGGCATCCAGTGAATGCTGGTGATGACGGCCCCCGAGCCGGGGATGAGTCGGGGGAAGCTCAGAGGGCAACACGGCGAGGCTGCGGGCTGCCGGTGCTGCGACTGGTCAGCTGAAGTTCCCCAATACACAGCAGTGTGCTGCTGGTCTCCCCCCATCCTCACTGCCCTGGTATTTCACAAACAGATCCTCAAACAAGAGCCAGCAGGGAATAATAGCATATTTATTCTGCAGGAAAGCCCTGACAGGCGATAACAGATAAATGGATGAAGCAGGGGGCTGCATTTTTTACAGCTTAATGTGGAGGCAGAGGGACAGGAGACACAGATTGGCCGCGGTTCCTGACATCACCATTCAGCTCACGGTACGCTGATGCCCAGCACCGATCGCCGCCATACAGCACGAGTCGTCTGGATTGGTGATCGATAAAAAAATGCGTCCTTGCCCTCGAAGATGATTAGCAACATAACTCTCCCAGCACTCCGCATAAGTATATAATTTGCTTTTGCTGAATTCCAAAATGTTTTTTTTCATACTTAAAGCAGTGAAGCTCCAGCACTGTGGCCCCTGGTTGAAAATTGTAGAACTAGATGTTTTACCTCTGCTGATGCAACAAGGCCACTATAGTACACTGGCATTTAACAAATCCTTGGATATCTGCAAAAGTCCTGCAAAACTGCAAGAAAATATATATGTAAAGAGCATCTGCTTTTGCATTTCTGAATTTGGGTGTGTTGTGGTGGGATTCATCTACAACTGCAGATTTTATCTTGATGAAATTTCTCATATACAGGCTTTGAAGAAGATAAAAAAAATACAACATACAATGGAATCACCCTTAAGGAAAAGTGCAAACAATGAGTCTTAAGGGATTTTAGCTACAAAGTATCTTCTGTTTGAATAGTTTGTGTGCAGTAATAGACGCTGTTACGTGCGTCATATAAAAATACATGCATTGATAAGTGTATTTTTATATACTTCTTGTAAACAACAGTAGAGCATTTGGTTCTTCTGGCTGTAACACCTCTGAATTTGCTCAACAAGTTGGGGAAATTCAAATATCTTTTTCCTCGCCTGCTAACTTGAACAATACATCTCCTGGCTTTTTGTGTGTGTGTGTGTGTATGTGTGTGGTGTGTGTGTGTGTGTGTGTGTATGTGTGTGTGTGTGTGTATGTGTGTGTGTGTGTGTGTCTGTGTGTGTGTGTGTGTGCTTGACAGCTCACAGGCAAAGACTGGGTGACATACAGATGAAAAACAAACTCCTTCAAATATGCTAGAATTACTATTAAGGGGCTTTCAGTGGGACCAAAATAGCTCGAAGATGAGATAAAACGGGAACAATGAAAACTCGACGAGAAATGTGGCTTCCGATTTAAGACAGAAATAACTCAGATCCCCTTTTCTTTCCTCCTGGCATGTTTCTGGAATTAAATGGAACAGAAACAGAAGAAGGGACCCGAAAAACGTGACACGATGGATTATCAGGGTAAGCATGCGTCTGGGAGCGAGGAGAGGGGCAAAGGAGCTCCTCCGCCTGACAGAAAAGGATCTGCAGGTTGACGTCAGAGATATTCAGAGCCATTACCCTCCACTACTAACACAAGGAGTTTTTTGGCGAAGGCTGTTAAAATGGCAGCAAAAATAGCCAGCGGGGTAAATGGTGCCTGTGCGGCCATCACCGCCAACGTACCTGCGGTAATAGCAGTCAATGTTTCCATAAGATTCCACCGTGTTTTATCGTTTATCTTTATCTTTAATCTTAAAACCCAACTCTCCAACCATCCATTTTCAGTAACAGCTACATCTTAACAGAGATCCCCCCTCGCAAGGGAAAACCAATCCATCACAGAGCTTGCACACACACACACACACACACACACACACATACAATATGCACATTATAGGCAATATAGAATCAGCAGCTCACCACAGTATTCAATACTGAAATACATTAACGTACAAATGATTCTGTTGCCTTCATTGAATAGTTCTAGAGGATGTTTTATTCCTGTTGGTAATAGCATATGCATCTGAGTACCTTATCAAGCCGGTCGGTCCTGAAACCATTTACAGTTATGTAACAGCAGTGTGACAGGCTACTGGTTTTGTTCATAAACATCCTGCACTGAGCCAGATGTCTCATTAGTTGTATATCAGTCAGTATAATCATTCATTCATTTTCCAAACCACTTTATCCTATTGGGTCGCGGGGGGTCCGGAGCCTATCCTGGAAGCAATGGGCACGAGGCAGGGAACAACCCTGGAC
>JAODKE010000138.1:19702064-19718521 GCA_026779605.1 Mormyrus hasselquistii | reverse complement strand
TGTATGTGTGTGTATACTGTACACAGGTGAGGTGAAATGTTTCTGTGCTTATATGTGTGTGTGTATGATACATACCCGTCCGCTTATAGGTGAGCTGGAATTTGCAGCGCTACATGATGCATGTGGGGTTAGCTGTAACACGTATGTGCATCTGTGCAGCCGGCCATAAAGAACATGCTCTCTCCCCGGCGAATAAATAATGTAAAGTGTAAGGAAACACTCTGGCCTGCGTGTCATGCGCGCTAAGTGCACGCACCGCTAACTCTAAGGGCTCCGTGCATCTCCAGAGCTTCTCTCAAGAGTCATTGCTCTCTTTCCCATCCTCCCATCCTGCCCTCCTTTCTCCCCCCTGACTCCTTCTCCTGTGTTTTGTTCTCTTTCTGTTTCTTTGCTCTCTGTCCCATCACATACCATCCGGCTCCCTGGTCATGTTCAGTAGTTGAAAGCCCCGTACGGACTGTGGCATTTCAGCAGTCGTATAAGTTCGTTGTGGCTGCACTGTGCGACATGTATCTGATGCGCTCAGCTGTGACAGTGCTTAAGTGAAATCGCGGGCTACGACGCAAGTCGGTATAGAAGAATGAGACATCGTCGGCGTTGGTTCGGTTAGTAGACCTGGGTTGCAGCATCAGTCACATCGTGAGATTTTTTTGTGAGATGTTTTCACATCGTTTGCGCTAAATTTCTTTGGCTGCCACCAGAGACGGCGTTCATCTCTGAACCCCTCTTGCAGTGTGATGTAGGACCACTGTTTTGGTGCCACGACCAAAGATATCACCACAGTTTTTTCACGGTGGTAGTCTTTTGTCTTGGATAGCCAAAAATAGTACACCCACCTTAAGAAACCTAAACAAAAAGTGATGACCTAGTGATGACAGCCCAAAGTGTAGATAAGGAACCTGTCAAATGGCTGACGCTTGTTTGGATGTGACAGGTTTATGACATTGGCGTGAGGTTAGAAGTCACCTCTCCGCCCAGTATGGTGTCTATAGAGACGGTTAAGGGTATCACTGAGCCGACATAGACACTCCACACAAAATAATGCCTAAATGAAAATGGCTGGGGGCGTATTATAAGAAGGCCGGTGAGTCGTATATATGGTTTTGTTTCCTCTGGCACATTTTCCCAGTCGATGCCATGCATGGCAGCACGAACTTGGTGCTAATAGTGGAGATGCCCCCGGAGATGGGTCGTGTATCAAATCGGAGACCCGGAGAGAGGCTGGCTGCTTAATGGAGCTATGTTAGACAAGTCTGAACCACAATCTCCCTCCCTCTCTCTCTCCCTCGCTTTCTCTCTCTCTGTCGTTCCTCCCCTCTGTCTCTCTTTATCTTTCCCGTACCACCAGAGCTCAGTGTGGGAGGCGAGCGCCCGATGTTCACACGGTTGAAATTCGGGGGCGGCTTTTGCGGCCCCTTTTGAAACAGCACGAGTGGAGACACCCGCTTTTCACGCCTTATCGGGGAGCCCGCCCGATTCACGTGTGGACGGGTGGGGGTGGGGGGGGGGGCTCCACATGCACCGATAATGTCATCGATGGCAGGGCATGAGGATGAAGTTGGAAGTACGCAGAAGGGTGGTGATTTTCACGCTTCTGGAAGAAACATGCAAGACCATGCGATCCAATTCCAGGAAAGACACTTCTAATTTACCTGTTGGTGCTCGGGACACATTTATGGTCCTGTAGATGAATCGTATTTAATAATTCCAGCTAAGTATCCCTCCTCTGTTTACGGTTGTCTTGGATGTAAATCTGTCCATCCAGCTGGTTTTAATTTGCTTTAATTTGCTTCTTCTGGCAAGGTCTGCCGAGTAAATAAATCCTTAATATTTATGTGCTTCGTTTTGCTCTTACTGTCAAATGCATTATATTTCTGGCTACACAATTAAGAGCATTTCTCACAGCTATAAAAGCACACATGTGTCCTCCATCTTAAGCAGCCTGTCCCTTGAAGTGCAGGTAGGGGACCCCAGACAGAATGCCTGTATGTAAATGGACACATACAGCTTCACCTCTCTGAACATTATTTTTGCCTGTGGGATGAAACCATGTGGAAGAAACCGGCATGAAAATAGACAGAACATGGAAATTCCATACACGCCACGTCGGTTACGGGAATCACCAAGGAGGCGTGAGGCCGCATAGCTAGCAACCATGTTGCCCAAACATGTAGTCTATATATGTAACTTTGTGTATGTTTCTAACTATAGAAAATAGGTGATGATTTGTGGCTCTCTTTGTGTTTTACTATTGAGGATGCAGAGGATGCCCATTCTTTTATACATCCTCTGTTGCTCTGTAGGAGTCTCTGATTACTGGAGAGTAGCATTACCAGTGGCCTGCATGCTCGGGCACGGAGTGGGGAAGCAGCACAGGAGCTGGGGAAATCAGATGAATGAGGGAAACACTGGACTAATCAACAAGAATAATCAACAGCTGGTAACACGAGGATTCCACACGAGGTAGATGAGGGGGCGTGGCTCACGGGAGGAACAGACGAGCAGGGCATGACAACTGGGGCCTGATCTTTTAAGGGCACAGTGGCTGGGCTCACAGAAAGCACCCTTTAAGCGGGGTGATGTCTGGCCCCCAATCGGAAGGTAGCATATTTCTTCCAGGCGGTGAGCTTACGCTAATTTCTATGGCCTTCCCAGAATTCCTCACGTCCGTTCGGTGGATCATCGTGGATCTGAGCAGGAGTCGCAGACACACTGCATTGTTGTCACCGTTGTGAGGGATGTATATGTTGACTGATTGGGAAAATACTGTCAGCCCCAGTTGCATGATCTTACTTCCTGAGCAAATATATTGCGAATGAATCGCTCAGTTTGCATATTGATACAGTTAATTAAAATTTCAGAATGCTTACCTTGATATCTCATTTATGTTTATTCAGCAGAAGCTGTTGTCCAAAGTAACATGCGAGTGTGGTATCTCTGCTGGTTGCCTCATGTGAGACGATCTTTGTCCCGTTTTCATGGTTCACTAGAATGGGACTGTCATGCTTTTGCAGTGGGAGTTTGTGGAGGATCCTTTCTCGCTTCTGAGTCTTATTTCTGCATGCTGAGCCCAGATGCTGAGGCTGTGGGGCAGATCCCAGAGCTCACTCTGTCCCGGGAGAGAGACAGGGTGACTCCAGATTTCCTCTGAGCCTTCGTAGTCTCATGCATTAACGAAAAGCCGTCTTAGTCGTAAAACCCTGTTTTTTGACCTTACGGTAAGTTTTCACCGCGACAAAGGCAGTGCCGGTGACCCCTGTCCTCTTGTGGATCCCTCACCGCTGTGCTGAAAGCAGTCTCAGTGATTTCCGTCGTCCTGGTTGCCCCCCTCCTGACTGTGATGGTGAAGGGGATAGCCAGTATGTCAACAGGCCGTGTAAAATTCCTAGCTGAAGGTGGATTGACAGGCGTGATTTCTTTGGTGACCATAGGGTCTGGAATTGCTGCGTCTCCATTCCTCAGTTGACAGAAAGTCTCCATGGAAGAGTTAAACTTATCTCCCAGTGTATGAGGCGTCTCCACTGAATCTGATTGGCTGGCAAATCAGTCAGCTTTACTCACTGATGAACATTTCCCTTGGCTCGGGTCACTAGATAATCCATGTCAGGGAGGACACTGTGAGCTAAGACAGGGTTTGTAAACCACCATTTCAATTAAAAAGACCTTTCACTTAAGCACTGAGTTCTTGCTGTGCTTTGATTGGTTGGTCAGTCACCAATCATGCATATGTCACTAATATTAATGTGAAATAACTAGTTTTTCAATCAAGGAAACAAACTAGTCAAAAACACAAGAGAACTGAACTAATTAGCCAAACACAGGAGCCTTTCAGTTTTAAAGTAGTTTGTAAAACCTGAAGTAGCTCAAAGTGTCCCCCTGACACGGATTATCTGATAACCAAACCTTTGGCATGATTCCACACCGAATAAGTGGCTGGAAGGTGGAGAAATGGATGGAATTATTATTACTTTTAGAATTTTAGCGATTAATTGTTGACACACCACAATAGAATGAGTCCTCTGCATTTAACCCCCTATGTGATGTCATGACATAGCAGGCGGCAGCTAATTCAGCACCCAGGGAGCAGTGCCTTGCTGGTTGGGGATTCAAACCTTTCAATTATGAGTGTGCTTCCCTAACCATTAAGCCACCACACACAATGGCGGGTCTCAGGCTTTTGCTACAGGTAGCTAAAGAAAAGAAACGGTAAATCTAGGCGTTAGAAGGTGACACTGCATTTCATGATGTGACACTGCATTTCATGATGTGACACTGCATTTCATGATGTTTTCTTGTTCAGCCAGTGATATTAGTGAATGAAATGCCTCCCTTTGGCATCTGTGGTACTTGTTGGGGAGACGGTGTTTTTTCAGTGTTTCAGTGTTTGTTGCCGAAGCCGTAAGAGTTAGCTGAGTGTCACAGCCATGTATACTGGGCTTGTGCTCCTGTAGAGGGCCTGTTTCCATAGTCACCAAACTAGAAATCACACAAAAAGATTTGGAAAGGTAATTTTCAGAAAGCAACTCGCTCCCCCTCTTCCCCAATTTAAGTGGAACCTCTTTGTGGCCCTGCTTTATTTCAGATATTTTACCTTGCAGCAAAGAGCACTTTCAGAAATTCTTGTGTAGAGATATGGTAGTGATGTCAGTCAGAGAGCATTGCTCTCCGGGGAGGGGGGGGGGGTTGTTACTCGTTAACGGGGAGGTCTGATTATCTCGCCGACAAGATGGCACGATGGGGGAGTTTGAAAGTCACAGGAGCGAGTGTGTTTCCGCTGAACCTCTGAAGTGTGAAGGCCTAATGAGAGCTGGCAGCCCAGAGCAGAAAATGCCGGTGACATGTGGTACTCTATAACTGCCGAGTTATTTCAAGATTCCTCAGTCCCTCCCTGGACGACAATGGCCGTCAGCTAACGGCTAATGTACATGATGCGCATTTACAGGGGGGATTAAGGTATTGCTGGCTGTGCATTTATCATAATCTGTAAAAAGATTGTGCATGTACTTCTTTAAAAAATAGGGAACACAATAAGAGATGCAAATAGCCATGTTCCTGCTGCTTAAAAATGCGAAAATGATGATGCCTGACAGCTAAAAATAGTTCCTGTTAGACTTGTGGACCTGTGGGCACCTGGTTACTTTAGCATGGAAGAGCATGGAACCTACTTGGAAGAGGTAGAGAGAAACTACAGGTGCATGTTTCAGGTAGCATGAAAAATTATAAACTGGGCAGCGTTATGAACTTGATACCCTCCAAGTTGGTCAAAAGAAAGATAATCAGTAAATTGTGATGATGCGGCATAACTTTGAATATTTTTCAACGGGAAGAATTTCCTAGGAAGACAAGACTTATTTCCTTGCGAGGTAAAAATGAGACTGTGACAGTATTTCTTATTTATGTTTGACAGCAGCACGATCTGATGGTTTTGTGGGCAGCGCTGCAGCTTCGTAAATCCCGGGCTCTGGGTCTGATTCCTGTCCCGGTTCTCTGGTTGTGTGTGTGTGTGTGTGTGTGTGTGTGTGGAGTTTGTACGTCCTCCTCGTCTCCGTGTGAGCTTCCAGCAGCTCCTCCAGTTTCATCCCGCTGCCCATAACCATTAGGGTTTGTTGACCTGATGTATCTAAATCACCTATAGACCTTGAGTACGTGCCCCGTGAGGGACTGGCATCCTGTCCAGAATGTCCTCTGTCATGTGGTTTTTCTGGTTGGCATGAGCCCCGTGACCCTGCATTACTGGATGGATGGATGGACTAGCTTGCTGAATGTATTATGTGACAGCATCTGTAAGCCACCGATGCTAACCTGAACTGAGCTGGAGGCCTTTGTATGGAGCCACTCATGGTTGATGATTGGCATGTCTGACCCCATTTAGACAGATAATCTGTGGTGTAGACCGTTGCTGTCCAGAGGAGTCAGTGTTTGACGGCCATGACCAAAAGAGGCAGAGGGACCACAGTCTCCCTGTTGCTGTTGCCTTTACCAGTGAATGAATCGCTAATATTTACCTTCCAGCTTTCCCCTGTAGTAATATCTGCACACTAATAGTGCCGTTAAAGAGTGACCCATTTCTGACTGATATTTTATCAATATTGTTCTCAGCTGCAGTCTGTCACACGAGCCATAACCAGAGTGATGAACACAGCATGGTCTGCTTGGGCCCAGATACCGTTCGAGACTGTGCTCCTTTAGCTCTGAATTTAACTGGCTCCTGACTCTGTACTTAGAGACAATGCTAACAGTTCACAGGCAATGTCATTGGCCAATAGCAGTCATGGATACCAGTGTTCCGTGTTGAAGGCAATTTATATATCGTGAAATTTCTTATGCTGTAGTAACTGACTAAAAGGCTTCAGTAATGGGAAAGTGGACTAAGCAAGGCACTTTCTACAGTGGGAACAGCCCAGGGGTGATTTTAGGAGGGAAGTATAAAAGGGGCATAATTCATATGGCCAGGGGTGGGGTGGGGGGGCAGCCTATGAAATGTTTTGAATCTGAAGTGTCAACCAGAGAGGGCACTCTGGGGGCCAATCAGCTTTCACCTGGCGGACATGACCTTTTGGCCCTGCCCCCTCGGGGTTGCTCGTCTGATCCTCTAGCCATCACCTTTGGTTAGGAGGCCCGGAGAATGCGCTCCACTCTAGGATGCCCTATTGCCGTGCGGTGGCGTTTACCGTCGACTCGGCACCAGGGGGTGGGGCGAGCTAATCAAGCAACAAAGCTGGTGGCACGTAGTGCAAAAAGAAGAGCGTGTGGCTAACAGGTTGAATCAGCTGACTGTCACAGTTTGCATTGATTTGTTCGGCTCGCTCTCCTTCCCGGTCTTTCTGACGCTGTATATATTACTTTTGTTTTGTGATTAACTTCTTCAGCCCAGAGTCCGAACGCTTGTGCCATGACGCACTTTCTCAGGCAGCGTTCCAGTCTCGCTCCTGCTGAAATTCAGGTTTATTTTTGTTTCTCTTGAACGCTTTTTTTGTCGCCCTGCCTCCCCCCTCCGCAGTGTTCCTGAAAAAAGGAATCGGCGGAATGAAGCTGTCACCGGTTCTTGGACTCCCGGTGTTTCCTGGTTCAGTTGAGCTCAACCATCTAGGCTTTCCTACACTCAGGTGGGAGTAAATGTCGGTGGATCCAGCCCTCCGAGAGCCCCGTTTGTTTGTTCTCTGCAGTGCTCTGTGTGACTCGCTGTGCATTTAATTGACATCGAGGGAGCTGTTACAGGCTTTTTCTGGATTCTGGAGCAACAGCGACATTCTTCTACATCTGCACTGCTGCTTTTTGTCACGCCTTTTAGGCCTAAGTAAAGTTCCAGAGAACGGGGAACTGTAATGAGATCTGGTTTTATGAAACGGAGCTCATGCAGAGACAAAGATGGCGCTTTGAAGCTTTTGTAGTAGACGTTCTTTTTATATCTATTCAGGTTCCATTATCTCCACTGTGTCCATCTTGGGATATTTTGAAATGAAATTAGTCAACGATCTCAGTCTAAAATCTCAGCTGTTTCACCAAGTCATGAGTATGTATGTGACTGACATTCAGCCCAGGGTGCTCCCCTGCTCAGGATAGACTCCCGTCTCACTGCAGCTGTGTACTGGCTAAAACGTCTTGGAAGACAGATGCAGCGAAGGTGCTTCACTTGAGCACAAACCTCGTATTTCTGGGGTCCCAAGAAATAATCCTTGAAAAGTTGCGTGCACGTTAGCATAGCCTGCATGTGACCGGAATGTTGTGCTTTTTCCACGTTTTCTTGTCCGGATTAATGTGGTAAAAGCCGGAGTGTTAGATAAGAAGCTTCAGCATGTTTTATGGTAAATTATCGATCTTGCAAAAGCTGCGGTCCTGACAGTGAGACGCTTCTGGCCTGACCTGGGACCCAGCCCAGCTGAGCTGATCCGTTTTATGCGATAGGCCCTTGATGGTCTTCCTGGAATTCGATCCCAGGCCCTTGTTGTCTGGTCGGCTGTCCAGAAAGAGTAGTCAATCATATGCTGGCTTTTTCGGAGCTTTTAAAAGGCTTTTAACCTCTCCAACCCCTCTCTGTAAAAAAAAATACCCAGTCCTATGAAAGTATTATGATACTTACCAAAGATACATTGCAATTCGGTTTTCTGGAGAGTGGTTGGGGGGAGAGGCAGTGCATGTGTACCGGATCAATAACAACACACGTGAATTTGAAAAGAACTAATGATTCTGGTATGTGATTGGCTAGTGGCAGGCGTCTTTGCACGTGCTTTACCATTGCTCGTCTGCACTGTATCTAACAGTCAGCTCCAGATTTCACCTGACACCCCCCGCACCCCCTGTATCGGTGTCGCTGATGGGCCAAGGGTGGCGGATTTAGGAGTTTATACTATCTCAGCACCTCTCAGAGTTTAAGTAAGGGGACAAGGTGGCTGAAGAGTTAAATGAAGGTCATTCTGGTATCTTCCATCGGTCCAGAGCCGCACTAGCAGTTCTATATACTGTTTGGACAAGGAACATGTTATTAAACGGCAACGTTCAACTCCCCCATGCCGCAGTGCTGCCTTCAAAGGAAGCCCAGAGGATTAGAGACCTTTCCACGGATAGCTTCAAAGCCAGGGGTTGCCGAAGAGCCTCACAGTTCCCCGGGCTTCTAGGTGACATTGTTGGACATTTTAAGGTTCATGATGCTTTTTTCTCTAACCTTGGTTGCCCAAGTATCCGGACCACTGGGCTTGACTATAGATTTGGCTGCAAGTCCCTACCAACTTTGTTTATTGGCTTGATGTAACTTTGTCCATTCTTCATGACCAATTAGCTTAAGCTCTTTAAACTTGGCTGGGTATTTCTTGGGGAGAGCACATTTCCAGTTCCTCCAATCGTGTATTCTCCATGGCATCGTTTGAGTAAACCCACTTCGCCGTTTCCACATCGGTGCCGTATGTTGTTGGCTTGTGCTTTGGCTCATTGTTCTGCTGGATTCCTATCTCGCTTTCAAGTCGGAAAGAGGTTCTCCTTCGGTATGTTTTTGCGCTTCCTCTATTATCTTTTCCCCCAACAAGACACTGCTGAGGACATCCGTTCCCAAAACATAACGCTGCCACCTCCATGCTTGACTGGAGAAATGGTGTAGGCTTGGAAATATGCGAAATAGCTTTCATCTGTGCTCAACATTTCCCATTTTCTAAACAAAAAAATAAATTTGGTTTCCTGTTAAAATGATTTTTTTGCTCGCACATTTCATCGAGGTACAAGCTATAAAAAACTCTCCAGAATATCCTTTTTGGCAGTTTTATGAGTCATGGGTAAGCCTGTAAATAAAGCAGGGGCACTTGATCACAATGTTGAAGGTGTCTTATATATTATCAAATATATTGGTTAAATATATGATCATCGTCCATGGGCCTCTGATATTAAAGTGTGCGTCTCCTCAACTCCCACCTTTCCTTACCAGCAGGGAAACCTGTCCTCCCCAATTAAGGTCAGAGCATCAAAATATAGGTTGTGGGAAGGTTTCAGGGAGATCAGGGATGTTTCTCAATATGCGTATTTGACCATATTTGGGTTCTCGTCTACCTGTTCTACATCATCTTCCATTGCCGGAGACCAGTTCCGGTACTCGGAAACAGAAGAACAGAGGACGATAAAATTTCCCAAATGTCGTTCTTGCCCTGCCCTGAATGTCAAGGATACATTGGTTGCGTCCTTGTCAAACGAGAACATTCCCATAATTCATTGCACCCCAATTGAGTTAGGAAGACCTGTATTGGCAAGATAAGAAGTCAAAGAAAGGTATAGAATAGAATAAACCTTTATTATCCCACAAATGAGAAATTTAAGTGTTACAGAGCTCTTATACAAAAATCTAGTAAGAGTAAAAGTATCTAGTAAAAGTCTGTTGTTGGGTGTAAGCAGCAAGAGCCCAACTTACCGCAGTCTGTATTTTGAAGAACCTGTTCAATTAGGGAAACATAATTGGCCACCTGTGGTGCACATTGTGGAAGCATACTTGATGTCCTACAACTCCTTGATGAGATGGAGTTCTATAAAAAATGTCATGGCCTGAAATCAAGTCATAGCACCATTGAGGTCTTTCCCAAGGCTGTTGGCAACGTCTCCTCAGGTCTTTGGTCTCGTCTTCAACTTGAAATGTCATGTCTTCGCAGAAAACTGGTCACAGACAGCGGCCGGGCTTATTGCTGTTCAGCCCCTGTTAAAGGTCACCAGTTCGAGCAGCGTTAGGTCATGACACCATTAAATTTTGACCATGTGGCTGTGTCTCTGTGTTCCCCTCCACGTCTGCATCACTATACGTGAATTTGTGCAGTGCAATCATTGGAAAACAAATTTGGAAATGACTTTAGTATGCATTCAGTGCTCGTAATACTTCAGTGTGGGGCAATTGCAAATACAAAATTGGCCCCAAAACGCTGCAGTATGCGATTACTTTTTCAGTGGACTGGATAAACTGATTTACATGCGGAAACGTAGAGTATGCATGTCAGGTATAGAGTTAGATCATCTTCCAGTACAAATCCAAAACAGAAATCATTTTATAAACAAGTTTGATCGGGCTGCTCCCTGTTCGAGGACCATGTAATGGGATTTATCCCGGATGTGTATGCAATCATCTGCTGATGGAAAAACAACCTAACTTGGGTGGTTTCCTTTGAAAGCATTAAATTTTTTTTGTTCTGAGGCGATATTGTTCCATGAGATAACGTCACACACATAATGTGCTCGCATGTGAGCGACCTGGAGCTGAAATTTAGGCAACAGTAGCGTGAGGATTAAAATGGGCGTGACAGCAAAGTGAGCTGGGTGAACTAGGAATGACAGCAGGGAATGGGGCTGGAATGGGGGTTCTTTCGGGGGGACAGCTCAGAGTTGTATAACAGCTGGTAAAAATGTTACAGGTAAAATAATAATGCATGATATCCTAATTATTAATAAACTTTAAAGAATGCATTTGTATTCCAACGTAATCCATCCATCCATCCATCAATCCATTTATAACCACTGGAGCTCATTCCTGGAAGCCCAGGGCACCAGGCCGGGCCCCCCCCTGCTATACAGACATGTCCAGCAGTAACACACACAGCTGTGCCCTGCGCTGCGTTGTTTTACGCAGTGTGTGTGAGGGGAGTCACGCTCCCCGTTAGCGTGCTGCCCGCTTCAGCTTTGCGGCAAAGCAGCAAAACAAAAGCTGCCTAAACCAAGGGGCCCGCGGTGGCCCCTGTGCTCACAGCGGCCCCAGATGGCGGCTCAGGGAGAGCGAGTGTCCTGTGAGGAGCAGAGGGGACCAGCGGGCTGCGCTGTTCGGGCTTGGGATCGGCTGCCATATGGCTGAACCCGGCCCTTGCGTTCTCGGTGGCTAACCCACACTGTCAGGCACCGGGTAGCTGCTCGGAGGAGATGCAGGCTGCCAGTTTTCTGTTACCATGCAGAGCGCATGCAGACGCATCATAGCATGACTGACCCAGCAAGGGCCGCGTGAACTGGAGCTACGTTTTGTTAGCACTTGTGCCCGTTGAGTGTTGGGTCCATGTGTTTTTGGTGACGGGATAGCACAGAAGCATGCTGGATCATGCTGGCCCCACGATTTGGTAAAAATCTGTTATTTTGACGTTGCAGGGATTATTTTTCAGTCCCAGTAAAAACCTGCGACTGCAGTCAAACAACAAAAAATGCCAAAAGTCTCTTATTGTTTGGTTACTTATGGTTACTTAGGGCTGGGTAGGGTCGTCATTGCTGAGATTAGGGTTAAGCCCATAGAAATGAATGGAGGGTCCCCACAAAGATATAGTCAACCATACCACCTGCAGTTCAGAATGAAGCTTTACGTGTTTGAAACCAACTAGGAAAGCTGGGTTGCAGCTGGAAGGGGTGTTGGTTTGGCTGGCAGGTCAGTCTATCCTGTGGTCTGCGTGGATCCCAATGCCCCAGTGCAGTGGCGGGGACACTGTGCTGTAAAGATGGCGTCGTCCTTCAGATTAGACGTAAAACTGAGGTTCTGACTCTCTGAGGTCATAAAAGATCCCTGGACATCTGCCAAAAGAGTAGTGGGGGGGTCCTGGCTAAAATTGCCCACTGTGGCCCTTTTAAATCTGGTCTCCTAATCATCCCCAGTATCTAACTGGTGAATTCTCTCCTGCGGCTCCCCCACTTTAGCTACGCTGTGGTGAGCGTACTGGGGCGGGATGGCTGCCGTTGCATCATTCAGGTGGGGGCTTGGCAGTGGTGATGGCTGAAGTGGCTCCCCATTGGTTATGGTTAGACACTATTTAAATGTAACATTCATTTGTTCATAGATACCTAATCTGCTCTGTATACAGCTTGGACTGGGTTGGCATTTTCTGGAAGCGACTCCCCTAATTGTACCCAGTGCTGCAGGGCAAACGAACATTAGAAGGTACTTCAAGATTACTGAGTATCTCTACAACCCATCCCGTCATTCTTGTAAGATAACTATGATTTTCAGGACCCACGAACGGCATTTATGCTATTAATTCACTAGTATAACTGTACTCAGGCCTGTGCACATGTTATGGTCTGAGAGACCATCACACAAAATTTACAAAGAGGGACCCCCCAGCCACCTAAATCTACCAATCAGAAATTATTGTGTTATAACTACACACCCCCCCCCCCCACCACCATTTAGGCACCAGCCCCTCAAATAGTCCCATACCCCATAATTGTGGACTGCATGTATATATGTGTAAATAACTGAAAATGCCGATGGTTTAAAGGATAATCCCCTTGTTTTATATTGAAAAGGGCCTTTTTGCTGACACAATGAATGGTGGGAGCCTCAATTATTCATCTTGTATAATGGAAGCTTGATGGAAGCTGGTCATTCCTCACCTTTTCGTTCTCCCTACGATGCAGGCTCCGGATTTACCTTGGAGCGTCTGCTCCTAATCCTGAGGGCACGGAGGAGGCTCCAGCAAGGTCTGGATGAAGGTGGCTTATCTGCCAATTATGCTGACCGATTAGGCTTTCATTAGGCTTAATACAGTAAGTGAGTCTCCAGGATATGCAAAGATAATGAAGCACTACGAGGCTTTAGCGTACTTTCTGTAATCTCTTATTAACCGAGGAATTCATTTCTCGGCAAAAATAAGCATGGAATGAGCTGAATCCGACTGCATAGAGTATCTGGGGTTGGCACATTAGGTCAGGATTTTGGATGGATTTACCCAAAATTCCCTCTCATTGCACATTAGAGATATGCTAATGTTTGCATATTTTTTTCACTACTCTGCCTCTGTCATTTTGAAGTTATGGTGTCACATTTCATGAAGCACTTTACCTTGTTTTGCTTCTCAAAGCGAGCGAAAACAAACCAGAGCTCGTTCACTTTCCAGGAACTTGTGTTGATTGTGCTGAAAGTAATTCAACTTCACGCTACATAATCAGCATTGTTTAAGGAGCCATTTATGTGGAAAGTGTGTACATAGTCTTAATCAGAATGCCATCATTTCTGTAAGAATAATTGCAGCAGGGAATATTAAATGTTTAATGACTTTCTTGTTCACCCGTGAAGCGTTCTTCAGCTTTAAATGGTTTCTTATCCGCCAAAAACCTGTGAAATGGTTCAGTAGTGAAACTGACTCCAGAGAAACAAATTTACGGGAAAAAAACGGCATTGTTTGCCGTGTAAATGGTTCAGATAAGTTCAAATCTATCTTAATGGCAGGATTGCATTACGCTGGCACTTTTATGTGTTTTGGACACATGATACCTCTCTGTGATGCAGGTCTGTGGGGAGGGGTGTAGACTGGCCATGTGATTCCCCATCATTGTTTACGCTGATATTTTCTCCATATATACACATACTGTATGATGCTTCGCCCTTTATGTGATCCAAGCATCCACCCTGCCCATGTGACTGAAGCGTCCAATCCGGGATGACCATTTCCAGCTTATTTATAATGACCATGACCTCCCGAAATGCTGCATGGGTGCCAGACAAATGGCCGGCGCTGCGTCAGAGCCCCAGCCTGTATGGTCTGATGGGACGGATATGCAGAAGGAACCATCCCCATGCACCTGTACTCCTGTGCGAATCACATGATTCCTATTTGCCATTTACTCATGTTTTCCCTGCTATTTAAATTATGTTCAGTTTCTGAAGACCTCCTACGTCACACGGGCTTCCATCCATCCATCTTCTGTGACTGCTTGTCCTATTCAGGGTCACAGAGGGTCCGGAGCCTATTCCGGAGGCTAAGCGCATGTAAGGTGGAGGACAACCTATAGGAGGCGCCAAACCATAGTAGGGCACGCGCACACACACAGACACACACACACACACAACATCATTGTGGCAACTCTCCATTTATTTTAATGGGGAAAAATGCTTACTTTTTTGGTTGCATTCCCAGACCTTTGTGAGGACCTAAAAAATGGTCCCCACAATGTGTCACCTAATCACTCAGACAATCTGGTAACTACAGTTATCTTCAGCATGTTTTTGGACTGTGTGTGTGGGGGGGGGACCAGAGAACCACGCATGCATGATGTTTGTGTCATTTAAAAAAAAAAAAAAAAACTCACCTGCCTCCCGATGTTTTTTTTTTGTTGTTGTTAACACCAACTTCCGGACACTGCAGTGTGTGATTAATAGCATAATAAATTCTAAATGTTTATAAGCTCCAGGAAGATCATGGCTTCGCAGTTACCGTTTAGAATCGCTCTGAATTGCACGGAGCTGGAGTAGAAATGGGCCAAAGGGACTCAAGATGCGTATCCTTGGAGGCTGAGCGGCTGTCGTAAATCTCGTCGGCATCTCGTCCGGCTTCGCCGGGGCTTCAAGACGGACGGGAGATGGACTTCGGGTCAAGTCTTGCGGCAGTTATGGTGGTCAAGCGAAGGCTTTGTAAGTGCCCATTAGAGAAAGAGTCTAGGGCCCAAGAAAATGGAAAGAAGATTAAAGGAGATTGTAAAAAAAAATAAATAAAAAAGGAGCATGAAGTTCGTATATCGTCCATGAGCCTAAACTGCGAGGCACGACTCCCTGAACAGGAGGCCAGCATTTCACAACCGCTCACTGTCAGGCAATGTGGACACCACTACACCAGAAGCTTGTGGGTTTGGATTGTGGGACGTAACTGGAATAGTCAGTGGAAACACACAGAGACACTGGGGGGTGCGCTACCTTTCTGGTTCAGACGGGGAGAAGTAACCGGTTTTATTCAATGTGCCTGGAACTCTTAATTCAGTACAAGGACTTGGAGTAACCTGTATAACAATATTGTGCCAATCGATCATCCATTTAAGGCACCAGTAACGAAACAGGTCAGTAAAGTAAGTTAGAGCTCCAGGGGCTGGTTTAATAAAGCGGGATTTCTTGCTTAACCAGAAAATTTAGTCTGGGCTAAATGTATTTGAAGGAAGGTAAAGTCTGTTTAACCCAGGCTACCTTAAATCTGATAAGTTATTTGGCTAAGCAAGAAATCCCGCTTTGTGAAACCGGCCCCAGGTCTTTGTTTTCGCTTTCACATGGTAAAGCCTCAGCCAATTAGAATGCCTCCAGTTTCCCTCCAGTGACCCAGCAATCTCAGGTCTCCAGGCTGGAGCTCTGACTTTTCTCCTGCGTTTTTATCCTCTCTTCTGTGTAATTAAACGACTCAGACTGGGTGTCTTTTTTCGAGATGATGTTACTCCATGAGAGTTGTAGGAAGGTTTTATTTCTGGCTTACATAATTCTGCAAAGATGTATTTAGTGACTCAACCACTAGCAATGCTTCATGAATTTAAGTGAATTAAGTTGATGGTGAAATATGTGGAATACATGGAATGGCTGAGGTGGCACTGATCTATCAAGAACAGAAGAAATTAGTGTTTATTATTATTATTATTATTTTATTATTACTTTTCATTTGCACGTTTTCTAATTTTATCTTTTTTTCATGCAAACATACACTTACTACAAATGTTACAAAGACGGTTTTCATTTCTTATTTCTCAATTCTTGATGGCAAAGACTTTTGAAAACCTGTGTGTGTGTATGTGTGCGTGCATGCATGTGTCTGTGCATGCGTGTGTGTGTGTGCGTGCGTGTGTACATGTGTGTTTTCTCCTCTACCAGTAATCGTGATGCCAAACATGACCCACGGCCCACATGATCCAGTGCTTTCGGTTTCTGCGTGTCTGTAACCCCCCCGCCCTGACCCTCTGCTCATGTGCCTTCGCCCCCCACGATGTTTATCACACTTTTCTCTGGTTCCAGCCCAATGTAAACTCCCTGCTCCCCCCCCCCCCCACCCCATGACTCAGTTCAGTCTCCCTGGAAGCTGGTGTCACTCGTGTGTATATAGATCACCTTACTTTTTCTCCACAAAGGTCTTTGCAAAATCACAAACACTTATTAAGAACCCCCACAGGTTAGGTCCTCTTCCTCATTAACCCACCCCCCCCCCCCCCCCCCCCCCCCCCCCCTGGGCTGGAAGAAGTCCTTCCCCACGAGCAGGAGGGGGACGCAGAGCCTGACT
>JAODKE010000138.1:19652149-19672547 GCA_026779605.1 Mormyrus hasselquistii | reverse complement strand
CGTGTGGGGTACGGATGTCTGTATTCTGTATACCTGTGCTTGTGGGGTACGGATGTCTGTATTCTGTATACCTGTGCTTGTGGGGTACGGATGTCTGTATTCTGTATACCTGTGCGTGTGGGGTACGGATGTCTGTATTCTGTATACCTGTGCTTGTGGGGTACGGATGTCTGTATTCTGTATACCTGCACCTTATCAACAGCCCTATAAGATTGGAGTCATTCCCAGATGTTGATCCCGGAACCCATGCGCCGTTGGAACTCGTTCCCTGACCTTTTCTGTTTTTCAATTTCCTGAACCCAAAACAAGCTTTTAAATTCCCCTCTCCTCCATTCCAAAAATAAGGTCTCTCTTTTTTTCCTCTCTCCCCTGTGTCACATGACTTTTTTGCCACCTCCATCAAGAGCAAGTCTTTCAGTAACTTCATGCAGTCATATTTTAAAAGGAAGATGAATTGCAAAATGTTTTAGTTAGGCTCTCCGGCTTTAGTTTGTATTAAAGCATGCAACAATTTCTTACAATGAATAGGAGAAGAAGCATTCAGAATACATCCCCAGAAGACCTAGATTTCATCCTTAGATGCATTGCCAAAAGTGATCAAGGTTAGCTAGCAAAGCCTTTATACTAACCAGCACAGCCTTTATTCTAACAAGCGCAGCCTTTATACTAACTAGCGCAGACTTTATACTAACCAGCGCTGCCTTTATACTAACCAGCGCAGCCTTTATACTAACTAGCGCAGACTTTATACTAACCAGCGCTGCCTTTATACTAACCAGCGAAGCCTTTATACTAACCAGCGCAGCCTTTATACTAACCAGCGCAGCCTTTATACTAACTAGCGAAGCCTTTATACTAACCAGCGAAGCCTTTATACTAACCAGCGCAGCCTTTATATTAACTAGCGAAGCCTTTATACTAACCAGCGCAGCCTTTATACTAACTAGCAAAGCCTTTATTCTAACCAGCGCAGCCTTTATACTAACCAGCGTAGCCTTTATATTAACTAGCGAAGCCTTTATACTAACCAGCGCAGCCTTTATACTAACCAGAGCAGCCTTTATTATAACCAGCGCAGCCTTTATACTAACCAGCGCAGCCTTTATTCTAACCAGCGCAGCCTTTATACTAACCAGCGAAACCTTTATTCTAACCAGAGCAGCCTTTATACTAACCAGAGCAGCCTTTATACTAACTAGCGAAGCCTTTATACTAACCAGCGCAGCCTTTATACTAACCAGAGCAGCCTTTATACTAACTAGCGAAGCCTTTATACTAACCAACGCAGCCTTTATACTAACTAGCAAAGCCTTTATACTAACCAGCGCAGCCTTTATACTAACTAGCAAAGCCTTTATACTAACCAGCGTAGCCTTTATACTAACCAGTGCAGCCTTTATACTAACCAGCGCAGCCTTTATACTAACTAGCGAAGCCTTTATACTAACCAGCGCAGCCTTTATACTAACTAGCAAAGCCTTTATTCAAACCAGCGCAGCCTTCATACTAACTAGCGAAGCCTTTATACTAACCAGCACAGCCTTTATACTAACCAGAGCAGCCTTTAATACTAACCAGCGAAGCCTTTATTCTAACCAGCGAAGCCTTTATATTAAACAGCGAAGCTTTTATTGTAACGAAGAGCTTCGCACACTGGGCTGAAAATATTTTGCTGTAGGGCTTGCAGTGGCAGATTGGTGTTGGTCTGAACCCACTGCTCATTCTCAGTACATCTGCAGTATCTACGGCAACGCATGCATCCCATCCCCTAAGAGGTGGAGGCAGGGATACAAAGGGGGTCTTTGTATGTTGATGTCTCATTCTCGCCAGTGTGGGGAAGCAATTAAAAAGGCCAATAGGATGTTGAGTTATATCTCTAGGTGTGTGGAGTTTAAGTCAAGGGAGGTGATGCTAAGATTATATAATTCCTTGGTAAGATTCCAGCTAGAATATTGAGTGCAGGTTTGGTCACTTTACCTTAAAAAGGATATTGTTGCCTTAGAAGGGGTTCGATGTCGGGCTATGAGAATGATCCCTGGTCTTAGAGGAATGTCTATGAGGAGAGGTTAGCTGAGCTGAATCTGTTCAGCCTCGGGTAAAGGAGACTAAGGGGGGACATGATCCAGGTCTATAAGATTTTAACATGTCTGACCAAATAGTTACTTCAATATTAGTTCAAATACAAGAACTTGTGGCTATAGGTGGAAATTAGCAGGAGAACATTTTAAAGTGGATTTGAGAAAGCTCTTCTTTACACAGCGTGGAGTTAGACTATGGAATAGTCTTCCTGATAGCGTAGTGCAAGCTAAAACCTTGGGTTCCTTTAAATCACAGCTAGATAAGATTTTGACAAGTTTAAGCTATTAGTTGAATTCTCCCCAAGTGAGCTTGATGGGCCAAAGGGCCTCCTCTTGTTTATAAACTTCTTATGAGGCATGGACAATTGCAGCATAGCAACAGTGAAGAATGAGGACTGGATACAGTTATAGAGCAGTGTGCTATTCCACAAAGCAGGATCTGCCGGTTTGCTTAAGCCCAATGTGAAAAGCCAAATGTGAAAACTAACAGGAAGACAGGTAAGTGACAATCCTTACTTTTGGCTTAAGTTATCTGGCTAATGAAAAAAACCTGCTTTGCGGATGGCTGCATAAACTGTGTCAAGAGCAGACTCAAGCTGTAGCCTCATAGCAAATGGTGTATCTGTGACAAGGCTACAGATTATGTCTCCTCTTGACACAGCTTAGAGACTTGTGGCTGTAGTGGTTTTCCCGTAAGACTGAGATATAGTTTGACATGGACCATCTGGGACGTTTGCCCAATGAGCGGCAGTTGGATTGGAATGTCCTGACGGCGGCATCTGGAATCATCTGCTCTGAGCTGTGCGATTGCTGTGCAGCTGCGTGCTGTCCTCCTGCATGCCGGTTTCGGTGCGTCGAGGGGGTCATTGCGGTGCAAGCCTGCGTCTCCCTACATAGCCGTGCTGTCGCCTGCAAGCCCCCCCCCCCCGGCCCTACCCGACCCTACCACATGACCTCTTTCTTATTTAAAAAAATAAAATAAATGCATCAGAGAGGCAACTAAGTTTAACTGCAGTCGCTCCTTTGCAATCCTGCATGCCCCGTGTTCCTACTCCACATCACTGCCATCATGTGCTTCACAGAAGTCAGAGAGAATGCCTCAAATTGTTTTTTTTTTCTCTCCGCAATTTTTGCATTTTCCATCATGGTTTAGGAACCTTAGGTGAAAGTGATGGAGAGAAGTTATTAAAGTTATTAGTAATAGTATAGCCATGTTAAGTCCTAGTAGTGTCCTTGGTTTTTCCTACTTTGTCCTGTGCTACATGTGATCCAGTTCTTTCATGACTCTGACCAAGATATGCAGTTAGAATGATGGATGGATGGATGGATATGTTACTTTCTATCTTTCCAGACAGTTCCAGGTTTAATGTCTGTACATTTACATTTACTTCATTTAGAAAATGCTTTTCTTCATGGCAACATACATGTGAGGTGAACAGCACGTTACAGACATACAGCTATTGAGTACTACAGCAACTGTAAAACAGGGTCATCCTCGGGAATTTATGCTCATAGGCTGGTGGAAATCTCCTTTCACTCAGCAATGTGTTAAGATTTTTAGCTAAGAAGCCTATGATGATAGCGACAGGCTCGCAGAAGCGGCTGGTGGCTCCGTCAAATGCTCACACACCCCACCTATTAAGGGGGGCAGGACTTGTGGAGCAGAATGAACGTTTCATGAACATTTCAATTTCAAGACACCCAAAGTACTTTACAGTAGCAATGGGGAACCACTGCCAAGCCCCCGCCTGGATTATGTGACAGCCATCCTGCACCAGTACGCTCACCACACAGTAGTGAAAGTGGTGAAGGGGCAGGAGAGAATTCACCAGTTAGATACTGGGGATGATTACGACGCCGGATCTGATAGGGCCACAGTGGGAAATTTTGCCTAGGCCATCTGGGTACCACCTCTACACTTTCGACAGATGTCCAGGGATCTTTTATGACCTCAGAGAGTCAGAACCTCAGTTTTACGTCTAATCAGAAGGACGACGCCATCTTTACAGCACAGTGTCCCCGCCACTGCACTGGGGCATTGGGATCCACGCAGACCACAGGATAGACTAACCTGCCAGCCAAACCAACACCTCTTCCAGCTGCAACCCAGCTTTCCTTGTTGGTCTCAAGCAGTTTAACTTCAGGTGGACCTAACATGAACTGCAGGTGGTCCGGTAGCGTATCACTGCACAGCCATGTGCCTTGGGACACTATATAAACAAACATGAATTGTATTTGAAAAATCTTTAATTTGCTTGCCAGTGTGAGTATAATAATACTTAATTACTGAAAATGCTATAATACAATATTTATCTCTAAACAGTGCACAACTGAATCGTTAAACGGTATCAATCTGATTTTTTTTCCCGAACTTTTTAGCTTTTAATTTTGTTTTCTTCATGCAGTTGTGTCTTTTCTTTGTGTAAGAGCTGCAGAGATAAAGTTGAAGTGCGACTTAAAAATTATAACAGAATCAAACTGCAGCTCCGAGACCTGCTGCTCGATGTTTTGCGAGGTTCCGCAAGGTTGTTGCGGAAAAGCAGTCGCTGATCATTTCTGTGAAGCCCACTCCTGTGACTCCGGACCGTCGCCAATCCCAGCAATGACCGGCCTCCCCAGCCCTCGTACACCAATTCAGTCCAGACTTGTTTATTTCAACGAGCTGCTGAAGAGTGCGAGGGGGACAATCGAATGCCATAACACGATGTGTTTCTAACAAGCACGCCGTATCTGAGAGCATTAGACCCGCTGCCATAAAGGTGACCGCGATTGCTCGAGAGTAGAGCATGCTGGAATTCACTACAGAGTATTTTACGACCGTGGTGCCCTGAATTCATGGCTGATTGTCTGCTAATAAACTTCTGTGCCATGGGGCCAAGCTTGGTATACGTCTGGCTGAGAGGAAATCAGGGCATTTAACATACACATCAGATCCTTGTGAGATGTACACTTGGTGAAAATTAATGTTGTATCCATTATACAAAATCAAAGGACAGAATATACCAACGTTGGCTGGAATTCTGAGAAACAGCTTATTAGCCAGCCTGTCTGTGGCTATATTTTCTAAAAACCGTGATTGGTTGACAATACCGACTGTCTAACTCTGATTTTATCCAATGCCCGGAACTTTGTGACATTACCGTGTGGATGGATGACAATCCGGAATCATCCATTAGCAAATGCTTGAATTCTAAATGTGTGTTACTGACCTCCCAGGGCAGGGAGGGTAGTTCCTTGTCTATTAAAATAAAATGCTTAGTGCCAACTCAGTTCAGCCATGTAATTGGATGCTTACTCAAATCTGTGCTAGCCTCAGGTTTTAGTGTAGACATGAATCAGGCTTCCGCCTAGCGATCATCTATATTACTATGACTTTTGTGGTAATTTTCTCCATGTGAGAAATGTATTTTATTCTTATGAATGCAGATGGAAAACAGTAGTGTTGTGAACCACACAGTATCTGTCCCAGAAATGCAGAGACCACACCAGCTACATAGCGGGGTGGGGGGTGGGGGGCACAACTTGCATTAATATTTAACTGAAGGACCCCTGCAGAGATGTTGTTGCTCCGTGTTACCATGTTTACTGAGTGGAGTTCCACACCAGACTGGGGATGCAGTCACGCTTTGACAAAAACCGAATTCTCCACACACTGAGAAGTCATCCAAATTTAATGGGCGCCAAAATTCTGATAAACGTTTCACGCATTCTTGGGCAATATCCGCATCCGAAAATTGCCCGTTGCCTGTGAGCCTCGTGAGCTTACGTTTTGGTCACAGTGTGCTGATTCTTTATCAGACCAGAGAATCGATTGAGTAGAAATTGAAATGTCACGTATTTTAAACCAAAATAAATATAAGCAACAGTGTCCAGATTAACAACAGAAAACATTCACTCATGGAGCGCTTGACTTCATATATAAACCAGGGAAAATAGGAATCAGATTGGAGGAAATTAACAAAAATCTGTACCTCTTTCCACGGAAAACTTAAAAAGTGACTTGCCGCATTAAGCCTATTACCCATAATTTGGGATCAATTTTGGTCTCAGTCTCTTTTAAATTGCCACCTCGGCCTTCTTTAAACCGCCAATCCTTCTTTGTGACACGGCACTAAGTGTAATTTAGCCGAAGCAGTTAAATGATGTTGGATGTGGAGAGGCTTTTTAAACTGTCATTATATTATAAGGTCTTTATATGCAGTCTTATGATTCATTCATTGCCGCCATGTCGAGTTTTCCCAATTATAAGAAGCTCTTTTTGATCTTCAACCAACCTTCTTAGGTAAACTTAGCTGGATACTCAAAGACAGTCATTTATTGGCTCTTAAACACAAGTGTCAGGGAAGGTGTATGGAGTGGCCTAGCTTGCCTTTGCAGTGCTACAGGGGCGGGGAATCCCTGAGTGGCACGCCCAGCCAGTCTACTGCCCCCTAGTGGCCCCGCGCCCCCTTGACGCCCCTCATCCGCGTTTCCTCATTTACAGTAGCCATTCGGCGGTGCAAGTCTTTATTCAGCTATAGCTGCAGCAGGGGTCATGCCCCCCTGTGTCTAAGGATTTATGTCATGATCATTTGACCGCAAGGCCCTCATAGGTCCATAAAACACAAAGAATTGGATTATTAGTCTCTCAGAGAGAATGATAATATACTTATGAAGATGGCCAGTGTATAATCAGGTCCTATAAAACTATTGTCATGGTCTTAGAAGCGTTGCTAAGAAACCTCAGCTGGTTGGTCTGCGATTCAAAATCACAGGCTACTTCTAGAAAAGATCATTATTTTTTTATTTGTTTGTGTGTGTGTGTGTGTGTGTGCATGTGTGTATGTATTTTTTTTTATATATATATACATTATATATGTATATATAAAATGCAGCTACACGATATTGGAAAAATGTGATTTTATTTTTAAAAATATTGAGATTAAAAAAATAAATGAATTAATTTACCCAAATCGATTGTATTTGCAAATAGTCAAATAAGTCACTGCTGGTTGTGTTTCTGTGAGGTGTACCAACAAACCACTTGCTTTTGCTCGATATCATCTCCACGGAATCCATAGTATTTGCTTACAATTGTACAAGGTATGTAGGTTTTCCTGACATTTTGTTGAATCTCTCACGAATGCATCCATGAGCGATTGAGTCGGCTTGTAGAGCTCATGCGTACCAGGTCATTTTGAAGAGAAACAATCATAAAAAGCTTGCTAAGGTTTGTTTCCTATGACAGAGTTAAAATGTTTTCGTGAACCTTACACCGGCCACCCCCAATTCCACCCCGTGCATGTGGAATTATGTCCATTGAGGATGAAGGCAGGAAGGTACCATCATCGCAGTACGTGTGACGTGTAAATGGCATGTACATAACATGCAGTGTTGATATTAATATTATACAATGCCCAGGACTACTCACTAGCAACTAACTCCATGTATCCAAAAATCTTTCAAACGGGGTCAATTATGTTATACCAGACAGACAGACACACAGTAAATGCTGTAGACTGTAGGTTTTTTTCCTCTCATAGATTAGCTTTGCTGGTTATTGTCTGACCAATAATACATCCACATCACTTGGACTTCTGTAAGGCACAAATGTCTCTTCCAATATTTGTAAAGCATGAGTCTTTCCTGTTACCATGTCTTTGACGTTGGATAACATCCCATTCTGAATGGGCTTTACATTTGCACTTTTGATTCATATCATTATGTGTAATAATAAACAATTAAGAAAGAAAATCATATTCCTTCAGTGGTTTATTTTAATTTAGCTTTAGTAGTGCTTGTATAGAATCTGATCTGCAATGTGTTTATGCAGGTTAATTAGACTTACGTAAACATGGCAGAGTTACTTATTTTCAAGTAAAAATATGCAATTGAATAATAGTTTAGCAAAACAAGCCATGTAACAAAGCAAATGCCAGCAAAAAACAGCGTGTACAAGCCCAGCACTACACAGCTGACTAGAATTAAGTGTACAAAAAATCCTCCAGGGGCTGGATGGAGAGTGGCCCAAGTGTGCAACAGGAACAGCCGTCTGCTAGTAAACTGTACGTGTTCTATGAGTTAGTGTAACATGGTGCGGTATGTGTCAGTGCTGCCATTGTGGGAATCCCTAAGGTTTGGAAGGAGACCAGAGCCACCTGAAAGAGAGATTGGACTGGGAACTGGACCTGTGCCGGGTGACGGAAATAAAATCTACAAGCTAAAGTAAACCAGAAAATGACAGAGAGGAGAAAGAAAATGACAAAGTGCCAAGACAGGCAGGGGAGTCGGGGTTTATACCGCAGAGCTGAAAAGGACGCACCTATGGTCCAGATGTAATGAGGAACAGGTGGACGTAATAAATACAAAAACCTTTAAAATGATATTATTCAATCTGTTGTCATTATGGAGCTGAAGTTGAACCTATAACCTTGGATGTATGAACTATGTCACTCAATCAACAAATCTAACATTATATTTAGCTGAATATTAATAATGATGACAATAATTTTTTTTGCGCCCATTCATTTCAGGGCTCCTGTCATGCGTCATCAGTTGACCTAGTAACTATAAAGCTACAGTTTCTTTTGTAAGGTTAGCTTTTGCAAGTAGCCTGATATCGTAACCCCCTCGTTATTATCCTTTTTCTTTATTAAGAAAAGAGAGATTCAGCTTTGAGGGCTGTCTAATGGTTTAGTAGAAGATAAAATGGCGGCAACAGTCATCATTCCTCTCTGAAGGCTCTATATTGGAGGCGATGGAGGAAATCAGACTCGGCGAGAAGCACTGTGGCCTCGGCCCTCCAGGACGGTGGCTTTTATTTCAGTGTCCCGCCCCCTCGGTGCCACCAGCGGAGCCACCAAACCCTGGTGCCCCTGTGATGGGGGGCGGGGAACCCCCGCATTGGTCCTGTGCATTCTCATTACCGCCGACGGCTCGGCTTTTATCAGCGACTAATTGTTCATTTGTCTCTCTTGTCTGAGCGAGGGGGCCGGCTCTGCGACAGGGAGAACAAGCGTTATCGGCAGTCACGCGGCGGGGCAGCGGGCGAGTGTGATCGGTAATGAATTGTGAAGTAAAGCGAATTGTGGGGGATTAACGGCTCGTTTATGGGGCATGCATAATGAGGAACGTATGGCGCAGGGCCGTGGCTTGGGTGTCCTATTCATCAGTGCTGCCAAAAGCTGTCACCAGAGGCTGACTGCAGGCTGGTCTGGGTACACTGATGTGCATCCGAGGCTCTCCGGGTGACGGAGTGCGACATTACCGACGGCTGGGAAGGGGGTCCTTTTGCTGTGCGGAGGCTCCTTTGAAAGGCAAGGATGCTGCAAAACATCACCCGCAATTCCATCCATCTTTTATAACCGTTAATCCAGTACAAGACTGAGTTCATGCAGAGCAGGAGGTACGAACTGGACCCGCATCCCTGCAGCTGCGAGGCTAAAATGCTGTCGACTAGGCCAGAAATCTGCCCCCCTCTCCCAGTCGTACTTCTGTTTACCCATTCATCTATTCTGCTGCCATATATGTTGGTCGGGGTCACGATGGGGCCTGGAGACAATCCCAGGCTGCACAGGACACATGGCTATCACCTTGCGTGGAAGGCCAGTTCTTCTTATGACATGCACGCTCGCACAGTCGTGCACTGTGGGCAACTTCGAGAAGCCCGTCAGCTCAAATGCATGCCTTTGGACCTTTAGGAAGTCCGTACAAGGCAGGGAAAACAGCATGTGACTGCAGTGTTACCCCCGGAGCCATGCCGTGCCACTCTCATCAGCCGTCAGAAAAAGACCCCGGGTCTCGTGATATGCCGTGGGCCCGACCGGATCGAGCTATGAAGCCCCTGAATTACCTGCATCGCGGACGACGGGAAATGATCATCAGTTTTCTTGGTAGGGGTGCCCTGAAAAGGATTTGCCATCCCAGGCTGTGGTGCACAATGTCACAACGTGGTATGATACTTCAGAGGAGAGAGAATCATGCATCTATCCATCTTCTATCCATTTATCCAGTACTGGGACACAGTGATCCTGGAGGCTTTCTCAGAAAGCACAGGGAGAACGGTAGGGTACTTTGTGGATGGGATGCCAGCCCATAATACACACTGACTCCCTCACGCAAGAAGTAACGAGATACAGAGAATATTTGTGGCTGGGACAGAATTACTTGAAATTCTGTAGCTAGTGAAAACTATGCAAACATGAACTTCCAAAAATAATGTCAGAATGGGCTCAGTTTGAACAATAACTAGATCAGTGTTTCTGAACCACTGGACTGTGGCCCAGAAGCGGTGAGCATCCTCAAGTGGGCGGCGGAACTGTGGTCCGGAAACGCGGTTCAGTCTGTAATGGACTGCTGCACGGATGCTTACCCAAATGCCAGCTGGGAAAATTCTCTGGTGAAATTCACCAAGGGAATAGGACTGGGCGATATAAACGATATATCACACATAAAAGAAAATCAGAAATGTATGAAAATGAGAAAGTTTGATAAACTGTCAATAAGGAACAATTCTTAATGGCACAAATCAGCCAACTATATCACAGAAACAAACACAATTCCAACCAATCATATGGCTGGAATACGTATGTAACTGACCATAAGCATGCGATTTTTTTATTGAATACCTCCTCAAATTGAACTTCTTACATTGTTTAGAAATAATTTCATCTCCTTTTCAAGCACAGGTCCTCTGGCGAGCCAAATTCAGCATGCTAAACTTAATTTTTAGGAAAAAAAAATACTTGTAAATGTTGACATTATATAAACCTGAAACTTTCTATCCATTTTAAATGATATTGTGATCGAAACAGCATAAATAGTAATATCGTATCCTGTCTCATAACAGCTGCCAGCAGGGGCGGATTAACTTATCTGTGTAGGCTGACATCAGCACGGACACTCAGGTGTTGCCGATCTAACTAGTCGACCTAACTTTGCCAGTGCGGGGCAGGACCCAGACGATTGCCAGGGCCCTAGGCTGTAGCCTTGGATTGCCTGTGCATTAATCTACCCCTGATTGCCAGGCAGAATAATCCTTCCTGTTTGTTTACATGCATAGCAAAGCACCCACCGCTCAAAACTGACGTCGGTGTTTGTACCGGGTGTGCAGTGTCCCCGTCACCAGGCAACAAAAAATGACCATAAAACAATGATTTTATCGTTACTGTTATTTTGTCATAAATTTGTAGGCAAATTGCCGTGGATGAAAAGTATGTGGCCTCCAAACTGAATCACATGACCCTTGGAAAGCGGCAAACATAACGACACGGGTCGCTCAGCAAAAGTGGAGCTATAAAGTAAAGAAGTAATGGTTGAAAGGACTGAGAAACGCTGAACACAACAGTGAAATGGAGGCCATGTTTACAATCAGTGAATGCTTGATAGGTGGATCAGTGACTCTTTGTTTCTGGCGGACATCAGGGTGCTTTATTTCACCAGATCTTTGTGGACGTCAGCATTGCAGTCAGTGTAAGTGTTTTCCTGGGACTCAAGTCCGGGCCAATTAGGTTTTACACTCTGCTGCTCAGCCGGATTTTGTCCCTTTTCCCATACAGTAGAGTAATTTCCCCATATCTATGTTTTTTTTCTTGCATGCCGCAGTGACAGGCCACTTTGAAAATTAGCTACATACCGTCATTTTCATCCACATCTGTTATTAACTCCCCATCTTCGCCTAGCTGTAATGGCCCTGGACCAATTACAAACCAAATTCTTAACGAGTTGCTTGTTCAGCTGAAGTGCCTGCTAATTGGTGGAACCGAAGGGGCACTGTGGGGGATCTGTGCAAATCAGGAGAGTGGGCTTGTGGGGCGGTGGGGGGAACAGCTGTTTGTGAGGGCGAGGAACATTTCCTTGGATGTACCTTCGGAAAGAGGGAGAGGGAGAGAGGGCGCCACCAGAAGCCTGTGAGGTCGCTTTCTGGGAGCACAGATAAGGAGGGGAACCGCTTGTCATAGGATCAGCAGTCCAGCAAACGCACATCGCCTGTGGGTTTACGGCAGGGATTTCAAAAGGAGAGGAACATCTGAACAGCTTCTGTAGTGAATCGAAACGTTTCCTTATAAGGATTGGTCCTGCCATACATTTGCATTTGGCTTAGTCCCAGCTGGTTAAAACCCAAGGCTGTACACAAAGCTGCCCCACTGCCGTTCTTTTGTCCTGAGAGGGCATCGTGGGGAGGCCTTGGTGAAGGGATGCCGGGCCTCGGGCTGGCACAGGCCTGTTCAGGGTCCGGTCATCCCTCCGGAGAGCGCCGGAGGACCTCTTAGCTGGGGGGATCCTGTGAGAGTCATCTGGCCACTTTGGGGAGAGAGCAAGGGGAACATACCGATTCTACTTCTTTATAAAGCAGCCCAGATTTGCTGATGGTACCACACCTGTTTTGTGTTCCATACCACAGGTTCTTTACTGGCTTCAGGCCTTTACAGCCACAGGAACGTGCTAAAATTCAGATGAGTTACTTAAAGTGATCAAAATAATATACATGTAAGCTGTTCCCCTTATGACACATAACTGTTTGTACAGGCGAATCAGCTGCTCCTCTTTCCTCCTGGAATCCAAAAACGTGGCTGGATAGTTGGTATCTCCCATAATGTTTACTTTACTGTGTCTTTACTACAATATTTCTACAGGTTCTAAACATCTACGCAAAACCATCACATCTGGAATATGCGATTAAAACAAAGGATGTTAAAGAGAAATGGCTTCCCCTGCGCGGCCTTTCTTGGCATGTGTTCCACGTCACCTGTGATTGGCTAATGGCCCCTATGATGCTGTCGTGGATAAGCACTATAGATGATGGATGCATAGAAGGTCTTAACTGCGAAACTACGGAAAGCTTTGGAGCTGTTCTCCAAAGGAAGCTGCTGTGCTTGATGCTGGATTATACAGTGTGTGGTCACAGTGTTGATCTTAGTCTTAAGATATATATCTATGAATTTCTATACTGGCCGTTTAGGTGAACAAATTGCATTACTGTGTTCAATGATTGCCCTGTGCGTACATACACACATACGTAATTATAGGGTCAGTCATAGACCACCAGATTGCTCTCAGTTTGCGTAACGGCTCATTGTTCATGCAGTGTCAAAGGAGCCTGAGTCCTTTGAAATTATATATTTTTAAATTAGATCCAGGTGTTTGTCTCTCACTTTGAAGTATATAGTGTAGAATTTTTTTAAAAAGAAAATTTGAAGATGTTTGCGCTAAATTTCATAGACAAGATTACTGGTTATCATTTTTCACTTTCCAGAGATGTATTTTTTGTTTAAATTACCTTTAAAATTACTACTTAGGTGAGGAACTTGGAATGGAACGCTGTAAAATGACATATCATTGAGATTTCACAATCGAGATTTATCAGGCTTTATTGTTAGGGATCAGGGGGTCAGGATCTGATGCAGTTACGCATATTAAGCAATTACTCGTGAAATACATGGGAATAGAAATACAAGGGTCCCATAACGCCTCTGCTGTAGGTAGGAGGTACTTTTGCCTGCCACCTTTTTCAGTCATCTGGATCGCTTGTCAGGGCCGTCGTTTCACACGGGTCAGAGATATAGGATGCTGTTACACAGCAGTCTCATCAATCCCTTCCCTTGGCACAGCAAACAGACATCTGCACTCGAGCTGAGGGCCCGGGGTGCGGAGAAGATGGGGCAGATCACACATCCTAGAGACTTTGAGGTGCCAAAGTCTTCTGAGGTACAGAGTATAAACATGCCAGCGTGTAAAACGCTGTGCCCGCAGTTTTTAGATGCAAGGCTTCCCATCATATAATCGTTAGAGTTATAGATTAACCCCTAAATACTTTACAGTCCACACGTTGTCTGCCCGACGGAGTGCCTCCAGTTTGGGTGATGGAGTTCCTCAGAATCACTTTGGGTCACGGAGGCTCTCGGGCTGGGATGCCACCCCATCACAGGATCGGCGTGTGGACGCTGGATGCACCTGGAGGTAACCCTTCCGGTGTGATACCACTGTGACAAATTTCCACATATATATATATATATAACAAATTGGCATCAAAATGAGCTGCTTCAGACCCCCCCCCCCGTTTATTTAGGCTTTTTATACCGCGCTGTGCCTTTAAGAAATCTGCCCTACTTACTGAGCTGTCTGTCGGCCGGCGACCCACCCGCTCCCCTTCCCGGAGTTGGACTGCTCCCAGCCAGGTGGGGAAACAGGAAACAGGGGAGACAACAAGCGGGGGTGGGGGGGGGGGGGGGTTCTTGGTGGTTGTTTCCCTCTCCTGGGTTGTGTGTGGGAGCCACCGGAAGCATGGACCTTGCCCTGACTCCTCTCACTCCGCATACGGCACGCTGTCGTGTCATGTGACTGCGCGGCTTACAGCTAACTTCCCGTTTTTTATTTAATCAGTGCAACTGGCTAAGATGCATTGCAGATTTATAAATCAAACATGCGCTGCCCTGACTTATGAAGCTTTTCTCTTATGTTCCTGTCATATTGTTTTAGATTGCAGAACTACTTTACTGAGAATGCTTGTAGTAATGCATAAAAATTATATCACGGGGGTTTCGATGCTATCTGTATTTATTTGTGTTTTCGTTTTTCAGTAAAATAAAGCTTTGAAATCGATATACACGACTTCATCAGAAATACATCTATCCAGCCGTCTTTTTGTCTACAGCAGAGTTCCCAAATGGTTTTCCCTGAGGGCCAAATTCCATCAGCAACACCAAGCCACGGTCCACTGCCTCTGGAAAAATGTACTGACCAGAGGGCTCTGACAATAAAATTTGCCAAACGGGAGGGGGTTTGGTCCCTCAACAGAAATGTCTGCGAGGGAGATCGATGGCGTAGTCTGGATTTTCTTGCAGTCTGGTCTGGATGTACTAGATGGTGACTGTTGTTATGTAGGGTCACGATGTGCCAGGAAACTCTCGGTGCGATGGCTACGATACGTCTAACGTGTGTGTATACAGAATAAAAATTAAAGATAAAGCATTTGCCCTGACTTTAGTGCTGGTTTTTTATATTTTGATTATAAGGGACAAAAATGGTTCATAGATAAATGAAGCTGTACGGCTTCTTCTAGCAGCTCAGCTAGATAGTTAATGGCCAGCACACACAATGCTGGAAATAATAAAAAGTGTTTCCCTTCTGCTTCCGTTCCCCTCGTGACTCTTATTTAATAATGGGCTATAACCCATTTAATTCTAATAATATATTTTCTTCCCAGTAAAATTATGCTGTAGAACTGCATACATAGTAATAGCTAAACTGCAGAATTTAGTGTACAAACTTTAGCTGTGTGCGCTAAACAAAGTAGCTGGAAATTCTGGGCCCCTGCTCAATTTTACGTATAATTTGACATATACAGGGACTCCTAAAAAATGCTGGGTCTCCAGAATCTGCGGGAATATCCATGTTCCCACTCTAGCCCTGCATCCGTGCCTTTGCCAGTGGCCTGTTCTGCTGCGTGTCCGTTCTCTCTCATTAACTCCCGTTTACAGATGAGTCACTTGTGTAATTTCTTACGCTACCTGTGAGTCGGCGTAGCTTAAAGATGAAACACAGAGCCGGCGCATGCACTATGTCACGCTTCGAGGCGAAGGAAGACGCAGGGCTCCGAGGTACTTCAAGGGAACGGGGTTTATTCAGGGAATCCGGGGAGACGTGGACTGACATCACGACAATGCAATGACGAATCTCACGAGACGTACTCAGACGTGGACTAAATACACAGGAAAGAGCAAACGGAACAAGAAACAGGTGTTGACAATCTGGGAATCACGTGAGGTAACGAGGTGGGCGTGGCACACATGAGGATCGGACGGAGCTGGGCGTGACACACTAACACTCTGAACATGTCTGCTCATCCTGCCCTAATTACCGGTGGCACAGACATGGCACAGATACGGTACAGACACGGCACAGACATGGCACAGACATGGCACAGATACGATGGAGCATTGCGTCAGGGTGCCCTGCGACCATAAGGGCAGAAGTACCTGATAAATGGGCGTGGGGGGGTGGGCAGGGGGCTTCAGGTTGAATGATTATTTGGTTTGGATTTATTACTCCAAGCTTGCCATTACGTTGGTGAAATTTCAGCAATTTTTACAGCATGAGATTCCTGCCCGAGATTCCCGTCCAAAGGAAGCTGCTGTGCTTGACGCTGTAAAGAGGTTTCACAATCAAGATTTATCAGGCTTTATTGTGAGATTCCCGCCTGAGATTCCTGTCTGAGATTCTCACCTGAGGTTCTATCTGCCCCTGTCACTTGGCCCTGGGTGTAGTCGAAGCTCCGTTTTATGGCGAAAGCTGGAAATGAAATGATGATGATGACCACAGGGTTTTTGTTTTACCCTAGAGGGCAAAAATTCTGATGCACTTTTTTTTATTACGGATCAGTTTTGGCTGAATGCCTGAATCCCTCTCCAAGCTTTGGGGACCTGGAATCCGAATTAAAACTGTGCTTGGCCTACTCTTCTTTCCCTAAAATCTCAATGACTTTCAACCCCCCACCCTGCAGAGAGTGGCATTCGGGGAGGGGCTTGGTCTTCTGCCCTATTTTACCTAGATAAGAGGTCAGTGCAAAATGAACAGGTCCTTCTCCTGGCAAATGGACCTTGGAAACTTCATGGAAGGCTCAGCCCGACCTAAAACAAAACAACAACAGTCCCGTGCTTGTTCTTGGATCAGTCTCACTTCATCTCAGCTCCAAAAACCTCATGATCCTGAAACTGAGATTCTATGACACCCCCATTTCCCTTAATTTCATGCATCGATCCCAGATATTAATGTAAATATGTCAGTTAGTTCTCATATGACTTACCACTCGTAAATTAGATTTTATTTCTATACTATTTCTTTCTCCTTTCAGAATCAGATTCTTTATCGCCACATGAGGCTGGTGGACACTGGTACCACTGGCACTGCTTGCTGCAGCTCGAGACGCCATGACAACAGACAGTTAACAATTAGGGCATAAATAGACAGAGAGTAAACAGAATAGCTCTGCTCTAACAATGTTTTCTGTGCTTAAACGTCTACAGGTAATATTTTCAGATGGACCCGAATCTGTCCTTTCTTTTTCAATATTTTTTTTATTACTATTATTTTTTAGCATAAATTGGACTCCTAGATGACGGTACCTGCCAGTTTCTGAGCTGAGCCACCGCGGCTGTTGGGATAATGGGGTTCGAGCCGGCCAGACTCGCGACTTATCGCTTAGCCGGGAGAACGTCAGAGACACATTAACCCCGGATCTTCACGCGACCGCGGGCCCCGCTGTCCGCTAATGCTCTTATCTCGGCTTCCGAAATCCAGCACTGGATCCCTTTCTGCTATTTATTCATTGGCTCTTTGCCGGTGGTTTGGGTTGAGTAGCGAATGAGAAGTTGCGGTCGATGACTGGGGGGGAGGGACGTGATATACGTTTGTCACGTGTAGGGGGAGCAGCAACATGTGGTCTATAGGAGATTAATTTAACAGCCAGTGGGTGAGCAAAACACCATTAGAGGAAAAATTAAAAATAGTAGTCACAGTTTCAGGTTAAGAAGACACACAGATGTGTTGTGTGAGTGCTGTGTTATAATTTAGCAGTGTGCAGGGTGATGTACAGGGAATCCCTTTCTGTCACTTCTCTGTCACTCTGTCAGAAATTATAACCCCACCCAACCTTGTTATACAGGTAGATATGAATTAACAGTGATTTTTCAAAGAGTGACTTTTAAAAAAATAAGGTTACATCTGCTCGACTATCTAGGAACTCATTCAGGGCAATCAGGGAATCGGCAAGACGAACTCGTGCGTACGTCACACCCCCTGTGGACCCCCGCCGCTGCGTGCCTGTGCCTAAAGGCTGCTTGCGAGCTGTCTTTCAAGCCTCTCACTGTCTGCGCTCACAGACTTTGTCGTAGCTGTGAGTTGATTGAGCTGTCTCCAGAACACAGCCAGCTCCTGACTCTTCCAAAGGATCCCTTTCAAAATATTTCGACTCCTGACTTTGCTTGGGCTGTTAGTGTTTCTTGATCTGTGCTTTTAAGCAATGTCTGTTCCAGCATAGAAATTTATCACATGGTAGTTATGAGTACCTTGACACAATGGAGAGTCAGGGACCTGGGTTTGGGTTTGGGCTTTCTATGTGTGCTTAGTTGTACAGTATTATCTAGCACATGTTTTCTTGCAATATCTCTTTACTCTGATAATACCTTACCATCACGTGGGGTTGCATGTGTCTGTTTGCGAAACTCCATAAATAGTCCATGGACTATACAGCCTCTTTCAGTACAGATACTTACCTAGCATCAGAACACAGTGTCCTGCGCTGGGCTGCCATAGCCACCAAGTTCCAAAAATGGTTCAGACCGCTGCGGTATGTCTGGGAGTCTACAGATAAAAGAGAATGTAGTTTTATCCTGATCATAGGGCCTGACAAGATGACACAGACAGCTTGGCTGCTCTTAGGCGTGATCGTGTTGAAGAACAGAGCATCTTTCTATCTTTTTTGGTATTTGATTTTTTTTTCTTTTGGCTACATTCTCTTGTGCTCCGAGCAGATTTATGTGGCCTCAGTGTTGCTGTGAGAGAAGAAAAAGGTCCGAGCCCATGTTGTCTGTGTTCAGAATGGAGAGGACCATTTAGATTACATCAGGACATTCTGGCTTCCTTGATACTTGTTATCTGTCATGCAAGGTTTGGAAGTAGGTGCCGAACTGAATTAATTACCAGCTTTGTACAGAGGCCCCTTTGACTGACTGATGTATAAACCCTGTCCCATCCAGATCCCGGGAGTGTGATATGTTAAGAGTCCATTCACATTTCTGAGGAGCGAGATGAAAACCATCGCTTTAACAATCTTCTGTTGGAGGCTCTAAAACCAAAAATGTAAATAGACAGTGGGAGAGTTTTCAGTTTCGGGTTTTTGGCCAGTGCTATTTTGAAACTTTGCAAAGTTCTTTCTGGTGCGGGATTACCTTGCCATTTTGAAGCGGAGAGTGTTCTGAGGGAGCCGTGTTCAGGCGAAAGAGTTTCTGCTGAAACAGCAACTGGCTATAAGCGTCTTTCATTATTCAAAGACGTTTGGCCACACAGGCAAACAGCGGGAAAGGACCACAGCGGTGGATCCCTTATATGCTGAGTGTCATTCTTGATCTTCACTTCCTCTTTGTTCAGTTCATTAAAGCATTTTGCAGGGCAGTAATACGGCCCCTTGCCATGCAGCGTGACTCCAGGGTACTGAAGATGGAAGGAGGACCGGGAGCGATACCATGTGAACAGAAATGAACAGTCTATGAATATTAATAAAGAGATTATGATCAACGAGTCTGCATTTACGACGGGAAATATTTCCCCGAAAAGAAATGGTGGGGGATAATAGTGTCGGTTTTGCGGGGAGAGTGCTCCAGTCATAATTGGCTTTCCGTGAAATTCCATTAAACGTTCGATCACCTGTTCTGTGCAGAAGTGTCAGGCCTGCACTGCAGAAAACAAAACTGCACCTGAGTGGCTGCTGATTATTATTCTCTGCTTATTCAATTTGGCGCGTTTCATTGCGCTTCCACTCCCTCCAACGTCGTACGGCGCTGCCAGCAGAGCACTACAATTGTTAAGATTATAATTGTTTTAATGTGTTTTTTACTACCTAGGTAATGTCATTAATCAAAACATTCAAACCAAGGGTATCAGATACACTCGTTGTGCTAATGACAAGGGCTTGTGGTTAATCTAAAATATAACACAAGTACAATTCAGTTGATATGGTATTAATCTTGAACAGACAGGGCCAGCTATGAGGTCTGCTATATTTATTTGGTTGGTAATCCTGGAATTTTAAACTTGAAAGTGCCCTTTAGTAAGGTTGTCATTTTAGATAGAGCCCTTTATAACATACTTTTTAAGTATACTGAGCTTCACTTTATAATCACTTTATAGTAGATAGTACTCTTCACACACTATTTTAATTACTATAGTGTGCCACACAGTGCTTTATAGCAAATACAACTTTTCAGCTGTAATTTTATTCAGTGTATTGCCTATGAAACGGGATTTTATATAATATAGTGACTTTCTGCGTATCCTGTCATATTGTGGATTGTGTAGTATAGTGCCTTTCAGTGTGTCCTGTCATACTGTGGATTGTGTAGTATAGTGCCTTTCAGTGTGTCCTGTCATATTGTGGATTGTGTAGTATAGTGCCTTTCAGTGTGTCCTGTCATACTGTGGATTGTGGAGTATAGTGCCTTTCAGTGTGTCCTGTCATACTGTGGATTGTGGAGTATAGTGCCTTTCAGTGTGTCCTGTCATACTGTGGATTGTGTAGTATAGTGCCTTTCAGCATGTCCTGTCATATTGTGGATTGTGTAGTATAG
>JAODKE010000138.1:19634095-19646629 GCA_026779605.1 Mormyrus hasselquistii | reverse complement strand
AGAGCGAGGGAGGCGCTGACAAGCACAATGAGAAGAAACCTGGCATGGTGTTGATGTCCGATGAGGACTGTTGGCCTCCTCCTTCTGTTGGGGAAAACAAAGTTGGAAAAACAATCCGTTTGCCACCTTTTGGGGAAGGTGATGCTGGCCGTGTGACGCAGGCAGACGGAAGGAAATCTCCCACTTATGAGGAATTCGGTGGATAATCACTTGTCATATAGATCATATAGATCCCTGTGTTCTCTTGCCGTCACGCAGACTCGATTGATTGCCCTTACAGCCATTTCGAGATTCACGATGCTTGATTGGCCCATATGCAACAAGTGATTCAGAATGCTTTGCTCGTTCAGCCGCGCCCAGCGCAAAGAACGGCTAACAGCAAACAGATTATAAATAGACAATAGGCATGAATAATGAAATAATGTCGCGCTTTTCCTCTCAAACGCTTTCCTTTGATAATTGTGTCTGTACGGTTCACCATGAAACATTAATACTGGTGCAGCTACACGCAATGTTGGTGAACGGGGTTGACTCAGATAATCGTGAGCGCAGATATGTGCCTGGCTTTATTATCATAATGCCATCTGTAAAACTGTAAAAATGCTTTAAAGTAGGGGTGCATTTAATGTGATTAAACGGATCATGTATTGGCTCCCTACTTCCCAGTGCTAAGGCATTAATGCTTCCATTCCTTTATTGCAATCTGTTACAGTGCCAGTCCTTCACAACCAAAGTCATTAAAATGCAAAGTATGCAACTGAAATAAAGAAAAATATTTTTTCAAAAGGCACTTCACTTGGAGAGCGGTGGGGGGGGTGGTTACAAATTCCATATGTCAATCCATACAATTAGAGACTAATAAAACAGATTTTTCTTAGCTGATTATATAATAGTGGTCATTCAATTCACGGAACGTAACGCAGTTCTTTGAATCCAACTTTGAGATGTTACTAAGTATAAAATAAAAACGATTTTATCATTTCGCTAAATGTAAGCTATGCATATATTACGTCTGATCCGTTTGTCTTTTGTGACTGCTTTTCTGGTAGAAGGTGATGGTGAACCCGCAGCGAAGCTCACAAGGTACTGTAGGGTACACCCAGGACCTGCCAGCGCGTCAGCAGGGTGCACAACTGCACACTGTGACCAATTCAGAGCCTCTGTGCTATTGGACTGCGGAGGGACAGCTGCTGAATTATGGGTAGGAATTGTGCCAACATCAGCGGTGGCGTGAAGCTGCACTAACGTCTGCTGGAGCACCAGGCTACGCTCTTCTTGCTAATTATTATTTTGAATATTTTCTAATTGTTGACAGATTAGCAGTGTTTTCTAGCCTAATAAATGCTGTTTGTAAGTGTTTAAAAAAAATTATAGAATGTCGGGAGATAACAGGCTAGCCGGGCGTCAGGTGATGGCGGAGGTCCCCCCTCACCTGGTGGAGGGCTGAATCCCTTGTCGTTCTTCTGAAATTGTTTCTGTGGGTGGGGCTCAGATGTAGAGATTTAAGCCGGACGCCGGCACAGTATATGTGGAGGAGTTGGATCAAAGTAAATTTGCTTAGCATTTTTTCCCTCAGAGACTCGACGGAATCACAGCCAGGGCCGATTGCTTGGGCTATACTGTATAAACCCCCCCCCAAGATTCACGGTGAATGAATTTCTTTAGACCATAGATACAGGCTTTGGTGGACCCGTTGGAAGGATATAATTTTTTTGGGGGGGCGATCTCATTTTCATCCCTATGCCCCTGGGGAGAAATAAGGCAGGTGAAGTAAAGGGGAAGATAATTAAACAAGTCACTGGCTTTTGCTTTTAGCGGCACCCTGGGAAATGCCGTGCCGCTGTCCTGCCCTGGGCTGTAATAGGCCTAAATGCAGACAGCGTGCTTTCAGTCATTCTGTCAGCTGTCTGTGTGTGTTTGTGCGGAGGGAGGGGAGTGGGCGTGCACACGAGAGCATGCGTGAGCGAGCAGCCAATCCAGGCCCCCAGAAGGGGAAGCTTAGCCAATGGTGTGAGGAGGGCTGACCTTCAAAGTCCCATGCCACAGCTAAAGTGGGAAAGAAAAGAATGCTTGGGGGATGATGGCATAATGAGACCTTTAACTAACAGGGGGTTCTGGTGAATGTATGGGGCGTTGTTTCAGAGTTTGAGTCATCAGTTTGGAGGAAACACTGCAGGTGAACACTCAGCCAGTGCAATTAAGGATGCTCAACTGATCGTACGCTAATTACTCTTATTATGGGGCCAAATTATGTTAATAACTTCTTAATAAATCTATGATAACACTTGTCACAATTCTGTAATAAGTTAAATGTAATCTGTAACTAATGTGATGTAGTGTGCTACAGTAGCTATCTTTAAGGGACAGCCTTTTCATCCAGCTGCAAATTTCCAGTTTAATTATTTTATTGTCTGGTGCTTGTCTGTAGGTTGAACCAACTCCAAAAGTGGGGGATCCTAATTCTCTGGTTCTTAATTAGCTGCTTTATTGAATTGAAGAATTCTTAGAAAAGTGATTAACTTCATCTGGTTGCGTAAGACCTAACCCAGGGGCTGGTAAAAATGTGATCCAAGCAATTAGTAGGAACATCCATTCCCGTTGGTTATGGGGTGAGAGGTGGAGCCTGTCTGGGTCAGCAGAGGATACTGGGAACGGAGGGGGTGCAGCCTTACTGACTGAATGCCAGGAACATGCTCCGAGTGTTTGATCAGAAGCATGTGTGTTTCAGTCAGGTCACAGTAGTTGTGATTTGACATTATGCCCTTTCTGCATTTTTAATGGGATCTGACTGAGACTGCCTGCTGTCTTTAAATGCTAACTAGGTTCCTCAAAAAATTGGGCAAATCTCAGGAGAGACTATGCTGTTGTACCTTTTGGTGGCATAATGTTGCTTCGGTTTCCGCCCGGAAGAATCGTTTACGTGTAAGGATCACGAGCTATGTGATTCCCTTCGGATTAAAGCGTCGGCTAACCAACGTCTATAGCACCGGCCGGCCATGATAGCATATTCATCATAGCGACCCTAGGACATCATGTTTGTTAAGGGTGACCCAGTTATACCTGGTTGTTCAGGGGAGATAACGTGCACCGGATCTGTGCGGTGATTCTGCTGTCACACCTTAAAGGTCCTGGGCTCCGGAGCTTCCACGTTTCCCAGAAATGGCCAGTGAGCACTGGGGTTTTCAATAAAAGGGTCCTGTCTTTATAAAAAAAAAAAAAAACTGGGCCAGGAGCTCATTATACAGTCTTAGTTGTAGAGGGAAAACGGGGAACTGAAGCATCTATTAATGAGGTGGCTAGCTGGGTGCCTGTGGTTTCCTGACATCCGCTGAATGGTCCGTTACTGGTGCCGTGGGTGTAGCATCAGAGACGGTCTGTAGCTGCTGCTGGCGTCACGAAGACGCCGACCGCATCAGTGTGACAGCTCCGCTTCCGCCACCTCCTGGGATAATCGACCACCTGATCCAACTCTTGGTTGTTAACCAAGACAGAAGTATCTGAGCAGAGTTCTTGTGACTGCCTGTTCTTAAATGTCCTACAGGGCAGCGGCTATTTATTATTTTTTCTTTAAATTATAGTCAGTGATTAATGGATTGTATCACGCAATGTTCTGCAGCTCTTTATCAAACTTTCTTGGCATGACCGTCTGCCATAAATAAATTCACAAGCAATATAAACTTTTTACATTTTTTTGTCTGTCAGAAAGGGCAGAGGTCTTCCTTGACTGCTCATCCACCCTTCAAAGCTGTACTGCTGGGTAAAAAATGGCTCACCAATACTGGCCAATGTGTGGGCGGCCGGGCAGAGAGGAGCTGGCGACCAGGACTGACCCCCGCTTTTGGGTCCGCGCTCCTCTGGCTTTGGCCCAGAACTGATGGGACCTAAGTACACATCAGGCCGTCTTGCTGACTCACCTGTTTTTTCCCGAAAAACTGTGACGACAACATCCAGAAGTGGTGGAGGGGGCAGGAACCACTTGGCGGCCTTATGGTGTGATTACTATATTACATCAAAATTTCTGAAATAATGAAAAACCTGGCCCCAAGGCAAATTTAATTCCGTTTGTAAACAGCCAGAAGTAAAATGAATTACAGGCAAAGCACACAGCAGCTACTTCCTGTGCTTTTATATAATTGACTCAATTATACAGTGTTGTGTTTGCCACTGAAGCCATCACTGAGCTATATATCATATTTTGTCTTAAGTGGGTCCCCATAGACTGTTTAACTCGTAATCCATGGCAGAGCATTTAAGATCCCGCTGCGTTACACTGTCTGTTGCTACTCATGTAGCCAGAAAACGCTTTCTGTGATATGCGGGCGTCTGCAGTAACTTTAAGAAGTGTAGGGGATTGTCAGATCATCCCCACTGATAAACAGCCTATTTAAATATGGATGTGTGCTATTTCATAGTGACGATCAAATTTGCTTGGGTGACAGATGTATCAAACAATGAACCTCAGAAAAACCACTGAAACTTGCTGAAGGTGGAGGAATGTTTAAAGATCAAACATTTTCATTGGTGATTCTGTAGGTGGTTGTTTGCAGTCTTTTTATTGCCTGCTTTCAGCAAACTGCACCTGTCATAGAGGAGTGGTATTGAACTGCCTGTTTGTTAATAATGCCGTTGACATAGAGCTGTGACAGCCTGCATGTACTGCTGCAGTTTGTGGAGCTGAGGTCTGCTATCAGAGGAGGGCGGAGGTTCAGCAAACTTGGGGTCACCGCTGGCCGTGATGGGAAGGACCATGGACCAAATCCCGTGGTTGACGGACTGATGTCTTTTGGGTCTTAACCCCTAATTCCTCCCGGGACAGAAACTGACCCTGCTCAATGATCCTCACCAGTAAATAACTTTTGACAAACGTATCAGTTTACTAAGTAAATCTAATGTAATTTAGCAAAAAAAAAAAAAAAAAAAAAACCTACCACAAAATCCATTTTAACTGAAGACAATTAAAAGCACAGAGTCCATGGGTAGAAGCCCAAACACTCTTGATATTAAATTTGGGAATGATGACTTCTTTTCATGCTGAAACCACTCAGCTGCCCCAGTTTATTCTTATCGGAGTAATTACCCAAATTTGGACCAACTTGGCTTCGTTAATTGCTGCCTTTCTTTGCACAAAGCTGGCGATCAGTCACCATGGAAATAAATGGTGGTCATATCCCAGCCCGGGCCGCATGAGCCGTCTGCATCGCCACTGTGTTTGGTTTAAAATATCCTTCAGTGGCAGAAAGAGCAGCATAAACGTTTCATTGACAAGAAAGCAAAAAGACCCAGTAAATAAATCGAGGGACTGATAGTTCACAATGTTGTCTCTTATTGTCAGGAGTCATTGCAGTACACATTACAGAATAGCTGTGACTGTGGATGCAGAGAGTAGGAATACAAGCGCACCCTTTTACTTCTCAACAAGAAACTCAGCAGGTAGTTTTTCCGGCTAATAGAAATCACCATCTGGGCCTCTTGTGTCATTCAGGCACAGAAAACAGATCTGAATTAATAATTTATAGTTATTGTGATCGTAAATTATTCACAGGACAGACTAATTAAACAACCAAGGGAAATCCAAGGCCTGGAGCTGTGGGTGTTCTTCTCAAACTTGAATGAATTTGAACTGCCGGACACATCAGTGGAACTGTTAAAGAAACTGTTTTAAGCATGAAGATTTGGGAACATGATTGTTTTATTTAAATTGTTTGCACGTTTTTAATTAAATTCTAAAGTCTATAATGAACCATCTGTGGGGTTAAATTGGACCAACGAACAAATAAGTTAAACTGGTTTAGACTCTAGATCTCATGAGGTCCTGGTTGGAGGCGAGATGCTTTTATTCTGTTACATAAACATGACGACGTCATTCTAAGAATACGGTCTAGTTAAGTAAACAGCTTTGTTCTTGTATTTATCATCATCGAGGAAACTTTCCCTTTAAACAAGTTATCTGTTCTTTTTCCCTAAAATAAGCATTTAAGCGTTTAGTGGAAGTGGTCAGTCAATTTGACTCAAACTTCTAATGTCATGTTCTGAAGGACCTCCTTACTAGACAATCTATTCTCAAAAAATTACATTTTATAAGATGTACTATTATCTATATTATTATTATTATTATTATTATTATTATTATTATTATTATTATTATGATTATTATTATTCTTGTTGTTCTTGTTATTTGGTCTCTGCCAAATGACAAGAACAACAAGCTAATGGCACCATCTCACAGAAGACACAGGTGTTTGAAATGTGGTGAGTTCTGAACCTGCAACAGGAACCACGGTTTTCCTTCGTCTCCCTTAGACTAGAGCAACACCAAGGAAGCTCCAGCTTCTAATTAACCAATTAAATTGAGAAACACCCAAGGAACTCCAATGTGGTATAAGATTAAAATAAACCAATTAACAAATTAATTAAGTAAGTTCAACGGTGGTAAACACCTGAACAACACCAGTAAAGCTTCAGATAAAATGGCTTGCAGTCAATTCACGAACGATTTGACTAATTAAATTAATTAAAGCTCAGGAAATATTGGCACAGGTTCTACGTCAAACACAGACCAATGGACAGAGTTTTGGACCAACAGTTCTGACATCATTGTGATGCTATCAGATGTGTAGACATACGCTTCTGATGAAAAATGCGAACAAGTTCCTGCCAAAACTGAAATAATGCATTTTATTGGCCCCGATGCACGACTGAGGTGGTTAGTCATGGCAAACTATGGCTGTGGTTTTTTTCTCCTCAAGGTAAACAAAATCTTAGATGGATAAAGCAACACGAAGGCATTAATAACAGAGGAAGTCGACTTTCTGCTAGTAAACAAATGTTTCATCATTTCCACATCCCTTGTTTGTTCACCCAATGAGCCAAACATTACTGATAAGTTTATTTAAGCCTATTGGACACAAAGGATTAATATTTAACTTGCGGCCAAAAATACACGACGCAGGTTCTTACACTGGGAAAGACAGAGATGTAATGATGGCGACTGGAAACTGCAGAGTTATGGTTGGATGAATTGAGGTACAGAATGATGGGAAGGACGCATGACTGAAGAAACATGTTTGAGGGACAGATACAGGTCATCAGTGATCCAGAGTAACACATATCCCAAAATTAATACTGCGAGCTGTAAGCAGGGTCTTTAAGTAGAGCTGGGTGATATGCATTATTAATACTGACATTGTATGTTATGTACATGCGACTGTCAGATTCTAAGGACCGTAGGCAGCCGGGTTGAGATTAGGCTTGGGCAGTATATCATTTCTCACACCTTCTGGATATCGTCTTGGCTTTGTAAGTATAGTTCCAGTTTTTTAAACATTGTTGACCAAATTCAGCAGTGAGCACCTAGATTTAGCCAAATGGATTTAGCTGCAACATCTTTATGCAAATTCTAGATTATCTACATTAATAAATCAGGGTAAAGTTCATCGCTGCTCCCTTTCTTCAAGCCAATCGGAATATTTAATGTCCTTTTTTGTTTCTATTGCCATCATCAATCAGGAAGAACAAACACTCCGGTGGGACAGGAACAGGCTAGGCAATGCTTAAAGGTCAGGGATCAGTGGTGTCCCCTTTCACATTTACAACACATTTAAAATGTGCCATATATATGTACTGTAACGGATCAACCTAGTTCTTCAAAGAGAAACTGCTCAGTAATACTTAAGTGTTTTGTTCAGATCTACAGAAATATATGAAAAGAATGAATTATGCAAGGAAATATTAGTTGGGCATTTAGCATTTTTTCTGCTTCTAGCCCATAATTGCCATGAATTTTCTTCTCTTTCTTTGTATCAGCGCTGTTCTGAAGGTGTTTCATGCCATTTGTATAGATCTCCACAATTTACGATTACTTTGGGAAACCTGTAGACTTATTATATATTTCTGGCTTGCCTGAGTGGAGCAGACAGTATAGACTCTGGCCTGGTGTTTTCAGCTGGTGTGACTCATTGATTGCGTCCAGGTAGCCCCCATGTTGGCAGAATAAATTGGCTTCTCTCTGCCGAGGGAGGGGCGTGGGCCGGGACTCGGTCAGCAGTTTTGTCGAGTCTGGCTGGCTGCCTGTGAGATTCCGGCTGGCCTTTCCGAACGGTGCCGGCTGATTTGCAGGGTGAAATGAGAGCAGAGCTGGGAACGGAAGACCTGACTCCTTCAGCTGGCACTGGTCACAGGAAAGTAGGGATGGCATAAAGGAAGTCCAGCCTTGGGTGAAAATACTTGATAAAATAAATGTATAAACACAAATTTACAAATAATGATAATAATATAGAGATATTTAAAGTCAATGGTTAATAAACATTTATTTAGATTAGTAATATAAATAATATTTCAGATTGTGGGATAGAGTTTAAAGCAGTTGAAGACTTGCCAGCAGTTTTATTAAAGCGCAGTGCCTCACTCAGACCTCTAGTACTTCTCAGTAGATACACATCTGCCTTCCATCTTACGGAGGTCTGACCCAGATGAGATTATTTCTTACCTTCCTGCCTGATTCTCGCTGTTTGTGGAGATGCAGTTAATGGGCTCACCGGAGGGTTGAGTGGGCGATTTCATCTTCCTCCCCGGTAGATGTGAGGGCGCCCGCAGTAGGAAGAGCCTATCGGCCGACAATGGCTCCTCTGAGAGATGCAGCCTGAGCCGCGGTTGCAGGCTCATGTTAGCTGATTGACACGCCGTCTCTGCCTTGGGGCTTTAGTCACATATTAGCGGAGCTGGGTTTTTTTTTTTTAAATGCCCCCCAGCCGGGGCCTTGGGTCAGCCTGGGCGGCTGTAGCGTATGGGGACAGCGAGTGACGCTGTCACCTGCCCCCTGCATGTCAGTTGCCTTGGCTAATTTTGTCCTGCGGCTCATGTCGGTGAGTCCCTACAGTTCCGGGGATTTTTTAAACAGCCAGAATGGTGGACGCGGCCTGTGGTGAAACATCCATGGCTGGCCCGCATCTTCCCCCCATGCCGTGCTGCTGTGTCATCAAACCTACATAGGTGTCACAGGTCACCTGACGCCCCCCCCCCCCCCACACACACCAGTGAGTCAATACAGGAGGATCCCAGGCTTATTATAGATTATATATATATCTGTGTTCCTTCAGACAGATTCTGTCTCCATCAGCGCCTCTCACTGTCCCTTTTTTGAGGTTGCTATAGCAGATCAGTGGGGAAGCGCTTGTCCCTATGAATTGCCTTGGCGAACAATTGATGTCAGTCTTCCATCTGTGGCTCGTATTCTTAAAATGCAATAGTATGCCTAGTGCTGCTTTCCCATAAATGACGGGCGAGAGAGCCCCAGTGAAGCCTCCTCAGCTTTGCTCCTCGCCTGGTCCCGCCGTCCTTCCCCCGCTCACCGTCTACCTGCCCTGGCATCAGCTCCCCATTGTCATCGACCCTGTTCTGCATCTCAACCCCAACCTATATCTCCGTTTTTTGCTGGTTTGATGTATCATTTATACCTGCCAGTGTGGCACGTTAGCCTGCTGTTGGGGTGTACACCCTGACCCCCAGTTCCTTGTGTGTGTGGGGGTTGCATGTTTTTCCCGTGTTTGTGTGGATGTCATCCAACAGTCCCCCCCGCCCCCCTGGAAAACCACAATTAGACGAACTGGCATCTCAATGTTCCTATAACTCCTGTCTGTGTGAATTAGGCCTAAGACACTGTTTGGGGGTGGGGCAGAAATTCTGGATTGAATCTTGGAGGCTTAACAAATTCGTATCAACATTTTATTTTGAGAATGTTTAAGATAATTTAATTTGTCATGTTGATAAAGCTTTACCCCACTTATGGCTGTTTCCTGCTGTTTCCTATCTACTCATGGCAGGTGAACATGGCGCATTTGAAATACCCTTAATTCCCGTGGGTGTGTTGTATGCTGCCCGAAATGACATTTCTGGGCTGATTTCTTTCCATTACCATTCACTTCTATACAATGCAGTAAAGGTGTAAGCGTTTGTGATTGCGGTAATTGCTGCTTGGAGAGAAAGGAATCACCAAGTACCTTTTGTAATTATAGAGCAATATAAAATTGCCATTTTTTTCCTGATAGAGGAGGCACTTTTTGATCCATTTTTGTATACCACAGTCTCATTTCTGTGTTATTAGACACTGAACAAATTGGTTAGCTGATGGTGACAGGGTTATGTCCCAGCACAATGAAGAAAAATGATTTTACTAATGTTGTGATGTAGAGGGATATTGAAGGCTGTTTATTTTTAAGGCACTGTGTGCAGACCGTGTGCGCATGTGTGTGATCCAGGTACACATTTCAGTGTGGAGACCAAATGTCCCCACAATGTGATAAAAACCTGTTATTATGATATTGTGGGGACCATTTTTTGGTCCCCATAAGGGGAAATTCAAGTTTTAAAAATCTGTGACTGCAATCAAAAAAACAAAAATTCCGGAAGTTTTGTATTTTGTTTGGTTACTCATGGTTAAGGTTAGGGCTGCGTAGGGGTTAAGGTCGTCACTGCTGGGATTAGGGTTATGCCCATAGAAATGAATGAAGAGTCCTTGCAGATATGAATACAAACATGTGTTTGTGTGTGTTTGTGGGTGTCTCCTCTACACCAACCATGATATGCCCCTCCGCCATCCATACTGACTGTGAGTCTAGTTGGATAACTGCATAACTGTTTGCTGGAATTGAATGGACATAACAATATCAACCATCTTCCTAGGAGCTAGTTAAAGCAGGAACAGAACATACGCTCATTTATCCCAAAAGTAGAAAAAAAAAGAAGATCCTTTTTATGTTTCAAGATCTTATTCCTGCCAGAAACTGATTAAGTCCTTCTGATGGTCTATCTCTCTCTGTCTGCATTGCTCAAGGGAGGTGAGTCGGCTGACAGTAGTGCCTCACAGTACTCGATAGTTCTCTCGTTTCAGACAAGGCACTTGGATTGGCTCTTTTTTAAACTCTAACAAGCAGTCGCTCCCATCAAGGGGGGAATTGTCATTTCCCCAGCTTCAGGGCCGGTCCGCTGCCCCTCCCTCTGTCACGTTCACCTCGCCGCACTCCTGTTATGGCCCTCAGTCACTGCAGTCACCCAGGTCTAGTGTAAATGACACATGCTCATTACCGCTTATTTACCGGGAGCGGGCTTTTTCCAAGGATTTCCTGTCGCTTAATTTCATTAACTTCTAACTGCGCCATTTACCAAAGGTGGTGATATATATTTACTGGTACAGGGATGTGAAGACTCTGTACTGTCTTGTAGTTGCTTGTTCTAATTTCTGAGTTGGCAGAGTAATGTCACTGTTGAGCCCTTAAATTGCTTCAGCAACCGTCTGACTCTGCTTTCTCAAATAATAAATAAATAAAAAAAAATGTCCCTTTGGATGAAAGCATCTGTTGAATAAATAAAATGTATTATAACAGAGAGTGACCCTTGTCAGCACTGGCCCACGGCTCTGGGTTGATTCCTCTCAAGCGTCTCATATCACCGATTATATCGTACTTTAAATCCACATATTCCTTCATTTCTTTATTCATTTCTCTCTTGCTCAGACTGTCATAGCCACGGCTCATTTCCTCCCAATGTCACATTTCGATATATCTCTCCCTCCCTCACACGCGTTTCCACTTTTTTTTGGGGGGGGGGATTTAATAAAAAAAATTAAACACACAAAAAAAAAAGATTCCTGTCATACCCGTCACTTAGAATCCACTGTGTGTGTGAGAGCACCACTCGAAATTTGTCACCGGCGAAGACGTCCGAGTCTGGAGCTCCGGAGACGCCGCGCGATGCGGACAGGCTCCGTCTTTCCTCCTGCTGACCCGCCTCATCCTCGTCACCCTCGTCCTTCAGCGCAGGCAGAGCCGCGGGCAGCTGGAGGAGCTTGGCGGGTGCCCTGAGCGGCGAGCAGCCGGGGAGATGAACTTCTTTGCGAGACACGTCATCCCACACGTATCCGCCATCCGTCCCGCTGCCGCCGTTACTGAGGATAAACAAAATCCCAATTTTAAAATTTAAAAAGCGTCGTTTGCTCTAGAGGGAGAGGGGGAAAAAAAACAACTTATGCGGAGTGGAAGAAAACACAAAATAACTGGCTTAAAGAATGAGTGTGGATATGGGGCTTGAAACTAATGTCCTTCTGTTATCGAATAGGAAATCAGGTGAGCCACCGATCACGCGCCATAAGACGCAGGGTCGCTATATGGGGGCTGCTGATGCCTGCAGCTTCATTTACATACAGTAACTCACACATGGGATACATGCAATGCCTGGAACAACAGGGCCCGTCTCACTCATGCGTGATTAAAGCCGACACTTTAAACGCATCAGCGGCTGCCGTCTGGCGTGATCCCGACAGGGTGTGAATGCACGGGGGGGCACTAAATATCCCATGTGCATGAAGTTCTCTAATCCATTGTCACCTGACTAACACCTGTAATGGGGCTTAGGGAAACACCACCCCTCCCCCCCCACCCCCCCCCACCCCCCCACCCCCAACCACCACCCCCCCCCAACCCACACCATCAAAAAAATTCTTTTTTTTTTTTTTTTTTTTGTTGCTTTTTTCAATCTTCATGA
>JAODKE010000138.1:19597171-19619875 GCA_026779605.1 Mormyrus hasselquistii | reverse complement strand
CTGAGATTTTGAAAATGCTTTTGGGCTCGAGTTTGAAGGCGGAATTGTGTTTACCGTTGGTCAGATGTCGTAAATTCTCTGGGGAAATCATTTCTGAGGCGGTAGCAGAATAACAGGTCAGAGACTAAGTTATTTATTTTTTCGTAATCATTGAGTACCTTACTTCAAACCTCTTTGTAACTGATCTGTTTGGAGGGAGGGAGTGATCTGCAGAGAGATGGGTTCATGTGAGCGCTTAAACCGCTATTAATGTGCTGCCTGCCTCCATGTAATTTCCATTCCGAGTCACAAAAGATTGACCCTATCTTAGTGTGTGTGTGTGTGTGTGTGTGTGTGTGTGCGTAATTTATTGGCTGGAGAGTTGCATTAGTGTGGCGGTGCAATGCTTCCTATCAAGCTGGTGTTAGAGATTAAAGGCTCCCCTTTGTGTGCATTGGCATAATTGGACCAATGAGATGGGGGGGGGGGGGTTGTGCAAGATTGGCTTTATATCGCTGCATACAGTGGTGTTGCTCGTGCTGCATGGATTTAGCTCGACCGGGACACAGATCACAGCTACTTAGAGACTAGCTATGAGATTCCAAGCAGTTTACTGATGCTTCAGTAGTCATTCACAGATGAGAACTGCTTTAGGTGTCCTTCAGTCTTGCTTCACAGATTATGGCTGCTTTAGGGATCGTTCAGTACTCCTTCACAGATGAGAACAGATTTAGGCCTCCTTCAGTGCTGCTTCACAGATTATAGCTGCTTTAGGGCTCCTTCAGTACTGCTTCACAGGTTATAGCTGCTTTAGGGATTCTCCAGTACTCCTTCACAGATTATAGCTTCTTTAGAGATTCTCCAGGACTCCTTCACAGATTAGAATTTCTTAAATCTTTGGTAAGAGATTACAGATGATTGAGCATTTGGTGACAGATTAGAGCTGCTTCAGGACTAGTTAACAGTTTACATTATTACAGGTAACAGATTTACAGTATTGACTGAAGATTATATCTGCTTCACAGATGAGAACTGCTTTAGGGGTCCTTCAGTGCTCCTTCTCAGATTATAGCTGCTTTAGGGATTCTTCAGTGCCGCTTCACAGATTATAATTGTTTCAGGAATCCATCAGTACTCATTCACAGATTAGAGAACCTTTAAGGGTCCTTTGATGTGGTTTCTCAGTTTAGGGCTGCTTCTGTACTTGGTACGAGATTACAGGTGATTTACAAATGCTTCAGTACTTGGTAAGGGTATTACAGGTGGCTTCAGATGCTTCAGTACTTGGTAAGAGATTCAGGTGGTTTTACAGATTACAGGTCTAGAACTGATTTTTTTTTTGGACAGTTACAAGGCACATGGTTTGTAGTGTAGAGCCAAATAGGAGGAGTTCCACTAATATGAAATAATATTAAATACATATTTTTATTTTAGGAAGGTGCCTCTTTCTTTTACAGTGTTCAAACTAGTTAACGGTTAAAATCATTTAATATGAAAACTAAACTATAAACAAAAAGCTATTCCTAAAACTGCAGGCAAGAGTTTCCAAGCCAGATAAAAGAAAATTGAAATTAAACTAAGACTGAAATAGAATAGAAGAGAAGAAAAATATGAAACAAAATAAGAAAACCAAAACTACCTGATGGCAATCGGCCCCTATCTTTGCCCTGTTCTTTAGGAACATTCTGATTCGCATCTCTACTTGTCCCTACTGTTGTACCTCAGTGGCTGTGAATCTTTCAGAGTTGGGGTAGGCAGAATTGATCCTGGAGCGCTGGAATCCAACAGGTTTCCTTCATCCAACCTGATCAGTCACTTTCTGTCTAAGATTAGGTAGGATAAAAAACCTGCAGGATACCTGCACTTTAGGATCAGGGTTGCCCACCCCTGTTTTACTGGGGGTCGCCTGCAGCATTTGTATATCTCCATCACTGATGGTACGCCCTTTGCTCCTCAATGCCCTTCTGGACTTTCAAGCAACTCTCTTTTATTAGAGTAGTATAAGTGGAGGTTTTATCAGCACCATTGCTGTAGGCTTGGTGCTACTGCTGCCATCTGTTTCATCCAAGCTCTGGATGATGTCGGCCGAATTGTGCCATAAACTGAAATTTGACAGATTTGGTAGGGAGCAAACACATTGCGTGGCTTGTGAGAGATGCTCTTAGAGGTCGTGTTTCTCGTACAGTGAACAGCTGAAGAGCGATTGCTTTTTCCCGTGCTTGTGTTGTGTTTAGGCGTCTATCTTCCAAAGCTGTTTACCCGAGCCAGGCTTGTGCTCATACTGTACCTCTTCCAGGGCCCACTTGTAGTGTGGAACTCAAGTAAACAATGGGCCAGTATGCAAACTGCATGAGCAGAGTGGCAGTAGGCATTGACCGTGGCTACAGAGTGCATCCCGCTCACCTGAATATGAAATATGAATTTGTTAATTGCTCCTGGATTGTTTTAGTGTTTATAGTTATTAATAATGCAGCAGAAATGAATCAAAAGTTTTTAATGCGCTACACAAATGCACTTCTTTTTTGGAGAGCAATGGCGTAAATGCAAATAAGTTATTGCAGAAGCCAAATGAAGCGCAATTAACACTTTGACGAATTTCGAATTCATCTGCAGCAGAGGCGCAGCGCCCGGCCTACTCTCTGGCGATAGGCTGCTTCCACCGGGTTGCTGAATGTCCTGAGTCAGTAATGGATTGTTTTAGCGGGTCGGATAGTGTGTTTGTCAGGGGTGTTTGTCTCCTGAATGCTAAAATCATCGCAGAACGCGTGCAGACGGTGCTTGGCGAAATTTCCGCGGGTTCAGACTTCAGACCTCGAGCGATACATACTTAGGATGTTTTTATTCTTCAAACGTTGGTTCGCCGCCACTCGAAGACGGACGCATCAGATAGCATTTCGCCAGGTCACGTTATCAAGCTACAGTGGCTGCTCGTGTCGGGTGGGAGAGTTTGCATATTTTTCTTGTGTTCGGATGGATTTCTTCCAGCCACGGTTCTAAGACGTGTGTGTGAGTGTGTGGACTGGAAGGCTGTCCGCTGTGATATACACTCACCCCTTCACATTCACAAGGGTTAGGGGTGGAAAATCTGTACCAAGGTGAACATTTGTGAATAATACTTAGACACCCCTAACCTCAACCCATAATAGTCCGCTAGCCTGAACAAGCACAAGAAATCTATTCTACAGACAGTACCGTACTGTACACTTTGCACGTTAAATTGCTGTGTGATCTTTTATCTAGACTTTTTAAATATAACATATGAGCAATCTGAGTAATGCCCCTGTATGTACAAAGTGACTTATGAGCACATTAGCGGGGCTACGTCTTGGAAATTTAAATGCCAAATTAACAGCAATGGAAAAGTTTAAAACTTCCTTTGAGAAATGTGAGAATCCACGGTCACAAAGAGAGTCGTGAGTGAAGCTGGTTGCTGAGGCAGTTCCCAAGCTAAGAGGACCTGTTATGCTTTCCTGGTTTTTCCTTCTCTTTGCTTTGCTATATAGCTATAATTCTCCCATTTAATTGATCACGGTCAACTAGTGACTAACCATTACCGTGAATGTCAAGGGCAACCTATACAATGTAGCTTTGGGGGTATTTTACACAGGCAGTGTCCCCTCTGACACCTGTAAGTAAAATTATTTGTTTTATAGAGAAAATACATTTTGCCTAAATAACACAAGTGAGTCTGGAAAATGAATGAATGAATGAATGAATGGAAATAGATTTAAAAACCTGCCTCAGTCGTTAGTCATATATGGCATCTCTTAGTAGCTGTTCTGAACTCCCAGCTGGACAGTTACAGTCCCTTACTCTTGTTGTGATGCCGTCCCAGGCCTCAGAGTCTAGGCTGTGTGATGTGTCTCCAGTGTATACTGATCTACAGTCTGCTCATACAGACATGCACCATTATGTGTCGTTTGGGATGTTACTGGCAAAATAAGACTAACACATAAAGTAGGATGGAGCATTGTTCAAAAAAATAAAAAAACTACCGCATCAGGCAGGCAGCTGAAGGAGTCAGCCCCTGACCACAATCTCTGTGGATCTCTGCTGTCTGACAAAATCCAGTGAAGGAACCAGGACTCAGAGGTGAGCAGGGCTGATGTCTAGCTCCGGAGGGACAGTCACATGACTGCAATCGCTGGTATCGATTTGTTCCTTCCACCACTATCTCGCTTGGTAAATATGTATTGGTGTGTCCTGTTTTTCATTTGCCGGTTACCCCAGGCCAGAATCCCCTTCCACCATTTAATCAGTGGGAAGATTACCCGCATGGTGTTTGTGCTTGTTTTCCTTTACCAGCTGCCAACAGCCCCACCCCGCCCTGCCCCCCGTGAGGAATCCCATCACGTGTTCCTGTTCACCGAGATGGCCCGGCCTCTCGGTGAACGGCGAACTTCCTGTATGAGAAGGACACGACTAGGTGCAAAACAAAGCGTGAAATGAAGTATATACTGTCACATGAAGATGAGACAGAAGAGGGTTCTGAGTAAATTGAAAAGGTGATTTTCACAAAAGCTTGACGTTGTATTACTGACTGCAGCAGGTGTTAGCACAGGGACCAAGTGATGATTGATGAAGACGTAATATCTTCCGTCATTTCTCCCTTTCATTTTTTATACCCTGGATCAATGGATGATTTTCTTGTGATGCAGTCAACAGGTTAGGCTCCATTGTGTTCGTACAATAGGCATAGCGACACACAGCAAACAGGTGAGATATGTGTCCTTGCAATTTCTATATTCTTTGTCAATAGAGATATAGAAAGTCTTAGTGTTTAACACATACCAGGGGTATTCTGAATGAAGTACATCGCAGGGCACACTCACACACTATTACCATTCACTCACACATGCACATCTACGGGCAATTTATTAACTCCAATTAGCCTTAGCATGTCTTTGGACTGTGGGGGGGGGGGGGAAAACCGGAGTACCCGGAGAAAACCCCACAACGACACAGGGAGAACATGCAAACACCCAGGCGGACACTCGAACCCGGGTCCCAGAGGTGTAAGGCAACAGTGCTAACCACTGCACCACCATGTCGCCCCCAATGATGCTGATGATGATGATAAAAAACTGCTTATTCAAAACATTTAACTATATAGGAAAAGTGGGTACAGAAAATGGGTGGATGGATGGATATTTGACTTGCTGGGGTGTGACCTAGGAAATAGAGTAAGATGCAGGTCCACAATATGGGCAATTTAGTGTCAGTTTGCTTAACTGCCTGTCCTTGGTCTTGGCAAGAAACTAGATTACAGGGAGGAAACCTGTAAAACATGGGAAGGACATGCGGAGGCTGAACGTAAACAGCCGTCACAGAGTTACCGGCACTTATTAAGTGGTGAACCTTCTCTCTCTATAAATCTACATAAAGACATCTGTAAATGTTTTGGGGGGTGGCTGAGGCGTACTGTGGCACCTGGCCCGCATGCAACACATGGAGGGAGGGGGCTGCCCTGGCGGATGCGTCCCCGCGACTGAGCACGCTCCGTGTCATGTCCCCGCAGATCCCGCAGGTGAGCTACGCCTCCACGGCCCCGGAGCTGAGTGACAACACCCGCTACGACTTCTTCTCGCGGGTGGTGCCGCCCGACACCTACCAGGCGCAGGCCATGGTGGACATCGTCAGGGCCATGCGCTGGACCTACGTCTCCACGGTGGCCTCCGAGGGCAACTACGGCGAGAGCGGCGTGGAAGCCTTCATCCAGAAGGCCCGCGAGGATGGTGAGCCGCTTGTTTATGCTACCATTTTTGCTTAACGTATGATCCTATATATCAGGGGTGCCTAACTCCAGTCCTGGGGGGGCGCAGCTCTGTGTAGCTTAGTTCTTTCCCTGATCCACCACAAATGATTCAGCTCAAGAGCTGTGTGATAATTAATGCAAGGAGTTGAATCAGGTGTGTTAAATGAGGGGAATCCCAAAAACGTGCGGGGCTCTGGCCCTCCAGGATTGGAGTTGGGCACTCCTGCTATTTATCATAGTAAAATGATCAACCAAGCATCCCTACAGCTGCACAACAACTTAAGGCACCATTATTTGTTATGAAAATCAATTGTGGGTGAAACTGTCTCTGGAGTACATATGAATAACAAATCATGGGAGCATGTTTAGTGAGCATTTAATGAGTAACATGGGAACAGAGTGGGGTAATTCAGGTCCAGAGACTAAAAGTCCAGTTCAAAAATTTGTTTCAACCAACCAGGTGAGCATAAAGAGTCACAGTCACAGAGTATTCAACGGGATGGTTGAAACAAAATCCCGATCTTTTACTCTCTAGACCAAAATTACTCTAATAACTCTGCATTGGAGTATGTTTGATGAGTATTTAATGAGTGATTTGGTAGTATAGTTGATGAATAAATAAGTATTATTATAATGTTTTATGTTTCATATGTATTAAGTATTATGTTTGATAAAGCACAAAATGCAGTGTTTCCTAACCCAGTCCTCAAGGACCCTTGACAGTCCATATTTTTGTTTTCTCCAGGCTGCCAATATACCTATGTCAGATATTCTTAGTTCTTTATTGGTTGGATGCCAGGAAGGAGAAAAAATATGGACTGTCTGGAGTCCCTGAGGACTGAGTTGGGAAACACTGACATAATGAATTGTATGGAGTTGCGTTTGATGAGTATGTAATGAGTGAATAGGTAGTATTTGATGAGTAAGTAAGGAGTAATATCGGTATGTTTGACAAGCTATTGGTATCAAAAGATGTATATATGTTTGGTTTGAAGTGCATTACTGGACTTACTGTGGGCAAGAGAATATCATGTTGGGGACCAGCTTTGGTCATGCTGGCTGTCTGCGCATGCGGAACAGCTTTGGTCATGCTGGCTGTCTGCGCATGCGGAACAACTTTGGTCATGCTGGCTGTCTGTGCATTTATATCTTACACAGCAGTTCACTGAGCATCAAATTATTTTCTCTATTAAGGGAAAGCCTGTCATTTTTGTTGTACATGTAGGTGTGAATATTGATCAATCCACATGATAGGGGTGTGCTATAATGTTCTCAGTTTTTTTTCAAGAAACTGTGTTTAGGGTCAGGGTGCTGTTTTCGAAATTATTTATGTGGCTGATTAATACATGGCATCTTGCAGAAGGCAGAAGGGAGAGTGTTACTCGATAAGTAGAGTTTCGATTGGGCAGTAAGTGTTTCTGTGTAAATGAGTCTTTGGCCAGTGGTTTTGGTCAGAGGTCAGTGGTTTTGCCTGACAGCCCTGTCCTCCCTGCGCATGTGGGGTGTTCTTGAACTCGGTGTGGGGTGTCGGTTTTCGCCCCCCTCCCCCAATGACACCGGCCAGAATACGGTGTAGGTAAAAGGATGGGAGTGTAGCTTCCTGAATGAAATATGCATGTTTTATGCTAACCTGAAACCTGTCCTTGACAAAGTGTTAATGGACATTGGCTCGAAGGCATGTAAAAGAATTATCTTACTCAAATAGCGGATAATGCGTTTTGTCTCAGTAGGGCATAATGTGACATGACGATGGTATCAGCAGTCAACATGACGTCATTTGTGCCCTGTAAGTGAAATACTGCTAGGAAAGACCCTGATGACAGACTCCTTAGCTGAGTTACGATGGTCGGCACAGCTTAGTGCCGAACCTCAAATCAGCTCCAGCGGACTCTGGCTGGGACAGATTGTCAGGATCCCAGCTTCAGCTCCAGCGAGGACGATCTTCGGGGATTCCACCTACAGTATGGTCACCCTTCCCTAGTGATGGGAACGGCGGAGGAAGGAGCTCACATTTCTGAAACAGAAGCAGGAGATGCTGTTCTGAAATATCGGCACCCTCACCTCAAAGCAGAAGGGCTGACATTAAACAGGGCGGGGGGGGGGGGGGGGGGGTTGGTAGGGGTATAACGGAAGAGCCATCACAGGGAGCATGGCAGTATCTCAGTAGTGTTCGTGAGATGTATTTACGATGTTTATGTCCATAAGCACTAGAAACAAATATTATCCCTTAAACATGTCTCTGTTCCAGACATACAATCGTAAATATATCACAAGTCATAGATTAATAGAGTGGTTGATGAAGGCGTAAATTCAATTAAATCATTTAGCAATGCAGAATGCACTTTCCAAAATGTTTATGCTGTAGATGCACATTATAAAGAATGTTACACAAATCAGCCATCTTGCTCTATATATTTGAAGTAGTATAAACCTTGTTTTTAATACAGTTATTAAATATACAGACAGACAGATAGATAGAGATAGATAGAATTTCAGTTATCCTTAAGGATAATTTAGGATCCCAAAGAAAATCATAAGGGAATACTATAACACTAGAGGATTCATGTGATATAAAAAAATATTAAAGTTAAACAGAGAAAGGGTTACACACAGAAAAAATACTGCAAATAAGCAGCATTTAACCTACAGATAATCTAACAAACTGGTCCATACAGTATGCATAACCATCATACCTGGTCACAATTAAATTAGAAAATTAAATTGATGCAAAACATTAGCAGCAAAGACACTATACGAGTTGTGAGAGTCTAATGGATTTTACAATCCCTGGCATCTTACCATAACTCATTAAATAATTCAATTAAAGCCAATCGAGGCCGACTGAGCCTGTTAAATATCCTGTCCGTGTCAACACTGAGTCTTCACAGAGACGGCTGTTAATTTGGATCACCTCCTTTTATCCTATGAGAGTCACGTGTCCGTAACTGATTTGTACAAAGCAGCGTATTCGTACAAAGAACAACGGAATGAGAGTGAAATGCATATAATGGCATTTCGGCTGAGATGATGTTAGAGTCAACATCTAAAGTTTTGAGACGTTGTTCTGCTGCTGCTTTAGATTATCGCCACAACACACACCATCACAGGCGCGCGTTCTGCTGTTTTCTCATGATTAGGTAGAACATCTCATCATTAGTACCCCACTTGACTTATTGGGACTCAAAGTGCTTGTAATCTGAGAGAAAGGCGTGCTTTTAAGCACTCGTGGAACATCGAACGAAAAGAAGGTTCTGGATAGCAGCATCAAAAGAGCTCTCAGCATTAAGGCCTTTCCTTTGTAACCTGAATTGCTTTTGACCAACTGGCAACCAGAAGCTAAGAATAGCAGCACTAGCGAGGACTTGCCTTCCCATTCCTTTGAACCATTGTCCCATAATGCCATTATGCCAAGTGCGATGTGATTGGAGAGATGGGACATCTCCTGTGCTTAGATTCACACCTTTGATCTAAGGGTTCGTCTCTCTTTTCCTGGGGCTTAGTTGATGCAGTCTACATGATGCCACTCTCCTGCTGATTGGCTTTGTAGAGGTAGTTGTCTTTTCCTCAAGCTTTGGTGGATGGCTTCCCATTTGAGAAGGTCAGTGACGAGGTCACACTCGAACAGCATTCTGGAACTTAATTAGCATAATCACAGTGTAAAGTGTGAGGAGGGCATAGATTTCTGGGGAGGTAATCAGCTGGTAATCGTGAGATTGACAGCGTCTGGGTTTCCACTGTTAGTTTTTAGTTAGAGAGTAAAACGTAAGCAGCATATACCCAGCGTGCCCATACATTGTGCCCTCATCATTTCCTCCAAAACTCTCAAGTCACATGGTTTGTCTTGACTTGAGTTTTTCATGCATTTTCATAGCGCGATACCAACAAATTGCAGAGAGTTTTGCAAGGGCATATAATGTGAAAGACACACTGTATCCTGTTAGTTTTCTTTACAACATACTTAAAGGCCACAGTATAGATGCTTGTCTGTTTATGTATGGATTTCATTTATCTATTGACTGTTGGCCGTGCTTTACGGAGTGCATAAGGCACTACTGGTGTGGGAGAGTCACCATCAATCTTATTAAAAAAATTACATGCAAGAGAGAAATAAATAAGTGGGAAAAAATGAAAACATCCTCCTGTGATCTCTCCTTCAAAGCAGTCCAGGAATTTGTGAGGCTAATCACACAGCAATTGGGGCTTATAGCTGGATATTGCCATAGTGTGTGTAAAATGGGGGACATTTAGTTAAACCCCAGGAATAAAGATAACAGTCAGCACAGCTCTCCTCAGTGAGACGTCTGTGCAAAACAAAAACAGTCTGTAAGTGTTTTTACAGATGGATGTTGCCGGGGTGGGGGAGTTCAGTGAGTAGTGCAGTTCCCTCACCTGTCCAGCGGGAGGTGCTTTCCCTCCTCTGACTCTGTGCGTGGGGTCTGTTGTGTACAAGCTGTGGTTTCTCTCCGGCTGCGTGGGTTTGCTGCAGTCGACGCCTGGTTTCCTTGTAGTACCCACAGTCCGCAGTGTGCCCCTCCCTCGCTATAGCGCTCACTGTGCTGAATAAGATGGATGGAAGGCTTCTGTGGATTAGTCCTCTTAAGCTGACCACTCTAGCAAGAAAAGCACAGTGGGGCTAATTCCAAACTGTCTGAACAGTTTAGGAAACAATAAAACTCCTTCTGTACTTGACCATTTAGCTCCCAGTTCCTAAATCCCCGTGAAGGTTTTCTAAGTCGAGGCTGTCGTGGACCGGGCTCTGTAAAGAAAGATTGATTTTATTTCTTTCCACCCATTAGGCCGCGGTAGCGGTTCGCGTCGGCTCGGAGCAGCCTCATATCTCGTATCGACAGATCGGTGGAAGTAATTTTTTGCTTCATATTTATCAAATTCTGCTAACATGCTCGAATTAAAATATACTAGCGAGTGCCTAGATGCGTCAACAACATCCGCTAAATGAAACTGAAACTTTCCGTATTACTTTGGAATGCAGTATTTTGCCTGAGCTAACGTGGTTATTAATGGCTGTCTAGACATTGCCTTTTATGGCAAAAAAATAGTGTTAATGTGATATTTGAGTGAGGGTCTTCCATTCCAGTAAATCTTCTAGATGTCCCCCATACAAAATAATAATAATAATAATAATACAATTAGCAACAACAAATATAAACTAAAGAAACACTAGATTTGTTCTTTGTGTCAGCCATTGTATTTTTGTGTCATTGTACAATGGTCAGACGTGCTTTAATGCACAGGGTGACCAGGGCTGAAGCCCAGGGGCCTCTCCCAACCTCAGCTAAGTGCACTCAGCCATGACCCTGGGGTGATTTCAAAACATACACAGCCCAGGGGCTTCTGGCTGAGGTAATGTGCCTCTGGCAGTAGTACTTAAAGTCTATTAGCATCTTCTGGTGAGTTCAGCTTAGACCCCTTTATTGCCAGAGCCAGGAATTCCTTGTAAGTAAAACAAGCACACCATACTCAGTGAGAGCGCAGACCACCAGTGGAGTGGGAAGGGGGGCAGCCCTGCTCGGGCATGGTACCGGGCGATCGGGCCAAGTGAGTATGTCCTTACACTAATTCTTGCAACTGTGCCTGATTTTTATGTACTATTGTTATGACCTGATCTAGGGTCAGACCATAACACAGTCTTTCACATCATGTTAAAATCAAAGATCTGGGTGTTTTCGCTGTTGCTTGCTGTTTGTGTCCAGGGTCAAAGAAATGGCCCCTTTTCTGGGTCAACAATGAAAACCAAGTAAAAGCGGGATCTTTATTTGGGGAAAATGGCAACATTTGCAGGGGAAGCAGAGTTTGAGTTTGGTGGCAGCGAGATGAGCGGGGCACGGTAAGTGGAGACAAAGAGTGTCAGCAGTAACGGAAATGAAAACAAAAGGTGTGAGGCGCCGGAAAGCTTTTTGTCGTCGGGGTGTGTGAGATGGGAATGCAGGCTGTGCAGAATCCTGCTGAGGACTGAGTATGCCAATTAATACACGTAACAGGGGGGGAGGAATACTTAGGTCCTGGCTATTTCGAGCACCACCCCCATTTTTGTATCAATGGTACACTCCTGTAGTGTGTGTGTCTTCTCCCCCACACTGACTCAAGTACTTTCCGCTAGCTGCAGCTTCAGAATCAACTTTACGTTTTACCTTCTGACTGCTGAAATTCGATGAGGGCGAGCTGAGCCCAAAACAGCAAGGAAAATCAATGGCCCCCCGTTTTGTGAATAGCACAGTGTATTAGTCCGGCACCTGATGAAATCTAAACCCTCACGGAGCAATCAGGGTATCAGCCGACAGGCAAGGGATGCACTGGAATAAGAAACGGTGCAGATTTCGATCGCGACACACGAGTTTCATTTCGGAAACCGCAGCTCAGGGATAATATGAAAAGTGACATGGAGCAGAGTCTGAACTCTGATGCCGTACCGGCCATTGTCGTCATTTTTGGTCACCTGTTAGCTGCACGCAGGTAATATCGCATCTGTCTTTGGAGGAAACGATGAGGGCACAATGTATGGCCACGCTGGGTATATGCTACTTACATTTTACTCTCTAATTAACCGCTGTGGCGTCTCGAATACAGGGTGGCCGCGATCCCTGCCCAAGCTGGCGATATCATGATGGTCTGTCACAGGGCACATTGTCACATGATTTAGGGAGTCCAATCCACCAGCATTGCTTTGGGTGGAGGACAGAATGTGGAGCACGCAGTAGAACCTAAGGGGACCCGGTGAGCCATTACACCGCCCCCACAGAGAGTACCGCGGAATGAGTGTGTGTAATTTGTAGATGACGCTATTCCACCTTTTCTCATCAGAAGTCAGGCTACTTTGGTCCTTGTTTCTTCTCTACTGGTCTCAACCCTAGTTAACACGGAGGTGTTATTTAGCTCTGTTCATACAGCACACTCCCACGTCAGCCTTAAGTGGTACATTTTCAAATCAAGTGATTTCTGCTGTTGAGCTACATTAAGTTGCTGTGAACCGTATGATTTTATTTTTTTTTCCTGTGGACTGAACCGTAGCAGTGGAGGCCTAAAGCTACGTATCTGCTCTTTAAATTTCTCTAGGGGTAATTTGTATTTAGCTGCGTGGTGATATTTGATCAGAAGATGCCAGTGGGTCTCTGTGTACCGCGATTTCGCACACAAAACAAACACTCCTTTCGCCGATTCCCTGGTGCATTAACACCGCGATCAGCCCTCCATCGCAGTCGACGTCTGAGCGATATTCAGGACCCCGCATGTCGAGTGGGCAGCTGCGGCCTGCTTTATGTTACAGGTTCTGTAAAGGAAAAAAAGATGCTGATTCACTTTTTGCCCTCAATTAATGCTCAATGCGCAATTAAAGCACGAGAATGAAAACGGAGGGAATGTTGATGTAATAGCAGAACCACACACTCACCCATACACACATTCACACACACACACACATTCACACACACACACACACACACACACACACACACACACACACACACACATATATATATCAGAGTTTTAGCTTTATTTTCATGCTTTAAGTGTTTTTGACAAGTACTGACTCGGTGCAGCCTTCATCTTAATCACAGTGGCTAAAGGTAAAAGCTTAGAGTATAGTAGTATAGCCCTGCGGAGTATTATGCCTGCATTTGTAATTATACACACAAGGCAAAGGCAATCTGTGTTGGTTGTTCCTATGCAATGCTGCAAGTAAGTGGATGACTGATAAATGAAGATACACCTGCAGACAGGGAAAGTGACCATCTAACCATCCATCCATGCATGTAGCTTATGTGATTGGTTATTCCAGTATAGTGCTGTGGTGAGACTGAAGCCGGTCACAGGTGTCAGGGGGCATGTGGCAGGGGACGCCATGTAGACTTAATTATCTGGCCGTGTTAAAGTAACAGCAGCAAGCAGAGAGATTCAGGCAGACCCAGACCCCCCCCTTTTGGTGGTGGTGGGGGGAGGGGGGGGCATGCTGTGGAACCTGCTGGAAAATGATAAACTGGAGCAGGCGTATCTGACTGGGACCCAGAGTGCGCACTGGCCGCACTGCTGTGCCCCAAACCGGGAGAACTGGCCCGCAGTTCCGCCCTGAGAGAGCCCTTCCGTCAGCCCAATTAACGCAGTCCGTTAACAGACACACTGCCAAGGTCGTTACTAACGAGGTCCTCACTTTGAGAACTGCTTCCCCTCGAGCATTCGCACGTCTTTCGAGCAAACAGCTGCAGCGCTTTCTGAAGCCACAGAGCCGTCTGCTCTGTCATTGTTATACCGGGTCCTTGTGAAATACCGCACAACAACTAATCCCCACCCTCTTCTCTTGAATGTAAGAGGCAACGGAAGCTGCAGGCCCAGCGGCCGTCCGCGTGAAGGGAGCGCAGGAGATACCAGCCGTACGTCATTTAATCAGCCTCCATACTTGCACTGCCTGCTGTTAGTATCCTAACAGCGAAGGGTATTTTTATTTATCTTTTTGACAGCTAAAATGTAACCCTGTGTTCGGTTTGCTAATATTTGTAAGTTAATTTGCAGCATTGCGCGCACAAATTTGGTCACGGCCAAAATGAGAAATTCTGGACCCCCTTATGAAAACACGAGACGAATTTCAGCTTATCTGTTTTGCGAGATGGCCCGAGTAGTGAATCTGACGAATTTTACGTTACAAAAAACAAATCACAAACTTGTTAAAATTGCTGAAATTTTGAAATTGACACAGACATTTATTTTCGTTTTGCATGGCTTGTAAAAAAAAATAATTAGCTGAGGGGTGCAGAGATTAGGACCGTTACCTCACACCTCTGGGACCCGGGTTTGAGTCTCCGCCTGGGTTACATGTGTGTGGAGTCTCTGTGTCATTGTGGAGTTACTCCAGTTTCTCCCCACAGTCCAAAGGCATGCTGAGGTTAACTGGAGTTACCAAATGGGTGAACTGCGTGTTTGCCCTGTGATTCATTATTCTCTTCCTTGCACCTGTAGTTTCCGAGATGGGTTTTGGACCCCTGAGACCCTGTACAGGACCAGCAGGTATAGAAGATGGATGTATGGATTTATGTAATCACATTGCTTTACTGCTGAGTCCTAAGGAATTCCTTATTTTGTTTTAATGTAGGCAAAAAATATTATTTAGAAAGATATCATACTCCTAAGAATAATGGGTGACCACCCTAACCAGTTAAGCATGGAGGATACACAGTCTAGGGAAACTGTCGGGGAAGGCAGAGACATTAGACTGTGACCTTTCTAGATTTAGACAGTAATGCAGAGCCGGTGCGAGATGTGATTAGATGGGACTTAGGCAAGTCCAGCCCTGACAGGCGTCCGGATTGCCTCTGCAGCCGACTGACATGTGTGAGGAGTTAAGGTAGCAGTAGCGAGAGAGGGGAGACAGAAAAGAGTTAGGGGTCTAGCAGATCTGTAGGATTAAAGACTGGGCAAATCGTCTGGATGCTGACCTCTTACAATCACTGGGAGAGAGGCAGAAATACAGCAGGGTGATGAGTGACCACTGTGTTTGCTTATGGTAGATTTTTGGCAAGCTGAATATGTATTTATGATTAAGCACTAAAAGCAATTTACAATCTACTACAATCGTGCTGGGGTGGAGGGGTGGCTATGAGGCTAGGGATCTGTGCCAGCAATTGAAAGGTTGCTGGTTCAAATCCCATAAATGCTGGGAGTGATTCTACTCTGTTGGGCCCTTGAGCAAGGCTCTTAACCTGAATTGTTTCGTTCTGGGTATGATGTTAATTTTCATCCAGCCCTATAAGCAGGTCCTCCAACTTACAGGGAAAAACTTGGGGGTTGGTGGCAGGATTGACACTCCAGCCACTGGAAAAAAAAAACACACTGGTTCATTCAGACTGGTGTGGTGCTGAGGTATCACCCGCCACATAGCTGCACTCAGATTCTCAGCCCGGAGGTGGTTTGTCATGTGGTAGGTGCAGCAACACACTGTAATCAGTGCTTGGTCTACCCTCAACCTCTACTATAAGCAAAGTACAGACTTTGGAATAGTTTACATTCATTTGCTTATCTGCTATTGGGTTGTACTGAGCCTGCCCTGTACCATGCAGCATAGGAAACTCCCAGGACAGGATGCCAACTTATATATTATTTCCTTCTTGCTCGTCAGATACTGGTTCACATGAAACCATCACAACATGGCATGGAAACTGAACTGGGGCTTTGGCTATGGTAATACAATCTACTGTGTCCCGTTAGATATGTTACGAATCATACTGCTGCCGCAGGACATGGCGGAGTGACTAGCGCTCCAGCTTATGGCTTACAAAAAGAGCTACGGTAGGGACTTTATTGAAACTGGGAAAAAAAACAAGAAAGAAAAGGAACCACGAGGAATCTAGCAAAGGCAGGTAGAAAACAAGAACTGAAGCAGGGAGCAACACAAGAAAACAAGAACAAACACAATGACCGACGGGGGAACAGAGTAAGGGCAGGCACTTAAATCACATGATAATGAGGACCTCAACAAGGGAAAGGTGTGAGCTATAACTAATCAACCACAAAAGAACTGACTTGGGGCAATAAGGAACAGGTGAGGTTAATCACAATGAAATTTTAGGGACTAGGGCAACCCAAGAGATAGAAGGAACGTACGTGAAATACAAAATGGGGAAAATACAAATATAACCAGAAACAGATACAAAAACAAGGACCAATAGGAAATAAGATGAATACAAGAACTAACGAGAAAAACTGACCCCACGCTCCCCAAGAGTCAAGTCAAAATATCCAACAAAGTTGAGGCTGCCCTCTCAGCATGATTCTCTGTATCTCCCATATGTTGATATTGATCCAGAAGTAATTTGAGGTGTTCTGGGGCAATGAAGCTCACCAAGGATAATTGCTTTCTTGTGGGTCGGATGGACTGGCGAAACTGGGCAGACGCATGAGGCCGCTTGCCTCTCTCACAGTGGAATCAATTAGATCCACTATGACAGAGCAGGCCTGGGGCGGGACCTGGGCACACTGTCTCAAAACTGTTGTGTTTCTTCTTTCCGTGTAGACCTGGGGTCTGCATGGCGCTGGGGTGGAGGGAGGTTAATTTACCTTCAGCCTGGCATGACTTGCGTTTTGCACAAACCATGCAGGCAAAACGCAGGAAGGTCAATTAAGGGTGGAGTGGCTCAGAGATGACAAAGGTGTACTCAACGCTGACTCCAGCAACGAACGTTCACAAGTACTCTTGTCATGCTGCTTTCTGATTTAGTGTCTCAGAGTCTATGTAGACTTCTTTTACATTTCTCTAAGTCCAGAACTCATTGGAGCATTACTAACTCATGCACAAATTACACAGAATCCAGCAATTCAGTGCAGTCATATCACATTGTAGGAAATCTGTGTTATCAGTCTTAGCCTGACACTAAATGTGTTACCCTCTACACTGTCTGAAGTTTAAATGTGCTAAACGGAATAGAATTAATACCCGAATCAAAACGAGTTTTTGAAAACTAAAGGAATGATTTTCTACGATCTCGGTCACATGGAGAGGTTCCCAAAATGTCAAGACAGGATTCAGTTCCTCAGATCTTGGAAGGACTCTGGGTAGTAACTGTAGCTCTAGGATGACGAGTGACATTGTTACCTGTTCTTTTTAAAGCTGTTTCTTGCCTTTTTTGGGAATGTTAAACTGCCTTGCTTGCTGACTATTATAATATGGAAGAATGTATTTTTCGGCCACTGTACTGCAAAAAGAAAAAAACAATTTTAAAAAATGTTAAGCAAAAAGAAGGTTGTTTAAAGGGGACTGTTGTAATAGGAAACTCCAGGTTATAGTGTTGCGATTTTGTGGAAAAAGTGAGCATTATCCCCGTGTTTTTGCATTAACAGTTATTTGACATTAATCTGTTTGGAGTTATTGGAAAGAAAGTGCCCATTGCGGAGAATAACTTGCTCTCCCTCCCATTAATGTTATTTAGCTTCCCAGCACATTCATTTTGTTGATTTCCTCCCTTCCAATGTGGCACGAATTCACAATAGCACTTGACCTGTTTTCAGGCTTGCATGTGCTGTTTTATTTGCTGCGACTGGTGCACTGCGAAAGGTGCCTGTTAATGGTCTATAATCCTAAGGTAGATAGTTCAGGTCCAGAAAATAAAAATGCAGATAAACCAACCAGTTGAGTGCCCTGTGACTGTGACTCTTTATACTCAACTGGTTGGTTGAAACAAAATCTGGGTTTGGATTTTAACTTTCTGAACTTGAATTACCCACCTATGCCACAATCACCCAGACATCCCACGGGTGGCACACATTTGTCTGTTCTGTGAATCTGGTTGTGTTGTCATGTGGAGTTATGCTCGATGGGTGCGTGACCTGGGTTGGGGGGGAGCTTTACATCTGTAATTTGGCTGCAGGAGATGGTGTTGGGGCGGGTGGGGGCAGCTGATAAGCCCCTTCAATTCACCCATCAGAACCATCAATAAGGCAGTGTGACCGACGTGGCTGCACCAGGCCCCGCCCTCTAGCAGGCCCCGCCCAAACGGGAAACTTGTTTAGATAGTTATAGGCTAGATAGTTATTCATTTATTATTTGCACCCACAGTCTATGCTGACAAGATGAGGCTGCTTAGTCACTGACACATAGCTGCCTGAAACATTCTTTATTGTGTACATCTTGGTTTGTGTGTGTGTGTGTGGGTGTGTGTGTGTGTGTGTGTGTGTGTGTGTGTGTGTGTGGATGGGTGTATGGAGGGGTTCAGCTGGGCACAAAATATTTAGCGCAAAATAAATTCTAATGAAAATGATAGTCATGAGTTGCTGCCTCCTCAATATTTCCTTTTTATCTTGTAATGAATTATGAATTTAAATGTTTTAATAATGCACTATTGGTGTCTTCTTAGTCATTTCAGTTATTTATCCATTTTAGCTAGAACGGTGGCGGCAGCGAGACTGATATTTCTTATTTTTTAGCATAGCTTATCTGGTGGCTGCAAAAGTGAATCTTGTACGATCGATGAATCCCTCCTTGCAGTGAGTGGTAGGAGCGACCTTGGCGCTATCTCGGGTCTTTGACCAATACAGTCCATCTGAGAGACAACAGGAACAACAGGTTATCATAGCAATGGCTGCTGCCCACTCGGATATCGAATAAGGGGGGTATTGGGACGTCAGAGGCCTGGCTATCAGCTTCAATCGCTTATGGAGAGGTGCCTTGTGGTGAATCTGCTGTTTTGTGTGGATTCAGATGTTACAACTGCTGGTTTTTGCTCTGACAATCCTCGTCCTTTCTTTATGGTGCTTTTATTGTTTATTATTTTGTTGATTTTAAATTTATGTTAAACCCTTGAAATATGAAGAAACGGGATAGGGAAAGCTTAGTCAAGCCTGACATGGCAGACGGAAACAGAGTGGTTTGTTTTTCTATAGTTATGATGTCATGATGTCCTGATATGTGTTTAATAATACTTTAATAGACATTATTACTACACATAATCCTGGAAACATTGCATTCTTTGAACCAAATGGACATGGGAAAAGCAGGGAGGTTTTTTGTCCTACAGGACCAAGGTCAAGCTCTCATGCACAATGATGATTAACATCAAATGGCCAGATAATTACTCTCAGGGAGGACACTTTGAGCTACCTCAGGTTTTACAAGTGTAGGAAAAATTAGCTCAAGTAAATTTTAATGTCTCCACCAATGTGTAGGGAAATTAATTACATTTTAATTAATTATTATTTAATGACGATTATTAACTAATTGTTACGCAGAATGGTTGTTTCCGCCAAACTCAATTGCGGAATCCCTGTGAGTCTGTTAATGTGAGACTAAAATGGGATTCAGTAATTACCAGTATCACACAGTAACCTGGGTTAAAATGCTCGTCCACTGAGCTGCATCGCCAGATAATGTAAACGATTGGTAGCGAAGCTCTTCTCACGGACATTGAGAGAGAGTCTCGCGATATTTCAGGCAAGCTTGAGGTTTCACTCCGATGGCGCTCAGGAAGGCACAGCGTTTGGAGCGGTTGTTGGAGTGGAGCCCCTTGGATTTTCTCTCCTTAAAGCTTTAAGGTGAACGGCTTTGTCTTGGGGCTGCAGTTCTCTGTTGGCTGGCAGGCCTTCTCCAGTAGACTTCAGGACAGGCTTCTTTACTGGGCTTTGTGGTGGTCTGTAAATTTCATGATGTTTTCTGGAGCGCTTCTTCACAGGGCTGCTTGCATTTGCTCTGAGGTGCCAGGTTTTATGGTCTAGAGTTTATGAATAGGGATGACCAGGAACCCAACACCTGAACCAATAGCTGGCCATCTACAGCAGTTGGCGAGCTTTCGGAGGGGTGTCTGTGGCAGACCTTTTGGGATTTATGACTAGACTGATGCCACTTTAACAATAATTTTAATTAAATGGCTATAACTTTTGATACATACAATTGTATGATAAAACACTGACCAGATTTGAATTCAGGAGTGATTTTCCATCAGTTTGATACCAAACATGCCATACCAGCCTGGAGGTTCACACCTCATACCATCTGTATTAATTAATTAACAATTTCTTACATTGTATATGTTAATTAATCACATCAGTATACAGTATAGGTGTTTTGTGTTGCACATTAACAGATATTGACACTTTGTGTAAGTTGTACAGACACTACCTTGTATATCCATATAAAAACTGCACATCTTACCCCTAGATAGACGTGGCCGTTTGTTTGTTGTAATGCCACTTTCAATTAAACATATGGAAATTACATATTTTGGTTGGTGTGACTTATTCCCATAATCTGCTCTCCAGGATTGATAATATATACATTGATTCAGTCTTTTAACACAAAATAGTAGAGAACAAAAAAGTGCTAACGGACCACAAATATCAGATAAGGGCCAACAGACAAATGTAAAAAGGTAGACAAAGTTGAGGGACCCCTGTCCTTGAGGTCCACTCTGCTGTCCATAGGCCCCTAAATCTCTGGGCCATAGAAGCTGGAATGCTGGCCTCCCTTGTTTTCTGTGTGTGTGTAGGGGGGGCACTCCCCCCCCCCCCTCCCTTTCGGGCTTACTGTAGGCCAATAAGTACCTCTCATACAAAGCCAGGCCTTTTCTCAGGCCACCTGGAATTGCAGCCCTGTCATATGCGTGTGGGTGATCCTACACAAGCTACTGTAAAGCTGAAAGGTTAAATAGTTCAGTTCTTCTTGCACTTTGCCTGCTTTGTTGCCCTGATTGAATTACTCATCCAGCTGTTCTGCATTAACGTTAGTGACACAAATGCGTGATTATGGGAGACTGACCAATCAGCACACAGCAAGAATTCAGTGCTTAAGTGGAGTCCAGGTCCTTTTAATTGAAATGACAGTTTACCAGTTAAAACGGTTTACCAAAGCATCCTCCCATGGATTATCTGGTCACCCTAATTAACAGAGGGGATATGATTCGGTAGTGTAGAAGTTAGTGGTAAATTGTCATTGTTGACACACCACAGCACAACAAAATGTGTCCTCTGCATTTAACCCATATGTGAGATCATGACATAGCAGGGGGCAGCTAATTCAGCGCCCGGGGAGCAGTGCTTGGGGCCGGTACCTTGCTCAGAGTACCTCAGTGGTGCCTTGCTGGTTGGGGACTCGAACCTGCAATTTTTCTTTTGCAAGCATGCTTCCCTAACCATTAAGCCACCTCTGCCCACTACACTGTAATTACACAAAGAGACTTGCCCAATTACTTTCATGACCAAACTATTTCCGGTTTGGTTACCTGTTGTTGTACCAAGAGGCTCACTTAAAACAACTTGTTTTTAAACTCGTTTAAACTGTGTAAAAAGATACGTTTGTACTAGACACGGGTCATGAGTTAGGCTTTTACTAAGAAATAACAAACTGATAATAATGTAGCATGTTCATCGAAAGAATTTCATTTATTTATTTAAACCCAAACGGGCAGTTGATTAATGTTGCTGCTTCTGTTGGCTGCATCCATTTTCCAGTGATTTATCATATTCTCAGTCACAGGGGACCTGATGTCAGGTAGCATAGAACACAAAGCAGAGGGACTTTCCTGAATGGGCAACCAGTCGGGCACTGGGCCCAAACACAGGGCAATTTAAAGATGCCAATAACCAATGACTCTCATTAAATTCCGGAATACACCACACTTTGCGTATTTAAAGATCTAAACATTTTCTCTTATGCTGCGGGTGGCTGTGATGCTGTTTGCAGTTTATCAAAGTCTTAAGCTTGTGCAGTCAGTTTTTATCCTCCTGGATAAAACAGTTGTCACACCTATTAATCATACTTCCTTCAATCCATTTTGTGTCTCCGACTAATCCAATCCAATTACACTCATGCAGCATACTTTATAAACACATTAAACTCCCATCTTAATAAACATGTGACTCCTTTATCTGTGGAATACGTGCACTTTTCCCTGCAAAGGCAGTGGTAATATAAGCAGCCAGAATAAAGGTCTGTATGTCAGATTAATCACACCCCCCGCAAAAGTTTTAGCACAGTGTGACCGAAGCCGTCAGAAAATCTTCAGCCGTCCCGAATGTCTGACCCTAAGCACACTTTGCTCCCACATGAAAATGAATGTCGATGACTATACCGTACGTCCTAATAACCATAATAATAGCTGCGGCCGTCATTCGCATGACATCATCTTCCCGTCCACCTCCTCCGCCCCACCTGTTATGTGGTTTAACACCCAACAGGACAAAAGCTAAAAGTATGTTCAGTTAGGCAAATGTAACAGGGTGTTTTAGGGAATGCAAAAATAGCTTGAACTGTTTGTGTTTTTTAAATGCATTACAGAGTCATCACGGTCCTGCACTGGATGAGCAGTTATGGAAGATGGATGGGTCTGTAATAATGATCCTGTTGCTGGGGGGGGGGGGGGGCTTCTTGGGGGCCGGTCTGATTTACAAGAAGGGGCTATTAAAGAAATGAATAAACTTTTGACCCCCGTGGGGAAATCCTCTTTTCGCTTAGCCCACCTTGCTCTCCGGAACACACGTGTAGG
>JAODKE010000138.1:19530840-19545510 GCA_026779605.1 Mormyrus hasselquistii | reverse complement strand
TGAACGTCCTTTCATAGTGAAAAAATTCATTGTCCAAGCTCAGAGTTCCCCCCCCCCTCCCTTAGCGACGTGCCATCCATCAGTCTCCGGGTCTCCCAGCTTTGTGAGTGAGATTGATTCCCGCGGGGCTTTCTGTCAGGATTCTCCCGGAAAGTGAGTGTTGTCCATAAGCAAGGCGACAGGGCGCTTTGCCAGAAATGAAGATGCAAAGATGTGTACAAATAGCATGCTGGTCGGAAACAGTGGGGCCGCTTTCGCCTTGATTAGTATTTATAATCCTGTGAACAAAGGGGCCTTTTCCTTTGAATGCTGCTAATGGTTTCTTTGTTCCGTGGTGTTTTCTTATAAGTGTCCTTCATCAATTTAAAATAAGCACAACTCAGCAAATTGCGTTCCCGTTCCGGGCCAGTAGATAACAGAACAATGGAATGCGAACGCGGGTCTGCTGTTTTGTGTAGGTCATTAATTAGTTAAACAGGTGAGCCCGCTGGAGGGAAATGGAAACTTGGTTCAATCTAACTAATCAACTAGGTGCCAAAATTGCCGATTTTCATTACAGAGAAGAGGCTGAGCGTTTTATCTGATCTTAATAATACATGAGTGTCATAGGTGCCACACTACCTGTTCATCTTCTGTAAATGCCTGTCCAGAACAGGTTAAGGTCTTACTGAAGAGAGCACAGTATTCAGGTCTACTGCAAATACACGAAACCTCTAAGTTGGTGATAGAATTTATTAGCAAACACTAATTGCGCTGGTAGAGATTGATGGATGAGTGTTTCTCTCCTTCCCAGGCGGCTCCTGCAGGCGGCCAAGGCGGCCAATCAGACGGGTCACTTCCTGTGGGTGGGCTCGGACAGCTGGGGCTCCAAGATTTCGCCGGTGTTACATCAGGAGGAGGTGGCGGAGGGGGCGGTCACCATATTGCCCAAGCGGACGACCGTCAGAGGTACGGAACCCCGCCAGCACCACTGAGGGCTCGTGGAAGACTGGTAGCAGTCTAAATAAAATCTGGCACCAAAAAAGTCTCCCTTAAAGGAACATTAACTATGTATTTGGATATAATTGTGTCCATTATGCATTTAAATAAACTGGGAAGGACTTCCAAACCAGTAAGAGTCAATGTCATATGACTTACATGCGTGTGATTGTCAAGGATTTATGCGGTTAATACTCTCTGAAAATTATAGGTACATTTAGAAAAGAACACGCAGGTTGTCGCATGTCGTTCCAGGTGGTTCCGTGGCATTAGGGTGCGTAGCTAAACAAGCAGCTGAGTGTTATTGTAATAACTGGGTCTCCAAGGCCATTAGACCTAGCGGTTATTAAGGCAGGTCCCGGCGTGTGGCGCGCTGCAGAAAACTGAAGGTAATTCACAATCGCTTGCCCACTGTAGCTTGGAATTTGACAGTGTCTCAGTGCAGTGTGAGCTAGGAGATGGGGTACCCACACTCCAGTGAACCTCCCCTCCCATATGCCCAGGTTTTGATCGTTACTTCATCAGCCGCACGTTGGACAACAACCGCAGGAACATCTGGTTTGCCGAGTTCTGGGAGAACAATTTCAACTGCAAGCTTAGCCGCCACGCCCTGAAGAAAGGATCCGGGATCAAAAAGTGTACAAGTAAGTTCCCGACACGCTACCCCTCCTGCCTCTGGGAGCGTCTGGGGTGAGGGAGGTGTGAGGAGGAGACGTCAGCGGAACGACCGCTCTGACCTGTAGACTGCGGACGCTGGTACCCAGGGCCGTCCCGATGGATTCTGGCAGGGGTGAATTATATTTACACAGCCACGTTCTTGGCTGAGATGTTTCTCCTGAAGGAGGACAAAGAGTCTCACTCCAGCTGTGAGAGAAGGCAGAGGCATGAACTGCCAGGACAGAAGATGCTCCCGCTTTAGGCCTTTTAATCTCACATCTCACGTGTGTTAAAACACAAGTTATAATTATGATGATGATGACAATGACGCTGCTACTGATGATGACGATGATGACGATGAAGATGACAAGGCAGGTTCGATGGGCTCCACTTCAGGGCCTTCCCCAAACTAGTGGTCTGGCCTACCTGAAACAGGTCCCTGACTCTTCATGACAACGACCAAAAAACTTGCTTAGAAGATGGATGGATAGATAAGAGGTTGCCGTGTGACCTTATACCTCCCTTTCTTGAACAGATTTCCTCCTGCTCTAGTCACTCCGTCAACAGTCTTGAGGTTTGGTTCATTTTGTCTCTGAATGACCCTTGACATGTGATTGTGTGTGAGAGTAGGTGCCCTATGATGGGCTGGCATCCCATGATCCCCTTATGCAAGGTTCCTCTTGAGATTCAAGATTCCTCCTGCAATCCAGAAGCTTATGGCGAGCCCATTGCATGCGAGTGTAATTGTGTACGCTACAATAGAATGGCGTTCCATCCTGTGGAACTCTGCGGATAAGCAGTAAGATAAGACAGACATTTGTAGATAGTAGTGTAGCTATCCACAAATACAGTCGCGCAGATGTATATAGCTTTAACAATTGAGGTCTTGTATTTTATCACTCCAGAGAGGTCAGTGGGATTCCTCTCGAGTACGATTTGTGTGAAAACAGATCCAAGGAGCCTGATATCAACAGCCAAGGTTTTGCGCGACAGAAAGCGCTTATTTGCCTCTAGACAATTCCAACATTCGGCTGTTAGTTACAGCCACCAGCCAGTATATCCATTTCAGATGAACACTTTTTCCTCTTCTCCCAGTAGGACTTTACCTGAAAATAAAAATTTCGCCCGTCTCCTTCAAAGGCGATTAAGCTCGCAGGCGGCGCTGCCTCCTGGTGCATCGCTGCCAGGCGCAATAGTGATTCGCTGTCATCTCGACCGAAAATGCAATCAGCAGCGAACTCAATCAACCCCTCCGAGGCAAGAATGAATCCTTCGAATCGATAAGCTTTTCGGCCTGGCCAGTCCTCCATTCCCCGGGAGCCGGGGGGGGAGGGGCTCTAGGTATTGGTTTCTCTCTTTTGTGTCCCCAGCCTCATCTTTTTTTTAACAGAAGGCAGCTCGTCTAGTGCCGGCTATATGGGACACTGTGATTGGTGAATGGTACAGGCCTAACGAATGAGAAGCGAGATATACATTTGTATGCACCTTTTAATAGATTGCAAGGATATAACTTAAGTGCAGTTCACAGGTCTGTGAATAATACAAATTTTGTCATTTAACAATTTAAAAATGAAGTCATCTTGGTAAATATTAATTTATATGATTTATATGGAACTAAAAAAAGATATTAAATTTACCATAATACTTAGGTTTCTTTTTTACTGTTCTTATGTCAGTCGTCAGGGCTGCCCAACCCAAGGCAATGTCAAACCTTCCTGAAACAGACATTGTGTTCATTAGTATTCATTTGTTTGAATTCCCAGCTTTGTTCAAAATCAGAAATTCGGATGTTATCTTTGTTAGCCAGACATTCCTTTCAAAAATAGCGAAAAATAAAAAAAGAAGGAAAAAAAAAAAAACCTTTGGAACATCAGTATATCAAAGTGTCTGTTGACAGTGTCTGGTGCTTTATATCAGACTCACCAAGAATGTGGTGAAGGTCACCTGGGAACTTTCTTAACCAGCTTTCATGTGGTTGGAATTGTAACCCAAAAGCGCTTCAACATCGGGGCCCAGACATCCCAACCTGCAAAAACTCATTTCAGGGAGCATTTCTACATTGGCTACATATATAATTACTTGTTAATTATCTCTAGTCGGAACACTATTTTATTTAATTATATTATTTTATTTCATTTGCGGTCATCAGGGAGCCGCTATCAATATGCGGGGGACTCCCGGAACTTCCGGGACACTTGGGATGTCTGGGGGTCTGAAATCAGAGCGTAATACCTCCCAGAATCCACAGTGGCTCTGAGGAATTAGGCGATCGACTGATAATGTCTTGCAAACCTTTTTTTTTTGGCCTGGCGTTGATTTCCCCCGTCTTCTCAGCTTCACTCACTACTCATGATTGTGGAGTGATGAAAGTACAACATCAGTGACATTATAAGACTGTAATGTTACCTGTTTTGTTTTCTAATTTTTAATAATCAGTATGATAAACATCATCAGGTTAAAAAACATCTTTAATCTTTATGATTTTCTCTTTAAATTTAATTTTCTTTTTGCTCTAAGGAATTACTAGACACGAATTAAGTAAACTGAGGATTAGTTCAAAGAAATTATGCAAACTTATTAACCACACTTTAAGAGAAAAATATTTTTCATCATAAAACTTGTGTGTAATTAGAGATTTCTGTTTGAGATTTCATTTTTAAGTACTGAAAATGTTAAAATGTTAAATCTAAGTAATAATAAATATAACTCACTCTACTGTATAATTTAATTGCTGAAAATCTAAGTAAAATGTTCACATAAAACCAATGACTTGATAACAGGCATGTGCAGTTGGCGTAATTTTTGTTCAGATTTTTTTTATCAATATGTTTTCATAGATAGAGTTTTGTTTATGGTGCTGCAGTACTTTCTTCACGGAGTAACTTCTTAGAGCAGAAATCCTGCCAGTGAATTTTTCAGTACGTTGTCTTCTGTAAATGTGATACCTCAGAGGTCTGTGGTGGAAGTGTTTGTCCTGGAACGTTATTTCTGAAAGTGAGACATACTTTCCGTAAAGATTACCTTCATGATATTTGTTACACAGCCCCCGTGCACCCAATCACAGGTATTGTGATGAGAGTGAGGGCAGGGAGTGAGACAGGGTGTCCCCTATGCAGCACCCCATCTCTCACACAATCAATCTCCAGGCAAAAGCTCCAACCCTCATTCAAAGCAGCCAGTTTTAGATGCGGCCCACCTGCAGATTTATATTTTTGTAAAAATATGATTGTTTGTCACAGTTATACAGCACAGTCCCTGTGGGGGGCGGGGGCTGTGAATTTAATAAATCTTAAATTAAAAGTGCAAATTAGAAATATAAATAAATTACAACATAAGTGATGAGAAATGTGTTACAAGATAGTTCTTAAGCAGGAAGACATTAAAAAATAAATAAATGGAAGTCGACACACTGTTACGTTTCTACGGAAGCTGGTCTCAGCATCTCTGCTCCTTCTGGTCTCTTCTGGTGGGAGCTGACCTCTGGTGCGCTTTGTTCCGCAGCCTCCTGATGATGCTCGTCTTCTTCTCGTTGTTATTATTTTGTCGTTGAGGTTGTCGGCGGTGGTGTTTGTTGTCGAGGTTCTTTTTTTTTTTTGGTAAGTGAGGCTTAATGTTGTCTCGTTTTCTACTGCTGAATATGGCATGAGAACATGGCCCTTGTTTATGAAAGTAGTGACATTATGGCAGAAGACTGTTTTTAAATTTTTCATACGAGTTGGCACCCATATTTTTCCAAATGCAAACATGTACGTATTGAGGTATATAGCAGAGAAAAGGGTATGAGGAAGATCTATCTCGACGTTAGCATCAGTGCCGGGCCAGATTCAGGTCAGGTATGAGCCCAGCTGTACTTCAGAACCTAATTATTGTTGCATGAGTTTTGCTTTCTCATACAGTAAATCAGTAAACATTTCAGATGCCTGTGGATGCAGATATTTATCTCAAAGGTGAATAAAAATTGGAGTCTGGCACTTTAACCAGTGGTGGGTTATTTCTTGGATTGTGACAGTGAAGGGAAAACATCTCATTCTCTGTGGTGAAGAATGTGAAGCCATAGGAGACGCAGCCACACGTATCAACATATAAATTACCCTCCAATAAATAAGAGAATATAAATATCTTCGGGTAAACAAATTGGAAGTTCTGTACATATTCAGCAAATGCTCTTATGTATAATTATCCCTGCTTTAATGCTATAAACATGTTTATTACAGGACACATCCACTACTTATTCACTTATTTATTTATTTATTTATTTATTTTTTTTAAAAAATTGAGGGGGGAGGAGGTGGTAAGGTAGGGTTTAGACCTCTGTTGAGTTGAAGAGTAAAACTCACTCAGGCTACAGGTTATGTTTTCCAGAAAAATTCTGTGTGGAGTTTTGAAAATTTGCTCTTTAGTTTGTTCTGGCAGTGGCAGTGACTATCAATCAAATTCTGACATTTTTCTATCAGTACAGAGTGTCAATAATCGTGTGAAATTCTCACAGTCCGTAAGCACTCACCCTTTCAGCAAATTACTGCTCACATTACATCAGAAATTGCAGATGCAGCAGCTTATGTCTAAATCGACGCGTGACTCATATAGAGATTCGTCAGATCTGGCACGTCAAAGCCGACGTCTCCATTTCAAAAACAAAACTGAACAGAGAAAAATGATGAAGAATAAATACATAAAGACGAAATGCCAAGTTTTGAAGCAGATGTTTTATCTTATTGTCCCCTCAGGAGAGAATGTTTTTTTTTAAAAAAAAAACCTTTACTGGCAAGTGAGCAAAGACATTTCCATTTAAGTTTGCATAAATTCTCATGATTGTTCCTCATGGTACCAGTCATGAGATGCAAACGCCCTTATATATTGTTTCCCAAGCCGATCCTCACAGACCTCTAGACGGTCTACATTTTCGTTACCTTCGGCTCTCTGCCAGACAGCTCACAGTCTTGTTCCCTCCCAGCGCCCCGAATTGCGAGGGAGCAAAAACGTGGACTATCTGGAAGTCTCCAAGGACTGGGTTCAGAAAGACTGACCTTACGATCCCACTCCAGCCTGGTCCATGCAGATGAAATCTGGGTCTCACCCCCGTCACAAAACATTACATGGGCATTGTTAGAGAGGCGAGAGAATACCAAACACCGCAGGTCTACACATATTTCTTCCTCTATCCCATCCTGAGAATATAATCCTTTCTTATGGGATGCGTCACATCACTCTTTTCTACTAGTCTGCATAATTAGAAACCCCAGGTCTTCAACTCTGTCTTGCTCTATACCATCCTGAGGTCATAATCCCTTCTCACAGTGACATGTCAAATGGTCATCCTCAGCAGCCCAGAAAGTATCCCCATTCGTTCAGCTGCGTGGCTGATTTTTGACCCCCGCTTGACCTTGAGCGTCGCATTAGCATTGAGCTCTACCTCGTGTTACCAACAACAGCCGTGAGGAGCATGTTTGAGATTTGACTGGAGTGATGCGGTTTTAGGCTACCTTCCTATTGTAGGGATTGTGTGACTGTTCCTCTTACATTATAATACAAAACTCTATGAAGTGCATAAAATAAAATAATTGCCATGACCTTCTGCTTTGCTTTGATCTTTGATTTTGTAGCTGCGTCATTTGGCATTAATCTATTGTGCTTGTTTTTACATAAAAGGGCAATTCAGAATTCAATCCTCATTATATTTTAACTTTATTTCTCATTCAAGAAAATGGTCAGCACACTTAAACCTATGGCCTCACTTTCCAGTGCTTTAGGCTCGGTTTGCATCCATATTCACATTCAAACGACATTCTGAAATGTTTTTTCTCTTTGTTTTAGATACAAAATATGCATCACAGTGCCATGATGTGCCCAGTGAGTTTCGGATAATTAGATATTGCCTCCAACAACATTTCCACCCAGAATATTTTTGCTAGATTTTCTTCAAAATCTGGTATATATCCCTCACTGATTTATGTATTTTGGATGCGCCCTGCAGCTCCTGGACAGAGGCCTGAGCAAACGCATGCATCCGTCCATCTCCCAGCCGCTTATCCTGGACAGGTTCACATTGATCCCGGGGTGTATTCCTGGAAGCAAGGAACGGGAATGCTGTTAGTGGAATGCTTTTCCATTGCAGGGACACATACACATACAACGGGCAAACCTGCTGATACTATGGGCTCCGTTTTTGGACTTGTTCATGAGTGACTGGCAACATTTCAGCTTACTGAGCTGCCATAATACCAGGGGAGTTGGAGCCGGAGTCAAGTATGGAAATGATTAGGCATTGCGTGAAGAGCTCATGCAAAAGCAGCGGCCGTACACTTTAAACTAATGTTAAAGATACACGACATAATCCGGAAAAGAAGCAGTCATTAAAATCGCACAGCTTGCTAAGTTTTGTTTCCTATAACAATATAAAATATCCTCGCGAGACGTAAACCCCAAGCTCTCCGCGAACTTTATGAGCAAGATTTATAAATACTTGAACTATACTGAAGAATAACGTTGCTCGTGAAAGCAGGCAAGTCAGAATTTCAAATGAGTTTCATTGTACTTCATACACATGATAGTGCTTTCTTAGAAACTTAAACTGCCATTGAATTGAAGACGCAGTACACAGAGGAACACGATAATGCTATTTTCTCTCTTGCCTCTGAAAGTATGCACTTCTTCCGGCCATTCATTCATAAAAATACCAGATACTTTAATACTAACTGCCGCATACAAAACACATAGTCCCGTGACAAAAGGTGACCGTACTGCCGCCCCAGTTTTGGGTGGTACTGCCTCTCGCTAATGCGCCGTGCACCTATGACGCGTAGTGAATGCAGAAAACACGTGTTAGCCATGATGCGCACATGTAAGCTTGGATGAAAATGGATGGATGAAGCTTATCGGCTGAGTTCATACTAACCATAAATATTTTTTGGTTCTTTGGTTCTCATTTGCTTGGTTCTTGCTAATAATAACACAACAAAAAGCATACATTTTTTCCAGAAATCTGTGCCTGCCTATATGATTTTGATCAGCATTATTCTTTTAAGAAGGCTTCCTTCCCGCTAGACATCCCATCAGTGGTATTGCTATTTGTCTTATGCCGTGTTGTGAACATGAGCTGCAGCAAAGGAACGATCCTTGGAATTTGTTCTGGGAGTCTTCAAAGCTCCGGTGCAGTTTGTCTTATTGCCCCATGGGATCATTCTGAAGGATCTTCCCATCTGGGTAACGTCACCATGGTCTTAAATTTTCTCCCGCTGTAAACCGTTCGTTGTAAAGTGGATGGGTGAATCCCCCACTGTTTTGCGGACGCTTCATAGCTCTTTACACACTGATGAGCAGGTACTTTTTTGGAGGTCCTTTGAGGTCGTGTGTTTCACAGTCATCTGTATAGGTGCCAGGTAGTCAGACCTTGTTTCTTACCTTTATTTGGAAGAGAGCCTCTCACATTTTGTCACGGTGGCTGGAGCTTTGATTTGTTAACTCGAATTTTTTTTTCTCTCACCATTATTTATACTTGCCTTGAGTTCCTTGTGGTTCACTTGTTTTTGCACATACTATTTTTTTTTTGTAAATTCATTATTAATTATACAGTGCCAGTCAGAGATTTTGACATGCAGCCCAGCCTACAAAGTAGAGTGTCGCATAACATGATCTGCAGACATGAGCTAAACGCAGGAGACACGGATTGGAGGAGCTTGACCAGGGAGTGAAGGAAAAGTGGCCAATGAGTGCTCAGCATATATCTGGGAGCTCCTTCAGGACAGCTGGAAGATCATCTCAGGAGGCCTCCTCATGGACCTGGCTTAGAGGAGACAGTAGGGTCAGTCAGTCCCTGGAGCAGTTGGGGTTAAGGGTCGTGCTCAAGGACCCAGTGATGGAATCACTCCGCCAATCAGTGCATAATTCCATGTGTTTTGGAAGATGAATGGATAGATGGGTGGTACCCATTTTGAAAAAGTGCTGATTCAGCTATAAAATAATACATCGAATCATTCACCCATATTCCATATTGCTTATCCAGTAAATGGTCACAGTAAAACTGTCACTTACTGGAAAAAGCACAGGTCACATGACTGGGGACACGCTGGGTAGTATGGGAGAGGCACACTCCACACACTATGGCTGCATGTTTTGATTTGCAGAGAAATGGAGGATGACCAGGTGAAATATACACGCAGCCAAAGATGGAAGCCCTGGTGTGAGGCCAGTTTGTTAGCCAGAAAATTTAAAATTCAGGTCTCAGTACAAACTTTCCATATGTCTGTTGTTTCCCGGGCATCCATCAAATGGAGGTGACCGGTTTAACACTCGGTAATTATGCACGTCTTTGGGTGATGGCATTTGTGAAACTCATTATTCCACGCCGTCTAGTGAAAGACGTAGGGCAAGGTAAACACAGAGGCAGACGACCCTGTCTGGAGATGCCAGATTCACAAGATCATGAGGGATCTTTAAAAAACTGCTCCTTAAATAAGAGATAAGTGTCATTTTTGCCCAGACACTTTCGATTTACGCTCCCATGCCACCGATCTTCAAAGTAGCAGCGGAAGCTGGCAATTTTAGAATCGGGATTCAGCAAATCAGACTGTAGGAGCTGTTCATGTTTGTCAGGGAAAGTTTTTGCGTAGGAATATAAAGGCCCTTCATTTCACACCCCTGCTGGGACGTCTGTTAGTAACGTCACTTCTGTTCTTTTAATATGAGTGATGTCATCCAATAGACTCGTGTTTCTCACTCACTCTCATTCTTCATTAAAATTCTTCTAATTCTTAAAAATCTGTTCAATTCATATGAGCATGTTGACTGAGTGTTTTTTTCAAATTTTGCCGCTTAGTTTGTCTCAGAAATGCATATTTGAGGAATCCCTGGGGAACTTTCTAATGTTTTTTTTTTGCTGTTTGATGTTATAGGTTTTCCAAGAAAATATGAATTATGCAGCAGTGATAATCAGGCTTGTCAGCTGAGTAGAGTAACCATCTTAAAACACCATTGGGTTTAGGAAGACTGTCGTTTAGGGCCTGTGCAGATTTGTACATCTGTCTACAGGTGTGAGGAGTTTGATATTCTATGTGAGAAGTGAGAAGCTGTTAAGTAAAGGTGTAAAGTCATTTAAGTGCTTTTAACACTTTCTGTCACAGCTACAATTGCTGAAAAGGATTGTGTCCGGACTACAGAAGGTTCTGGAAAGGCCCAGATCTAAACCGCTCAGGTTGGGGGGGGGGCACTTATGCACTTATGGTCATCTCTCTAATCAGGAAAGACAAATTATTATTATTATTATTATTATTATTATTATTATTATTATTATTATTATTATTATTATTATTATTATGTGATTTCTGTAAGGTGCATTTGATAGAAGTGTCTGCTAGCCAAACACAAACGTAACATTAACATTAGTTTATCTACTGACATATTAAACTCAAATTTGGAACTCAAACTCATGAACTGGTAAATTACAACACAAGAGCAGAACATGTAGTGCAAGGATGTTCCTTAAAGAGAAAAAGCATTAAAAGTTAATTACCAAACCATAAACAAACTGACTTTGCAAACAAAGGTGGAAGCGAGCTGCACTGCACTGCTGAGAAGTGGGCAGGGAAGGTGTGACATCACTGTCTGCAGTGGCTGCAGTAGCAGCCCACTGGGCTTGAAGGCACCAGACCCGAGGCTTGGTCATTCAAGCTAAGAGCAGCTCTACTGGAACTGAACTGCTGGTAGCAAACTTTGACTTCGGAACCAAAAATTGTTGCAGGCTGTTTATGGTTGGTTATGACTAATTTAAGTGAATTATGGTACATAATCTATTTGACCAGGTAACTTTATACTGAGCGCTGACAGGGTTATCAACTCTCACGCATCTGGCTTTCAGGTCCTCATGCAAGAAATCTTAGGGCAAAACTATATTATTCTATTACAGACCTAATATTAGCTATATCAAAAGCTTTGGGGGAGTTTGCAAACCCTACAGGCAATTATTATTGTTATTTATTAAGGTAATAACATTAGGTACATGTAAATGCGTGTACATGTGTGTGCAGACTTGTCTCAAATTGAAAATCTCACTCTAACCAGTTGGCAACCCTGCACTGATATCAACGTTAGCAAATGTTCCAAGACCTTCCGCGGAGATCCGAAAGCGTGGATAGTAGCGAACCTATAAATTGCTTGTTTTCCATGTATTTACATACCTATGATGAAGTTTAATTCATACATTACATCTTGACTGTTCAGCAAAAAAGTACACTGATCGCTTCACTTTTTGGTTGATACGAAATGAATCCCAGATTATACTGTAGGATGACTCATAGCAGAACTTCATTTGTAACTAGTTATAATGTGTATCCCTGATATCAGAAATTGGTATTTAACTAGCTCAGATTCCAGCTTCCGTTGAAAAAAAACAGAAAAATGTTTTGAATCTCACTAGCTTAAACAGAATTTCTGATATCGATAACTGGAATTATGACTATTTATAATTCAATTTCTGATACCAAGAATTTGCATTCTAAGCAGATCGAAACTGACTTTGTGATATCTTCTAGAAATTAATCAAAGCTTGCCATACATTTTTGCCTCCTGCTAGACCATAAATAGTGGTGTAGGAAATAGACACAAAAAAATGAATGACATAATGAAAATAAATACCAACAAAGATATCACCATGTGGCTGAAACATCAGTTACTGTGGAGCTTCTGAGTGTGTCTCAGACACTACATTATACGAGCAAAATCCGCATGGACGTCTACTTTAAAGGTTGTGTAGGATGTGGATGGCTGTCAGTCTGGAGACCCTCCCTGTATCTGGGCCTCTGTGGGCCTCCAGCTCTGCTGAACCTGTTTGCTTTCTATCTAAGACCTTGCGGATCCACCAGGCCGACGGACCGATAAGAAGAGCCGGCCTAAGGCACTGCGGGCAGGCGGCCACATTAATCTTCCAAGGGAGCAGTACGTCCTGACAAATATACAACGCAATTCGAAAAAAATAACAAAATACTTGGGTGCGACGGCCGAGACAGAGCCAGATGCGGCTGACATTTCTGCCCCTTGCTCGTTATCAGCGAGGGCCGATCGCCCCCCTGACATGCCGCTTCTGTGAAGTCACGCCGCTTCTGTGAAGTCACATCGCTTCTGTGAAGTCACGCTCGACCAGCAAAGGTTAAGTGGCAATACTTTGCATAGTGCTGCTGCTGTGTTTGCAGAGTTTTCCAGCCAAAGCCTCTATTATTTTACATAAAATAAACAGCTGTGCATGCACCCATCTTCCATAGATGCTTTTCAGTGCAACCTCACAGTGATTAAATAAACAGATACAGTTATTCTCTCATTCTTTTATTCTCCTTTGGGAGCATTCAGACCCCATGCAGTTAATGGGATTGATGCAATCTATGATGAAAGTTTCATTTTTTTTTATTTTATTTATTTTTTTTATACAAGTGTTATACACCCAGAAAACCTGCTCAGCCTTTAAAGTGAACACAGAGACTATTCCCTTTATTTTGGTGTCCTTGATAAATTTTTCAACAGGAGTTTCTAAAAACAAGTTTCCAAAACCACCATGTTGACAGGCCATTGATTTTGACTTTTTTTTTTTTTTTTCAGATAACTATTTTCTTCCCGCCGAAAAAAGACACAGGCATTACTTTGCAAAGCATTGAGCTGTCAGGGAAACCTTACAGACAGCGCAGACTTGCCAGCTTCAGAGCCTGATGTCAGCCAGACTACAGGTTAAAACCCCAGATCCGGTGTGCGTTTCGTCAGCCGTGAGCTCGTCTGTGGGGCATTGATGCATAATACAGCAGAAAGAATGCAGACCATTATGGGGAAGATCATTAACATAGCCTTTAAGCATTTATTCCTTAAGGTATGTTCTTTTATGGATCCTGCTATAGGAGTGGTGGGTAAATTGAGCAAAACAAATAAAACGGATAGTATCTAATGCAGACTGTGATCTGAGACGAGCTCAGCACCCTAGCTGGGCCCTTGCGGTTCCTTCTTGTCTCTTCTTGTCGCATCGTGTGATCCTCGTCACAGATCGCTGTCCCTTCTGCGCCTTGAAAGGCAATGGCTGATGTGGAAACTTTTACACTCACTTTCTCTTGAACTGGGAGGGTGAGGGGTGTTTTAAGATGTGGCTTGGTTTGGAGCTACCATATTGCACGCACACATGACTCCGTCTCCCATTAGAGAGTAGAAACAATCAGCAAATGTTTAAAAGTTCCCATTTTTGTTATATATTAATGTCTGTGTCCAAAGTTAATGTTAATTCATTGAAGTTCATGAATTGCTGTTCTGTTATTGGAAATCTGGACCTCTGACATTGAACAAAAATCTGATGTAGACCATTGATAGACACATTTAAGAACCTCTGCCCTGAGGATCGGCCCCCACTTACCCGTTACCCTGCGGCATGTAATTGGTTGTAAGGTGTATGAATGCATGGATTTTTAACATGGATTAACAAGATTAATTTGTATAATAACATGATTATTACTTACATTTAATTGTGCCATTTTTCCTGAGAGATTGTTATTAATGAGTTTTTAATGATGCCGCATTGTACACCTTCTATAACAAAGCCTATCACAGAAAGTATCTTAATAGAAATCTTAATCCAAGAGTTACAATATATCATTATGGAAATTACATTACCTTCACGGCGACATAAGAAAGCCATCTCGAGTCTAATATTAAAATGCTTCTGGTGTAATCTCTCTCACAATTACACAGCAATCGAATGGCTCACAGTTACAGTCTGTGAGATAGGACTTCCTATGCAGAATTCTCAGGTTGGAAGCAAGCTAGTTCTTCAGATATTTGAAGTTGCATCCTTTATTCCACATTGTTTCACTTTCACTGCATTTACTAGCTGAAGCCTTTGGTTGGTGTTGTGCTCCTTTTAATCAAGAAAAACATTTTATGTGGAAAGTCCGAGTTGAGAAATAGGTGTGAAACCGTTTCCGCAGCCTAAGGCTTCTTCCTTGGGTATTTGTGTGGCTGTAAGACTGTCCTGCTGCTCCACAGGTATTGGTGAGGTGGATGGTGCTGCGGGGT
>JAODKE010000138.1:19507862-19518934 GCA_026779605.1 Mormyrus hasselquistii | reverse complement strand
GGGGGGGCAGCAGACACAGACTTGGGGGGGGGGCAGGACAGACAGACCTGGGGTTCTTACCCCATCTGTAACATATCTTGAAAAAACTGATAAATGATTCTTCAGACAGTTTTAAAACCTATTACATAATCCTTACCCAAAAGCAAGGGACAGATATCAACTACAATCATGCCTGATAACGTGAAGATTTGCAATTTATATAACCACATAAGACACAGCCGAATTTGCACAATATTTTGAGTAATTCTTACTTTCAATAGAAAGTTAAGATTGTCTACTGGAGTAAATTTGAATGAAAATATCCAATACATGTGTGTTAAATGTCAAATTTCATGAAAAAAAAAAACATTAACATTATTATCTGCTCAGTGGTAAGCAGGAAATGCGACTGCGGTGATGCATTTGCCTAATGAAACACTTTGGAAGCACCTTTCTTACATTTGAAACCTGTTTAAATTTGTCCCAGACTTTTAAAATTAAACACAGGCATACATTAGGCAAGTGTTTATTTCTTTTTATTTTAATCTAAATTGGGGGACACATGTCCTTTGAGTTGCATGTGGCTTTTAATGTAGAACGTGCTGGTAGGAAGCTTTTTAGGTGAGGCAGACATCGTCACGAATGACTCTTCACCAGTAGGGGGAGCACAGAGAACTCAACGGGCTATCCCTAAGGCGACCCTTTGAAGCTCAGGCTGTCCAGGCCGTATTAATGCCGGGGGCAAGGACAGATCACACCCCCTCCACCTCCACAAGGGCTTGCCGGCCCAGTTAGTCCCGGCGGATTTACAGCTATCCTTCTGTAGCTTCCCGTCTCTAGACCGTATCTTTGAACTGGAAGTTGGTAGAATTCCCTCAGACAGCCTCCACCCGCTCTCACTTAGCCCCAGTGTCTGGCATCAGAAAGTACATCGATGCTCCAAAGCGGGAATCTCGCTGTGCCGGCCGTGACCACGGCGAGATCAGAGGCCCCTTCCACACACACACACACACACACACACACACACACACACACATACAGCTGTTTCCTTATTGGCTCGGTTAATATTCCCCCCTGTGGTAATTGGTCCAGAGCGTGTAGTTTCTTTCCTGTTTCTCTTGAGGATTTTTAAAGTTTATCTGTCTGTCTGTCTGCTGTCTGTCTGGCCTCATTCTTCTAAGCTCACCCCTGCTCACTTCTCGCTGCTGCCTCCGCATGGCCAGTGTACTGCACCATATCCCCTGGTGATTTCCTGAATCTGCAGCTCCATTTCAGGGAAAGGTGTAATTAAAATGCAAAACTGAACAAAAGTTATTTTTTGCATGAAAGAGGCCTGTGTCCCCTCAGGCTGTTTTAGTGTCATGATGGCGTGTTTGTTCAGCAGGTGTCCTGCCCATAGTTTTCCCTGGGGATGGGGATGGGGGGGGGGGGGGTATATCTGTCATTTTCCCCACTCTTCCCCTTTGTTTCGGAGCGACTTGCGAATGCGATGTCATGCATGGTATAATTAGACAGAGCAAAGGCCAGAACACAGGGTGCCACGTCAGATCACGTGAAAAGCCCCCCCACCCCACGCAATGGACACCTCTGCCCTGCCTAGTGTTAATGATAGGAATGTGGGTGCCAGGTCATGTAGGAGGAGATTGAGGTGGGGTGATTCATTACGACAACACACTGACACACCGTGTCAGAAGGCTGACCTGCTCCTTTAGAACAATGACATACCGTGTCAGAAGGCTGACTTGCTCCTTTAGAACAATGACATACCGTGTCAGAAGGCTGACCTGCTCCTTTAGAACAATAACATACCGTGTCAGAAGGCTGACCTGCTCCTTTAGAACAATGACATACCGTGTCAGCAGGCTGACCTGCTCCTTTAGAACAATGACATATCGTGTCAGAAGGCTGACCTCCTCCATCAGGACAATGACATAACGTGTCAGCAGGCTGACCTGCTCCTTTATGACAGTGACACACTGTGTTAGAAGGCTGACCTTCTCCATTTGGACACTGACACACTGTATCAGCAAGCTGACCTTCTCCATTAAGACAGTGATGTACCGTGTCAGGAGGTTTACCTTCTCCATTAGGACACTGACACACCGTGTCAGCAGGCTGACCTTCTCTATTAGGACATTGACACATCATGTCAGGAGGCTGATGTAATCCATTAATCAATCTTTTTCTTTCTTTCTTTCTTTCTTTCTTTCTTTCTTTCTTTCTTTCTTTCCCTTTTTGCTGACAATCCATCAACACACCTTTGCCTATCCCCAGTATCCCAAAAAACTAGGTCAGCTGCTGGCTCCTTACACTGAAATATTTGCAACGTTTAGGTAAATCTCATCTTCTTAAGGCTTATTTGGCTCTGGGCCATTGTGACACGTATGACGCTAATGAATCCATCACAGTACAGAGTGTGGCTTCATTGACTTTGCCACTCTTGGTTGTGAGTGCATGTTTTCTTGCTGTATTCATTCTGATAGCATTTAGCTGAACTAGGCTAATCAAATATCCAACAACAAGACAGAATGAACAGCTTTTTCATTTGTACTAATCCCCAGTTCCAGGTTATTATAGTGAGGTAAACAAATGCTTTTGTTTTTTTCCTGTCTTTTTCTGGGCTCAAAGCCATCTTTCATTTCCAGGTTTCTGTCTTCTTGTTTCATCCCCAGCTTCAAAATGTCTCTCATAAAATTAGTGATGGTGCAGAAGAAAGGTGTAATTATGAGGAACAACATGGAGTACTGTACTGTCCTGAGACTTCCCCGATGTTTGTACAGGACTCATCTAACAAAACGCTCTCCCACTTCACATTTCACTAGAGGATCAGGCAAATGTTACCATCAAACTCACTCTGGGTTGGATGATATTGAACAGGGTCATGTGACATGGGTATGTTGGGGGGGGGAGGGGCTGTATGGCTTTAATAAAATGTTGGGGAGAATGAAAACAAAGGAGAAAACAAGAAAAACACAAGCAACTGCACCCAGCACCTAGTGTAATGTACCCCCCGCCCCCCCAGGCTTTTCATATTGTGATCTGGATGCACCATTGAGTTGTGGAAAAGGGATTTACTGGGGAAAGAGGTTTACATGGCCAACGAAATACACTTTTTATGGAAATCACGGGGTTCTGTGCAGAGGTTCAAAGGTCGTTTCTTGAGGGGGATGGAGTTGTTTTGGCCGACACCTCACAAACTCAACTTGAAGCTTAGGGTTAAGGTTAAACCTCCCTCCCCCACTACGCACCTTTGGCGGGAATATGGTCCTTTCCACCATTCCAGAAAAATGTGTCTTCTTTAGGCTTGGTTTGCGACTCGAGTCGGGCCCAGTGGTTCCTGACAGACTACCGGGTTTCAGGCCGGGTGCAGGTCAGTGCAGGCTCGGGTTGGATTCTGCTTTTCAAACATTTTCATTTTCTTCTGTGTATACGCATCAGGCTGATATTAACACAATGTTGTGCTTGGGTCGGATTCAGGATTTAGATTTAGTAGTTCTGTTTGGTTTGGGTTGAGTTCAGTCTCAATGGAACAGGTTCCTATTTTAATTTCAGGCCCGTACAGAATTCATTACTTTTTCATTTCTCAATACATTTCTCCATTCTTCAGAAAATTGTTTACATTTTTTTGTTTTACTTCATCCAGCGTTTTCTGCCAGACAACAAACTAAAACTGATCCATCGGGGATTCAGGCTTTGCTCAGCCTGGATGTCTACATAGCCCCTTTCCTGTACTTACAAATGGATAATTGTGCCTACAGTGGCACTCTCCTCGCCTCCAAGGCTCTGGAGGGACTGTGCCAATTGTCGCTGGGGCCGAACGGTGCAGTGAAATCGACAGAAGGTAGACAGGGCATTCTGCTAACGAATGCTACATTTCTTTGGAGACTGAAATTTATCACAGAAATCAGGTCATTGAAATACACAGAAATTCCACACTTACCTGAGCGTGTCCCTAGTCCATTTTAAAACCAGTCGGCCGACACTCCATCATAATGAGTCCTGGTTCCCCTTACCGGTTGTCCTCTTGTTTTCTATGTAGTGGACATAAGTAGCATTCTGTGGTTTTGATTATAATCATTAAGTTGGATTGTCAGCTATCTGTTCATGGCTGGATAAAGGCAACGGAGGAGAACCTGAGCATACAGTAACAATATTTGCATAAATCCATGACTGTATACCAGGTGGGTCACTAAGACCCTAAAACATTAGTATTTCTTTGGTGATTGTTTCAGAATAAATACGAGGCTTATTCTTAGCATGGAGAAGCTTTTTTTTTTTTTTTTTTTAAATGCGGCTTATTTGTAAGTGAGTCGAAGCCACATTTTCTCATGCAGAGATCAGAGGAATCGCTGAGTGGAGATTCTGATAGCTTCTCCAAAGTATAATTTCAGTACCTATGCCGGAGACCTTGTAATTTTCCAGAAACTTTTCTCTTTTTTTCCCCCGGATATCAAAGAATCTCTGCCTCACTCAGTGTCCATTCCGGCGGCCTTAATGGCAGAGTGAAGCTTTTTAGGTGAGGACACTGGCGCCGGGCCGAATATCCGAGAAGTGTGCTTCAGCGCCAGCTCAGAACTCGCATCAACGACGTCAGCAGTGGCTGAAAATACCAGTGAGTCGTCTCTGGAAGTGCCGGGTCTCCTTTGAAGAGGGCTGCTCTTCTCCTGTGCAGATTTGTCAAAGTGGCTTCTTCCAGAAACCGTTTGCCATAGAAACCAAAGCCATGAGATCTCGCCTCAGTGGAGTCAAGGGGACAGTTTTTGGGGGGAATTTCGACCTGGAATATATAGTGGGTATAGCGGCAGAAATTAAGCCTCATTCGTAGACACGTTGAATCGGAAAACAGGCAAATTGTCACACATGTTCAACGCTGAAACTCCACCTGATTCTTCCTCCTAATATTGATTGTTAATGTGTCTGTGCGTGTGTCGAGTTTTTTTCCAGGTTCATTCAGTTAGCTGAATGAATGGGTACCTGGTAGGGTTGCTGGTCCCAGCAGGCATGTAATCAGGCAGTAAAATAACTGGGTTGAACCCCCTCAGATTAAATTGTATTATTGAACCGGCACCTAGCCAGGTAGTAAAATTACTCCCCTTGAAATTTGCTTCAACCCTCCAGTCAGCTAAATTTACCCCTCAAGTATGAGTGTGTGAGATTGCGATGTGACAGTCCGGGGGGCTTTATTTGACTTTAAGACAGTCCGCTGAGAAAATTGAACCACTGAGTGAAAATTAAGTGGGAAACTCCTCCACAGCAGCCCAAAGTGACGACCCCTCGAGACCCCCCTTCGCAATTACGGCCCCGCCGCTTTCCAACGGCCCCGAAAGGCGGCAGGACGTATGACCAGTGGCCTTGGATGGCTAGATGAACACCACTTCAGTTCTCAATCCTCTCCTCAGGGGCACCTCAGCCATTCCATGTATTCATTACCTTTCACCACCACCTTATTTAATTACCATAATTAGTTGCATAACTTTATGAGGTATTGATTAGCTACAGTAACACAGTTTTCTTGTGATTGAGTCAACGAATGCATGGGTACATTATATGGTTGCTGTAAATATTGCGGTTGCATTAGGAGAGGTTCTCAAATGGCTAAGCTGTCACACTTTGACACGCTTCATATAGTCTTACAGCAACATGAATATCATTTATGCATTATTTTTCCCTATTGCAATCCCGTGATGTGTAGTCAGGCTAACTGGTCTCTATATTGTCTGTGTGTGTGTCCTACGATGGACTGGCATCCCATTTGGGCTGTATCTCTTCCTTGTTCCCTCAGCAGCCTGGGATTGGCCGCATGACTCCCAATGACCATGTCCAACATAAGCAAGTTTTAGGCAGATGGATTAGAGATTTCTGTCAATTACATGAGATGTTTGCACCATATGTCAGATTTGTAAATGGCATGTGTAAATTCAATTAGCATATTAGCATAGTACCGGGAGATAGATCACTGAATGTGATTGGTGTTTTTACGACTACAGTGCCTCCGTAGCACATTTCCCTTTGCTGAACAGAAGCAGTTATATTTCAGATCTGTTTTGTCATTCACCGATTAATGAGGAAAAGTCAGACTGATGCTGGTTTGAAGCTGGTTTCAGACACAGTGTCACTATGATCCCCAAAAGCACAAGGCAGGGACAGGAAGACTATGCACTAAAAGCACCGGTCAACAAATTTTTGCTTTCTTTTTCTCATACAGTATGAATGAAAATAGCCAGTGTGAATAATGAATGTATATTTACAGTATATGGTGGAAGTAACTCGTGTAAAAGGTAGAAGTGTATGATTTTCTGTTGTACTTGGCCTCAGAAACATTCCTCTTAAGGGTCCAGCAGAAGTCAGCCAGCATCCTGGGACTCGCTTTCCTTGATATTGTTTTTTCATATCAGAGAGAGAGCAGGATCCTGTCTCAACATGTCCAAACCTATTTCAGCCTGTAAACTCTGCCAATAGAGACTTACAGTACTTTGCACCCTTCTGTGATGTCTAAAAAAACACAAATATAAATCAGATATGTTTTCCCTAAATTACACTCCAATACGCCCATACAGTCTTAAAAAGGAATTGCATACTGTCAGTATAGCCTAGGAATAACATCACTTAAAAATTATGGATGATAGCAAAATTCGGAATCCGGTTTCCGAAATCGGTATATAAAAAAGTACAGAACAGACACCCCTCATGTGTTTTGTGACAAAAATCTTAGTTGACCAGTGTAGTTAAACAACATTTTTATGAATTTCTGATTCAAGAGATTACGAGGTCATAAAAGGAAGGATCTAGCATAAATCATTGGCATTAAAATTAATAGAATAACTGGTCTTGGACAGCACAGTGCACATTCACCTGAATAAAGCAAAGACTAATCCCCGCAGCCAGGTCTCCCTAATCCGCCCAGCATGCCTGGATTTCTCTAAAGCAATACGATCAACCAAGATGCTGTAAGGCCCTCAGGAAGATGGTGTGGCAGAGGGTTAAAGTTCCTGGCTTTTGATTGGTTAAAGGTCCAGGCTTTTGATTGGTTAAAGGTCCAGGTGGCCGTCTGGACTCTGATACGCTGGGAATGTCAGTGCTCCCCCCATCTAACAGATGCTGAGCCTCCCCAGGACAGACACCTGTTTCTCAGGGAGCATAGCCTTTGACGCTCTCCCCATATGTTTCTCGGATCACCCATGTTCCACTCCCTTTGCCCCTCTTCGTTCTTGGCATGCCTCCCAGATGCATGCTGGGATAATGGAGGAATAGACGGCAGGGCTTGATTTAGCCAGGAGTGGGAGATCTTGGGAGGCAGGTGTTACGGGGCAAATGACTACGGCACAACAAGCAGATCTAAAAGCGGGGCGTGAAATTTAATTTGCAAGATCAACAGCATGCAGAGTGAGCATATCCTGCACTGAGCTGTCAGGACAGCTATCCCCACGCTTGTGAAAGGCACGTCCGGAAACCTAGTGCGACACGGCAGCTTGAGAGCCTGCTCTTGGGGACAGCTCCTGCCAGAATCTGAGCATCCATCCTTAACACTCAGCAGTAATGATCACAGAATCTCTCAATTCAGGAACTTAAACTGCTCTCTGTTTGCATACTTGAGATGGTTTTGTGTGTGCCTGTAGTTCAACTAAGTGATAACCTCTGTCTTCATTATGACACAGACTCTTTGAAGGCAATGCTATTGGTGTTATTTTTATATCCATTTATACCTGTTTGTCCTATTCAGGATCAGGATCGGTCCAGAATCTATGGGCACAAGAGAGGGAACAACCCAGGATGGGCACCAACCATTCACTCACTCACACCTATGGGCAATTTGGTAACTCCAATTACCTGTTTTTGGACCGTGGAAGGGAAATCAGAGATCCTAGAGGAAACCCCTCAATGGTTCAGGGAGAACATGCAAACTCCACACACATGTGACCCAGGCAGAGACTCAAACCCTCATCCCAGAGGTGTGATGCAACAGTGCTAACCACCGTACCATCGTGCCACATTACCTTTGCTTGTATCATGAATATTTACTTACCGCTAAAGGGAAACAACCGCATTAATTTGGTCCATTTTTCTAGCATTGCTTTCAGGCCTTCTGTACCAAGTGCTCAATTCCTCATAATCCTTTATTTCAGACCATATGCTTTACAATCATTCAGTTGTATCATTGAACTTATTTATTCTCGTTTAATGATTTACAATGTGTGAGCATTCATAGTAATATTCACGATGACAGGAAGCCAGTGAATGCTTGACTCTTGAAAAACATGCAATAATTGATTGAGTAGATGTTTGTAGAAGTCCTTTAGTCCTTGTTGTACAGCAGCAAAAAAGGAGCCGTTATCCATGAAAACATAATACTATATGTTGCTCTTAGCTATAAACACGCCATTCACAGTATCCAAGACAATCCCGGATGATGAAAATATATTGCAGGAATTTATAATACTCTGTCACTGAGGAGTAGTCAGTCACAGAGGTGTCTGTCAGATCACCCATACAGAGAGTATGAAGCACACCATGTGTGTCTGTGGACACTAATATGTTTTGATCAGTTCATGGACTTGGTTTTCATGCATGTCAACATTATGAAACTTCCCGTGAAACTCACTTCATTCCTTCATCTCTCGCACAGCAACTTTTTGGCTTCTCATTAGGGCTGGCAGATTTCTCAAGTTCATAAAAGGCTTTGAATTATCCTGTTAGCGTATTTTAATCTATTCATAATCCTTCGAAGCACTCACCCTAATCAGGGTCACACAGAGGGGGCCCGGAGCTTATCAAAGGCAGATGTACGTCCTCGATTCATCTGCCAGGTTATCAGAAGGCAGAGGAACATGCTCTATGTGTGTATATATATATACTGTATATAATAATTACTTTTAACTCTATGGACTACTGGGGGAAACACACAGAGCAGAGGTTGGACTCAAACCCCCAACCTGGAGGTGTAAGGCTACCTATGAAGTCCCCACGTCACCCTTATACTGTTTCCTATCCCATTTATTTTTAAATGTGCATTGATACTGACCACATCTAAGATAATTTATACATTGCCTGACATTTTCTCACTCAACCTGTTTGTACAAAGGATATTGTTACTTGTCTTATTTTTTTCTGTTTTCAGTAATGGCACAAACTAGCCTTTGTTAGCATTCAATGCCCTTGAAACCAGTCCCAGCGTTCGCCCCTCTAGGTGCTTGATGGGTAGATGAATTCTGTGTTCAGAGAGGCCCATCTGAATGCTGCTGTTGCACTGAGCTGTTCTACATCACTTGTGACCTCCCTGTTCGCTTTAGCGAGTCCGGCTATTCTAGTCTGATCTGTCTGATTGACAAGCTGTTCTTGGCTAGAGAAATGCCATTGACTGGCTGTTCTTGTTCATCGCTCCATTCTCTGTAAGCTCTAGGCAGTAATGCATAGGAATCCCAGGAGGGCGGCTATTTCTGAGTTTCTGAATCTGCCATGTGTGGCACCAGCAGCTGCTGAGAATCGCCCAAATCACTCGTCTTAACCGCGTGCAGTAACTGAACCTCTTGACCCCATCTCTGTGATACTTATACCGTGCTGCAGTTAGGATTTGCAGTTTAGTGCCTCAGGCTGTTTGAATTAACAAGCAGATGTACCTAAAAAACTTCTTCAGTCAGTATATATACTCGTAAATTAAAATGAACTGTTTGCTTTAATTTAAGAAATTAGAAAAATCCTGTACCTTTTTAATACCTTCTCTCAGGAAAAAACAAAGCAGGACACTTATAATAACTGCAATATGTTCTATGACCGGCAGGGATATTCAACGAACAGGCGACATTTGAAACATTTATAAGCCTGGCAGATTGCAAGACTGCCAATAACACTCACTGCATCTGACTTGCGATCATTCTCTGCAATCTGTACAGATATAAAGACTATAAATTGGACTGCTCTCCAAAAAACGCAGCGATTGGCCCAGTTATGTTGCCCTCTTTAAACCAGCATGAGTTGTGCAGGTTAATTACAATCGCCAGTAGCAAACAACACCTGCTATAATGGAACTTGCAGTATTCCAGTGACAGACTCAATCCCTTAACCAGCAGACTGTGACGTAGCTTGGAGGCGTCCCCAAGGTTAGGTGCCGTAATGCGATTTCCAAGAGTCGCATCAGAGTTATTGCGAAAAAGGTAATAACTTTGGTGTAATTACCGCTATCGTGTTGTCAACAATGAACAATACTACCAATAACACTGTCATAGACATAATAGAGTGTTTTGATAAATGCGGGCAATTCAGTTACATAAAAAGAATGCATCTGCTTATTTCCTCTATTTAGAGCCATTGGAGAAGGAGAGCGATACCATTACTGATGAATATAATCGATTGGTCCAGAGCTTCTCTTCTTCCTCATCTCTTCCTGCAGGCATCGCCGGCAATCCAGTGCTCTTCAATGAAAATGGGGACGCTCCCGGACGCTATGAGATCTACCAGTATCAGATCAAGAACAACACAGCCGAATACAAGATCATTGGCCACTGGACCGACCAGCTTCATTTAAATGTAAGTACTTGTTTTTCTCTAGGTAGCAGCAGCTCTCAGTGGACGAACAAACATGCAGGCACTAATGCACTGTATGATCCATCAGGCTTCCAGGGTTATAGTGAGGCTGTAACAGTGTTGCTGATTCCCTGGATGGTATACAAACCCACTGCAGGGGCAGCAGGGCACGCTCACTGGATGGTATACCAATCCACTCTAGGGGCAGCAAGGCACGCTCACTGGATGGTAAACCAACCCACTGTAGGGACAGCAGGGCACACTTACTGGATGGTAAACCAACCCACTGTAGGGGCAGCAAGGCACGCTCACTGGATGGTAAACCAACCCACTGTAGGGGCAATAGGGCACGCTCACTGGATGGTATACCAATCCACTCTCGGGGCAGCAAGGCACACTCACTGGATGGTAAACCAACCCACTGTAGGGACAGCAGGGCACACTCACTGGATGGTAAACCAATACACTGTAGGGGCAGCAAGGCACGCTCACTGGATGCCATACCAATCCACTGCAGGGCCAGCAGGGCAAACTCACATTCGATGGGATTTTCAAAACAGCAATATGCCTCACTG
>JAODKE010000138.1:19484892-19498631 GCA_026779605.1 Mormyrus hasselquistii | reverse complement strand
TGACTGGCATCCCCTCCATGGTGTTCCCTGCCTCGTGCACTGTGACTGACTGGCATCCCCTCCACGGTGTTCCCTGCCTCGTGCACTGTGACTGACTGGCATCCCCTCCATGGTGTCCCCTACCTCGTGCACTGTGACTGACTGGCATCCCCTCCATGGTGTCCCCTGCCTCGTGCACTGTGACTGACTGGCATCCCCTCCAGGGTGTCCACTGCCTTCTTGCATCAGGCTCCAGGTGCATGGTGACCCAGTACTGGATCAATAGTCATGGAAATGAGATGGATTATATAATAGTGGCCTACTTACCCAAGTCGAAGGATCAAAGCCAACACAATCTTGACATTGTCAAGATTATTCTAAGTTTAAGCAGGAGGGCATTCATGTGATGTGCATTTTTTCTGGCTAAGACAGATGTTCGGCTTAAATGAAATAAATTGAATATATGGTAATACATTGTCATCGTTTCATGATTATGGATTGTAAAACATTGTCCTCTAAGAAAGGGTGGCTGTTTTATGCCAAAGAACAGAAAAAGTCTGTTTCAATAAAGTATATTTAGTTATATAGTTGTTATACAAATTAGTTACTCAGAAACTGTGGGAACAAAAAGTCATTTTATATGCAATGAAATTATGGTGAATATTTTTTTTTTTTTGTCGTTATTCTATTGTACTATGCAGGCTAATATTCCTCCAGATCTGCTCTTTATCCATTTAAGCATCATACCAACCATGTAAATAATTACACTCTATTATTACACATTATCTAATTAAGGCTGTTTTGCAAGAACATAAATACTTGAGTTAAGGTGCCGTCACACTAGTGTGAAAAAATATCTGCTTCTCATTCAGTTCCATTATAGCTGTGCAAGCTAACAAAGGAGCAGAGTGATATTGCAGAGTGGTTTCGCACCCAATTCATCTTAATTGAACTTTGACCTGCAAATTTGTGTAGGTCAGCCAATCAGGTATTGTGTGGGTGGGGTTAACCTCTCAGTTTCACCAGTCGTGGGTTGTGGAGCAACCAATTCTTTTTAACTGTTGATTGTCAGAATATGAATTTATAAACAGGAGAAAAGCAGTGAGCGTTCAAATGGGTCTCGAAGGAGGAAAACATATTCTGGTGCATTTTGTAATATGTGTCACACCTTAGCCTCCCGGGTTAGAAGGGTGATATAACAATATGTGTTTATTCAACTCTGTGCTCCCAATTTCACCAATACTGACTGTCGAGGTCAAGGAAAAAAAACTTTGTAAGTAGTTTTCAAATATATATTTTAAAGCCAAACTATATTTAACTTATTCCTTATTAACATCACTGCACCAACACTGTCTTGAAACAAAATGTCATAGCTGGTAGCACATCCACTTTGGCTTGATGCTGTGAAGGTATGAATATTTTCTTACGCTAGTCTGCCCAATACCTTTAATTGAGGTTTTTTATGAAGCATGTCTAAGCTTCATTTTAACATTGCAGCATTGCCCATCCCAATCCTCTGCTCCGCAGATCCGGGCGATGCAGTGGCCGGGCGGAATTCGTCAGGTGCCCGCCTCCATCTGCAGCCAGCCGTGCCACCCAGGAGAGCGTAAGAAGATCGTGAAGGGCATCCCCTGCTGCTGGCACTGCGAGCGCTGCGATGGCTACCAGTACCAAGCCGACACCTTCACGTGTAAGATGTGCCGCTTCGACCTGCGGCCAGACGAGAACCACACAGCCTGTCAGCCCATCCCCATCATTAAGCTGGAGTGGAGCTCGCCCTGGGCCGTCATCCCTGTCTTCATCGCCGTCCTGGGTATCCTGGCTACCATGCTGGTGGTGGTCACCTTCATCCGCTACAACGACACGCCCATCGTCAAGGCCTCAGGCCGCGAGCTCAGCTACGTGCTGCTGACGGGCATCTTCCTCTGCTACGCCACCACCTTCCTCATGATCTCCACTCCCGGCGTGGGCGTCTGCTCGCTGCGTCGCATCTTCCTGGGTCTGGGCATGAGCATCAGCTACGCGGCGCTGCTCACCAAGACCAACCGCATCTACCGCATCTTCGAGCAGGGCAAGCGGTCAGTCAGCGCCCCTCGCTTCATCAGCCCCGCCTCCCAGCTGGTCATCGCCTTCAGCCTCATCTCCGTGCAGCTGCTGGGCGTCTGCGTGTGGTTCGGGGTGGACCCCTCGCAGGCCCTCGTGGATTATGAGGAGCAGCGCACGGCCAACCCGATCCTGGCACGCGGGGTGCTGAAATGCGACATCTCGGACCTGTCGCTCATCTGCCTGCTGGGCTACAGCATGCTGCTCATGGTCACCTGCACCGTCTACGCCATCAAGACGCGCGGCGTCCCTGAGACCTTCAACGAGGCCAAGCCCATCGGCTTCACCATGTACACCACCTGCATCATCTGGCTGGCCTTCATCCCCATCTTCTTCGGCACGTCGCAGTCGACAGAGAAGGTGAGTCTCGACAGAGACGGAGAATGATGGCGCCCATGTGCGATTAACCTATTAGCTCGAAGCACTTAATCATTCAAGCGGTAAACAAAGCAGAAACACTTGGAAGCAATCTGATTGGTCCGGCCTTTCGTAACAAGACAATGGGATAATGCCATTGTTTTTCATCAAGGTTGACACAGGAACATACGGTGCAATCAATAATGGGATGATCGCCTTAGCCAACAAAGAAACCTTCCATCAGATAGGAGGTTTTTGTAGCTCTTGAATACATTAATTGTGTTTTATAAAAAAATACATATATTCCAGAAGTACTTAACCTCAGATTGTTTTGGGACCTCAGGCAGAAGTGGATTATTAAACACCTGCATTGATTAAATGCAAAAATTAATGATAAATGCTTTTTCCACCTCGTGGTTAAGTTTCAGGTAGGCTATAGAGCCATACGGCCGGGTGAAATGAAGAAGTCATCTCAAGTGGGTCTTTGAAAATCCCCTTCCGGCCTTCACTTTGTTCTCTCATAAGCTTTGCACCAGCACATGAAGGCCGCAGCATGACTAATCGTGACTGAACGTGGGTCTCTCTTGTGCACGCGGGCGAGGTGAGGCACAGCAGAACCACTGAAGGGAGCTGAGTGACGCAACTCCAGGTGCTTAATCACTTTCTTTTGCAGTTTCTCTTGTGTCCTTCACAACTTTTTAAGTGAAGTAGGTGTGAATGTGGCTGTGAGTCGATTTCACCGGGAAGCAACCCTTGGCAGAGTCACTCCGGTTACTACACTGCCCCCTAATGGTCAAGGTCCCCCAAAACACCAGGCAACAGCCAAAGCACACACGTTAATCAAAGTAATAGACTCTACTGTATATACAATACTGTGAATATGTCTTAGACAGTCAAAGAAAATATTTCAGACTATTTATCTTGGTAGTAAATGTATGTTTGCTTAAAAAAACACAGTTTTACATTATAACATATGCAAATGAACAGCAACATAATAAAAAATTGACGATTTTGTCTCTTCTCCAGAAAGTTTCTGATATCTTGTTAGATGGCTAGATAACCCCCACTTTGGTTCCCAAACCTCTCCTTCGGGGCACCTCAGCAATTCCATGACTTTGTTAAATGTTCTCCACCTACTCAATTAATTAATGAACTTGATTTGTTAAAAAAAAAACTTAATGGGGTATTGATTAGCCGAACAAGGTGGGGTAGTGTTTGAGTCAGAAAAATGTACGGCTGAATTAGATCATTACTGTGAATAGTGGGGTGACATTTATTGCGGCAGCATAGAGGTTCAATGGTCACCACAGTCGCCTGACTCCTCCGGGAGCAGCGATCAGATCTCCAACGGGGTTGCATGTTTCCTCCAGGTTCTCCTCAGGCTGAGGTTAAACAGAGTAAGCTATTTGTCCGGAGGTGTATATATGTGAGTGAACGGTGTGTGAGTGTGCCCTGCGATGGTTTGGCCCCCCATCCTGGGTTGTTCCCTGCTTTGTGCCTTGTGATGGGTTGGAGCCTCATCCTGGGTTGTTCCCTGCTTTGTGCCTTGTGATGGGTTGGAGCCCCATCCTTGGTTGTTCCCTGCTTTGTGCCTTGTGATGGGTTGGAGCCTCATCCTGGGTTGTTCCCTGCTTTGTGCCTAGTGATGGGTTGGAGCCTCATCCTGGGTTGTTCCCTGCTTTGTGCCTGTAGATTCCAGGATAGACTCTAGACCCCAGACTCCCTGTGACCCTAAATAAGACGAGCAGCTACAGAAGATGGATGGATTGATGATGGTTATTACTATTGCTGTTGTTGTTTCCTGCAACTATAACCAGGATAAGCAGTTCTAATGAGAGGATGATGGGTGAATTGACTATTATTATTATTATTTCTCTGTTTCCCTACAGTTGCAGGTTATTATGGGACCAATGAATAGCGGTGCTTAGGGCTCAGAGGGCTGTTATCAGAGTTCACACTCATCCCATTATTTGGACTGTGAGCAGCACAATGGCTGTAATTCCTGTGCTGATCTATAGTTTAAAGCTGTTTCTGTATTGGTTCTGTAGAGTTTGACACTTTGGAGAAATGACAGTGGGAATTGGACTCATAATGCATGCTGGGAATTTTCTTCTTAATATAAGCTTTTTACGTTTTGCATAACTGAGCTGTGAATTCATAGCTGACTTTTAGCTTGCTCCCGGCATGCTCACTTTCCATTCTTCTCCTGGACATAGTGCATTGGTGTGTGACCCCTGTGTGGATGAATGAGGAATTACACTTCCTAATGGAGGAATGGCGAGTGCCGCAGGTCCCCTGAGAGGACAAACTGTGACGATGTGATTTTAATTGGGTCTTTGATACGAGACGACCAGGCACAGACCACACTGTGGGGAGATGATCCAGGGAGGCAAGTCAGTGGATGGCATAATTTGAGGGGTATAAAGATGTGGCATGCTTAACTATAAAGATGTGGCATGTGTGTGTGTGTGTGTGTGTGTGTGTAGTTAGAGATTTGTAGGGGATGTCATGTTGCGATTAGTTTTCCCCATAAAAATTAATGGAGAGTCTCCACAAAGATGCAAACCTGTGTGTGTGTGTTTGTGTGTGTGTGCGTGAGTGTGTGTGTTTGTGTGTGCATGGCCACTTGTGGGCGTGAAAACCTTTTCTGTGCATCATGTTGGCACAGAGCCGACAGAGCCAGCAGGGGCCTTGGAAACAATAGCTGTTTACACAACTGCCCGTCTTTTATGGTTGGGCAGGGATTGTAGTAAATTATAACGTGGCTTTACATCAGCTTTTCACACATAACTAAACCCCCAAGACGTTGCGTTCTTCACACAATATAAAAAAAAAACACACTTTGAGCTACGCTATTGTGTCTCTGACATTTTCTTCTTTCTTGCAGTTAGCATTTAATTTGAGGCTTGTAACCCAATGTCTATTGAAGGATTGAGATAAGAATTGCCTTTCTCTTTAGAGTTAACATAAGAATTTGGTTAATTAGCATTTCTTAAAAAATGAAAATGCAGAATTCTTTATTTTTTTAAATAAAAAAGGAAAACTAACAAGACGGTGTAAGACTTCCCAATGCTTGTGGAAATATATTTAATCTGTACATAGTATGTTGCCAAAAGTATTCGGACACCCCTCCAAATCATTGAATTCAGGTGTATCAATCACTTCCATAGTCACAGGTGCATAAAATCAAGCACTTAGGCATGCAGACAGAGTTAATAGCTACAGACCTCCAAACGTCCTATGGCCTTCAGATTAGCTCATGAATAGCGCATAGGTAACTTCATGGAATGAGTTTCCTTGAACGAGCAGCTGCATCCAAGCCTTACATCACCAAGTGCAATGCAAAGCGTTGGATGCAGTGGTGTAAAGCACACTGCCACTGGACTCTAGAGCAGTGGAGATGTGTTCTCTGGCGTGACCAATCACACCTCTGTGTCTGGCAATCCGATGGACGAGTCTGGGTTTGGAGAAAGGTACCTGCCTGGCTGCATTGTGCTAAGTGTAAAGTTTGCTGGAGGGGGGATTATGGTGTGAGGTTGTTTTTCAGGAGTTGGGCTTTGGCCCCTTAGTTCCAGTGAAAGGAACTCTTAATACTGCGGCACTGAGAGCCATTTTGGACAATTTCATACTGCCATCTTTGTGGGAGCAGTTTGGGGACGGCCCCTTCCTGTTCCAACATGACTATGCACCAGTGCACAAAGCAAGATCCATAAGGACATGGATGAACGAGTCTGGTGTGGAGGAACTTGACTGGCCTGCACAGAGCCCTGACCTCATCCCGATAGTACACCTTTGGGATGAATTAGATTGGAGACTGAGAGCCAGGCCTTCACGTCCAACATCAGTGCCTGACCTCACAAATGCTCTCCTGGAAGAATATTCAAAATTCCCATTAACACACTTTTAAACCTTGAGGACAACCTTCCCAGAAGAGTTGAAGCTGTTATAGCTGCAAAGGATGAGCCAAACCCATATGAAAGCCAACGTATTAAGAATGGGATGTCATCATAGTTCATGTGTGTGTAAAGGTAGATGTCCCAGTACGTTTGGCAATATAGTGTATGTCTGATTTGAAAACATGGAAATATGGATGAATAAACAATTTTGTGGGCATTCTGTAAATGGTAGACGTACTTAAAATATGATGATGTGCGATGGCTCTGTCCACTGGATGTTCACTGGATGTCCACTGGATGTTCCCCACTGGAGTTCATATAGCTGCATTCAAGTTCAGTACCCCCCAAAACCACATGAAAAAGCAATAACTGTTTTCATTAGGCTTGGATCTTCACACTGGCATATATAACACTGGCATATATAACTTATGTTCCTATTTACCAGAGCTGTCACATCTTTTTAAAGAGCTCTTTTTTGACCTAAACTGTTTTTACCTTGTGCATTTCTGTCCTGGTTCAATAAAATAGCCGTATTAATTACGAATGTTAACAGTGGTTTCAGTAGCTGCTGTTTTTTTCTGCATGTAAATTATTCATGGAATTTAAATTTTAAATGCCGCTTTTATATAAAAATGAACAGTTTTTGAATTTACGTTAGTTACAGAGCAAAGCATGTTCTTTGACTTAATGTTCTCTCAAATAACAGGCTTACTCATCTAATAATCAATACCTGTAGCTCTCCTATAATTTTGCACTTATTTTATTGCCATTTTCTATTGTCTTAAATCTTGACATTTGCATGGATTCTCATATTAATTTTATGACCTAACCTATGCAACTACGTACTTTTTCTCCCAAATAACTGATTGTGAATGCAAATTTGTTACTTTAAATTGTTACTTTCCTGCAGGCCCACTTTGCAAACTACTGCTCATTCTGCAAAATAATACTTTTAATAGCTGCCCTCTTTGTTTAATGTATTTGGCTGCAGACGATTTGGTAGCAGCTAGAGGATATATGGGGATTCAACTATTTACAGCTGTCTCAGGAAGAAGGGTCTGAGAAGGGGGGGGGGATGTTCATACATACCTGTTAAAGGGGCAATTCGCCCCAAAACTGAAAAGGTATATTGTAGCAGGGCTTTAGTGGTATCTTTCCATCTTGGCGGTTCTGCTGGGAGTTGCCACATTTTGAAGATGCGGGGCTTCTCTCAAATATAATGTGAGTGAATGGCATTCGTACTGTGATGATTGAAGCTCCAGAAAATACCTTTGAGAAATCCAAAAGTAACGTCTCGTACCAGAAATCATCACCCGGTTACTCAAGATAACCCACAGACTTAATCAGTTTAATCTAGGAAATATTTATTCTACCGAACTCCACATACTGATCATGTTACTGTGTAGGAGATATCGCCAGGCTGCTCACACTTGTAGCTTCAATCGCTGTTACATTAGTAGCTAAAGATAATATTTCATTACTGTTAAACATTAATGATCGTTTTACACAGGTATTCACTGTAGAGGACATAAGTAACATACTGACACTTGTTCTTTACCCAGCTTTGACTTTGAAAAGCCCAGCTAAACTCAAAATAAATGAATCGCAGGGCCCTGATGGCATCTTACCTATAGTTGTAAAAGAGGTGAGGGATATTATTTGCCGACCCTTAACTTTACTGTCAGAAATCCTGATCTGCTGGTGTGGTACCTTCTGATTGGAAGCATGATAATATTACGCCCATATTCAACAAAGGGGATAGAAGTAATGCATCAAACTATAGGCCAATTAGTTTAACTTGCATAACTGGAAAAGTTATAATCCAAGCGAAAATGCTAGATTACCTGGATTCAGATAAAATTCTAAGGGATAGCCAACACTGATTTATGAGAGGTAAGTCCTGTTTAACTAATCTACTTGAGTTCTTTGAGGAAACTACAAGAGAAACTGATCACTAAAAGTCCTATGATGTGATCTACTTAGATTTTCAGAAGGCCTTTGATGTTGTCCCCCACAAACGGCTCCTGCTTAAGCTCAAAGCAGCAAGGATTTTGGAGACTGCAGCAACTTGGACTGAAAACTGGTTAACAGACAGGAAGCAGCGAGTAGTTATAAGAGGCACAATGTCACAGTGGGCCTGTGTTCATAGTGGGGTACCACAGGGTTCAATTTTAGAACCATTATTATTCTTAATTTACATAAATGATATTGACGCCGATATATACAGTAGATTGGTTAAATGTACAGACGACGCCAAGGTGGGTGGTGTAACAGATACTGAACTAGTGGCACAAAGGCTACAACGGAATCTTTATTTAATTACTGACTGGGCTGATACCTGGCAGATGAAATTTAATGTAGGCAAATGTATGATATTCAGTGCAGGAAGCAGAAATATAAAGTACTGATTTTTTTATGGGTTCTCCTGTAATAAAGGTAGCTGATTATGAGGAAGACCTAGGTGTGTATGTCGATGCTTCCATGTCCCACTCTCGCCAGTGTGGGGAAGCAATAAGAAAGGCCAGTAAGTGTGTGGAGTTTAAGTCAAGGGAGGTGATGCTAAGATTATGCAATTTCTTGGTAAGAACAATTCCGCATAGAACATTGTATGTTTGTTTAGTCATCTTACCTTAAAAAGCACACCGCTGCCTTTGAAAGAGTTGAGCATAGGGCTACAAGAATGATTCCTGGTCTTAGAGGAATGTCTATGAGGAGAGGTTAGCTGAGCTGAATCTTTTCAGCCTCGGGAAAAGGAGACTAAGGGGGGACATGATCCAGGTATATAAGATTCTAACAGGTCAAATAGTTACTTCAATATTAGTTCAAATACAAGAACTTGTGGCTATAGGTGGAAATTAGCAGGAGAACATTTTAAACTGGATTTGACACTTTAGACAGCGTGTAGTTAGAGTATAGGATAGTCTTCCTGTTGGTATAGTGCAAGCTAAATCCCTGGGTACCTTTAAATCAAATCCCAGGTGGTATCAAATCCCTGGGTACCTTTAAATCAAAACTAGATACTTTAAGCTATGTCATTCCTTCATGTCTTGGTAAAAACACATACTGAGATCTGATGCATCTCTATGTTTAACTTTATTCAGCAGATGCTGAATAAAGCCACGTACAGATGAAGCGTACAGCACACTACAGACATACCGCTGTCGAGAAGTGAGGCTGAGCATCCAGTGAATGGGAAGTAACCAGCATCATCAGTACAGGAGCAGGAACAAGAAGCAAAGCCTGAACCCAATAACGTTTTGCGTTTTCCGCATGTTTCCCTTCTGCAGTCAGAATCGCTTCCTTTTGTTGTAGTTCCTCCTACCATTTTGCTAAACTCATGTCTAATTACATACTCATCTCTGTAACATGTGACACTATGTTCATATCCACAATAGGGGTCGGTGACCCAAACCAAGCCCGACGTGCCCTGACAAGGAATCGGGTTTCGGGCCAGTTATGGGTCAGTGCAGGCTCGGGTCGGGTTCTAGTTAGTTTTTTATGCATGAGAAAAAACAAACGCGCAAGTCAATTTCTGTTCTTGCTGGGTCCTTTGCAAGCATCCGACTAGGAATCGAAAAGTCGTGGCAAAAGCCCGCACATATTTTCGGATACACATATGATTAATTTTTCCACAAGTTCCAGTTCAGTTCGGATTTTAGATTAGCTCGTACCATTCGGGCCAGGTTGGGTTTGAGCTCAAGGTCTTGGGAACTAGCCAACCTCAAGCTTTAATATCAGGTTCATAAAGTACCCTAATCCAGTGATCCGAAGTCCCTCAGAGCTGCCACTGTATTTTAGAAAATGCTAGAAAGGCAGGCAGAGACCCTAAGCAGCCCGACCAAAGGAGTCTGGTTGAAAGTTTGTCGGGTGCAGAAGGATAGGACCCTCCATAAAGGCATGATTTAGACAGACGTTACTAGGGGAGCAGGAAGTACTGGAGCAGCCTTCTCAGAACAGAAGACAAGAGAACTGAAATCATGTGATATTACACTCCAGCCAGACACAGACTCAACTCTGTCTGCGGTTCCCTGTTCAGTTTTTCGGACAGCCTTTGTTTACTTATTTACACTGAAAATGGGTTTAGGTTTTGTGAGAGAGGGAATTCAATCACGCCGTATAGTTACTCTTCAGGGCCCACTGGACACGTGTAAGGATTACATGCTGCATAACGCTAATGTATACTTCTGTCCTGCAATGGGATCTCTTCTCCGTCGACAGACTGCAGGCGGTAAACAGCAATATTGCATTTGCCCCTCGGGGCCGAAGGACTGGAATTTTCTATCGACTCTGAAATCTTGCGTTGATTGCGATATCGATATTCGCAAACAGACTTTGACAAGCAAGGTAAACGTATCACAAATTCGCTGAAGAGGTACCACCTGCCATTTGCTGTGAGACATATGGTCACACAGGAGCTGATATTGCATCTGTTGAATCCTTGGAATGGGTCGCATCATGCTCACTAAAACATGTGTTATCGGAGGTTCTTGCAGGAACAGTGATTGAATTCTTGTTTTTGTCTGTGGTATTCCACCTCAAAGACAATGTTTTAAGAATTGCTCCTGGTCAGGCAAACAGAATCACTTGACATGGGGGGTATGGCTGGGAATATTATGACAGTTAGTGGACTGGGATTTCATTTTTCCAGCTTTCGGGGACAACAGACAAAAACAAACAAAAAAAAAAGATAACAGCATAAAACCTGGGTATGTGTGTTGGCGAGCAGTAATCAGCAGAATGGGTTTTGGATTTTTGAAGTATGTTATACTTGGGTGTACTGGGTCGTGTGCTTCTTGATAATGTTATCTTCTGTTCCGTAGACACAGGACCATGGTACCTTAATACCAGTTTTCAAGCTACGATCCAGCTTTGATGGCTTTGGATTAATGTTGGATCTAGCAGAGAGCTAAATTACATAGATTGCACTTTGAGTCATGCAGTCAGGCAGCCCAAGGTCTTCAAGCTGCTCCTTCTCATCCCAGATGTAAACCCTGGCAAAGCACATCTCAAGTACTTTCCTGTGAATGGCGCTTTTCAAAACAAAATGCGTCCTGAAATAGGCTTTGGCTCAAAAGCCTGCCTGAACCTTATTTAAACGCCAGTTGCACTAACCTTGTAGCTTTATTTAAGCTTGGAGATTGTCCAAGAGCTCTGACTTTTGTTTTGACCTGAATCGCCTTTTACTGTGACAACCAATTCATCAGATAATGCCGCCTGGGTTCTTATAACACAAGTCAAATGTAGAGATCACTGGCGTCAATCCTGAAAAAACACGCTTTTCCCTAGATACAGTAAGTCAGACAGACGCCAATAGACAACTTATTTGAGTTTCTTCACCGCCACGGACAAATGCAAAGAAAGATCCTACCTTTCCAAGGCCCTTCACCTGAATGTCTGGCTTCAGGAGCCGTATTCCATTGTATAAAGTTGCACACATGCTGTGATTAATAAGGCACAGGTTTAATATGAAAGCAACATGCCATAATGATTACAAAATAAATATATACTGCATGGGCAGTTTTGTGTAAATATTAAAATGACACATTTGTTTAGACTTTTACAGTTACATTCTTTGTATGCACACGTGCATTGCAAGTATTTATCAGTTTTATTCTGTTCAGTTTCAATGTCATTTCTCCTTCGATCAGTACTGTACAGTGGAATCGCAGTGCCGCCTTTAACAAACGTGACAGCGCACTGCCGCTTCACGCCTCCACTCTCCGTGTGCGGTCTGCATGTTCTCGCCCGCTCACGTGGGCTTCCTTGGAATGTGCCAGTTTCTTGCTGCGGTTAAAAAACATGCAGTTGGGTTAATCAGCATCCACAGTGCAAGCCTTTGCTTTGATCTTTGGGCCCCTGGGAAAAGCTCCAGGCAACACTGGCTGGGAGAGCTGGAGGATAGTTGGCCGTTGTGTTTTGTAGAATGTAGTAGAATAACAAAGAAGCAGTATGTTAAACATAAGGGTATAAATGGAAAAGAGAGTCAGGGTCTCGTTTGACGTAGCCGATGTGCCTCGGTAATCTAATGCAAACCTTATTTCGGGTATGATTGCTTCACCAGTAGACAGATACAGACTATTGCTGGCGAGACGTTTTGGGGGGCAGGGCTGAAAGCAGATACCCCATCGATGGGCGTCCTTTATATGTGGAATTGGGGGAAATATAGAAAAGGGATGATGGTATCAAAGAGAAGCACCTCTTGGTATGACATTGGGGGCGGAGTCTGTCAGGAGGAGGCGGTGCCTTCAGGGTGAGCTTATTCCCAGAGCTCCTTTCCTTCTTATCCTGTTCTTCTCCCTAGCACAGGTTGTAAGACAGTCCTGCCCCATGGATGGATCAATGTGGCGGTTGTCCATTTCATGGGCAACTGATCGCCCCCTGCTGGTGCGCAGGACATCTCCAAAAACACGACACCAAAATCCTTATATATTGTGTGGCAGAAGACGAAATCTTCACTACTGTTACATTGCAGATGAGCAAGGCTAACATGAGGCTAATATTATACAAGCTTGAAAAGTGCACCGTTTGTCTAGGTCAGAAAATCAAATCTGTCATGCAGAATGCTTGGTGGTTAAAATGAAAGTACTTTATATGATGGATGCTAAAGTGTCCCTAAATAATTAATTTGTAGAATGTTAAGGCTTCGAGGGCAGTTATATTGACCAGATTTTCATTGTTTGATATTTGGAGTGAGGCATTTGTATTCCTCTTAACCCATACTTATGAAAGCCTCAGTCATTCTGTTGTGTTTGAGATTTAATTATGATAAGCTAAAAGAAAATACCTTGCTAGGCTAGAGAGGTTACTGCTACACCAAACAATCACTTAAGGAAGCTCTGACAAATCCTGAAATACAGTTTCTAGTATCAGAATCATAGACCAAAATGTTCCATTGGAATTATTTGTAAATTATTGGAAATGGCAGGTAATGGTAGCGTGGTCTTCACTGCTTCACAAGCTGAAAAGTATTTTAGTAACACAATTAACAGCAAGCTCCTTAATGAATTGCTTGTCTATCTGGCTGACTGGACTTTTGTCTCTGAGAATTTTTTGAGACGTAACCAAACCCATATTATGCTCTTTCTGGATGGACACTTTTGTCACAGAAGTACTCCAGAAAAGCATTGTCTGAAAATGACCCAGAATGGTAATTCTACAAGTCAGCCAATAAGTAATGCTACAGGTCATTCTCTAAAAATGACCCAGAATGGTAATGCTACAAGTCAGCCAATAAGTAATGCTACAGGTCATTCTCTAAAAATGCCCCAGAGTGGTAATGCTACAAGTCAGCCAATAAGTAATGCTACAGGTCATTCTCTAAAAATGACCCAGAGTGGTAATGCTACAAGTCAGCCAATAAGTAATGCTACAGGTCATTCTCTAAAAATGACCCAGAGTGGTAAT
>JAODKE010000138.1:19437733-19480081 GCA_026779605.1 Mormyrus hasselquistii | reverse complement strand
CTACAACTGTCCCCCTCTCCTCGCTTTTTTGCGGGAATCTGCATGTGCTGGGGCGGCGCCTGCTGGGGGGGGGAGGGTGGGGGGGGGGGGGGGGGGCCGAATGAGGTAATGGGAAAGAAAAAGGACAGCATGTAGCACAGCAACTGAGCCGGTGAGCAATAAATAAAAACTACATCCCAAGTTCACATCCCAGGAGGACCTTTCCACCAGTGTGTGCCAACCGGGTTCTGCTAAGCAGCCCATTAATAACAGGAAAGAACAGCTAAGGACACGAAAGCAGATGCCCCCTATGCTCAGACTTGCTTACCGACTTATAGCAGAGCTATTCCAAGACCGATACATGACCTGGGTCCTCCAAGGGTTAGCTGGCTCCACATCCACCTGCAGGCTACAGGGCAAGCAAGACGGCCGGTCAAGTGTCCGGGAATCGCAGCGCACGCCTGCCCTTTGAGATCCAGGCTAAGCGTCGTCGCTGCAGACTCAATCACGCGCAACTTTGTTGACGCCAGACGGCAACGGCATCATTACGGCACTAATTGCAGCCATAAACATTTCCTGGCCGGCACACGAAATCCGGGTGGGAATGCCAAAGAAATCACGCCTCTCCGAGGGCTGGCGCCTCAGCATGGATTCTGCGATTTTCCATTGTGCCTTGCACTTCATAGACAAGGTGCTCTGATTCCCTAAGAGCCATCTGTCCAGACTGTTTCTGCCCAGCATCAACACTGGTATTGAAGGAGGGATTGATCGGGGGCGATGGGATAGGACTCTGCGTCTGTAATTGGAAGGTCGCCGGTTTGAATCCTAAAGCCAACAGAGTGATGCAATCGTTGGGCCCTTGCGGAAAGCCCTTAACTCCTGGTTACTTTGGGGGTGCGGCACACTGGCTGACCATGTGCTGTAACAAACCCCCCCCCCCCCCCCGCCCCAAGCTTGCTCTCAGCTATATATGTGTCTCATGGAGAGCCTGGGGAGTTACCATGGATACCCTGCAAATTCAGGGGGTACCCACACATGCAGGAAGCCCTTGAATATGTCTTTGGTCTGAGGGGGGCATTGGTGACATTTTGCCATGGGATGCAGAATTTCGAGGAGGCCTTTGTGGAGAGCATTATGGGATTAGTCAGTGGATAATAAATAGAAAATCTTTTTTTCCCAGAAGAATGCTCTCGTGTTAACAGGGCTGTTATTTCTTGTTTTTGCTCCACCCCATGCTATGACAGATGTACATCCAGACGACCACGCTGACCATCTCAGTGAGCCTCAGCGCCTCCGTCTCGCTGGGCATGCTGTACATGCCAAAGGTCTACGTGGTGCTCTTCCACCCAGAGCAGAACGTACCCAAGCGTGCTCGCAGCCTCAAGGCCGTGGTCACCGCTGCTACCATGTCCAACAAGTTCAACCCCAGGGGGAGTCTGCGGCCCAACGGCGAGGCCAAGTCAGAGCTCTGCGAAAGCCTGGAGACTCAAGGTGAGGAACAAGGCGTCCGAGCAGACCTGGGGGGGCTGTACCTTGGTGTCCCCATCATTCTCTGATGGCTATCGTGTCATTTCTTTAGTATACCTAAGAGTAGCATCTTCTGATAGCAAGTTCCTATCATTTGGATGCTTTTTCAAGAATGACCCAGCCATCGGCGATTAGATCTCACCGTTTAGGTCCAAGTTTTGGAAAGAGACTGATATTTGTAAATGACCTAAGACACCCGAGGACCAAGAAAGATGGAACGAGCCATGGCGTAGCCCAGCTGAGCGCAGTTTCCGACGGGAGTGAGTCACAGCGTGGCATGGATTAAGCGGATTCAGCACACACCCGCCACCAGGTGTCCGCCACCGTGAGCCAGCGGAGGAGTCGTGATCTCTAATTTAATGGGAAAATGCTTCCTGCAATGAACTTTAAAGAGAAGAGGGATTGCGGGCGGCTCTGTGGTCCGCAGCCATTAAAATCGATGGCCTTGTCCCCATGGCCACAGCACACTGACTCACAATGCTATTGCACGGTGCGGTCTGAAACGTCTCCTGAAATATCATAGTTGAAAATTAAGGAGCTTGTCAAAGCCAGACCGAATGTAATCAGTCATTATTATCATTACCTTTCCCCTCGTCTTTATGTAAATGAGGAAGCACCCTAACAGAGGGAAGGAGTCTGTGGTAATTACTGTATATTAGAGAGGGACACATCTAACATACCTAGATTTGGACACTTCCACTCCATTGGGTTCTCCTCCTTAAACTGTGGCTGTAGATTTTGAGCAGTTTGCGTCTGTCCTTGAATATACCAGTGGGGTATATCAGGGTTTGTCATCTACCGACCTCACAGGTGACCCTGTTACACTGGAAATAGTGCAGCATAAGGGGACCAGTGAGTTCGGATGAGTTTCTGCATGCAGGCAGCAGCTTCAGATACACGTATAATGAACAATATTGACGGCTTCATAGATTTTCTACTCGAAAAAAATTAATTTGTCCCTGGTTAGTATGGGCACGATATGTCTCAGATTCTTTGTCAGTCCTGAAAAGTCGTAAATGAGCAGCTCCCGCTGCGTGCCTCCGATAGCCTGGCTGCACAGAAACCAGAGCCTTCATGGGCCACCTTAGCTGGGGAAGACAGTGTCAGTCCGTGCCCGAATTCAGTCTTGACTGATCACCGTTCCCGGCCCATAATTCGCTCCCCTATTGACAATCTGTATGCATATAACAATCTGTGGGGCTGCACTCGCATGGAAACAGGAGACAGGTCTGAATTTCCAACGCCTTCCTTTTAGACATTCGGCTTTCAGTGCCTGCAGCACATACATATTTAAATATGCTGCATTTATCATTGCCATTTGGGGCTAAAAGACCGGAGGAATGTTTTACCTGCTTACCTGCCCCCTCCCCCCCACAGCAGTTGCAGCCCAGTCTCCAGATTCATACGTGCTACTCTGGCCAATCAGCTAAGGCATTCTGACTGCATTGCAACATCCCAGCACCGCAGTGGTTGTGCTTGTCGCCAAATGAGTTTGACTGATACGCCCCACAGTCTTGCCCCCCCCCACCCCCCATCATGGTAGTGAGGCTCACTCTGCTTCTGCTTTAAAGCACACACAGTTGGGGTAGCCTCACCCCCTTTATCTATGTGTCTGTCCTATGCAGAGGATCCAGGCCACAAACCATAATCCTCCAAGTAGAAATTTGTGTAACAGGCACAGATATTCAATAGTAAAAAAAGATGCGACATTTTTATTTCTGCAAAACCTGCCAATATGTAAAATACTAATTATGTACCTTGTGAACGACTTACAAAGATAGACTGGCTTGGTCTGAACAGTAACCAAAATAAACCCCAAAAACACATATTTCTATCTGTGGTGAAGTCTTTCACTGTGAAATCTGCTGTTTAAGAGGTCTTTTGCTTCTCATATGAACACCGCGCTGAAAACACACGCGCTCCAAGCGCATGTAATAAGCAGGTTTTTATTGCGGTTGCATCTGTACCGGCTATTCAGCACCAGCTGCCTGTCCAACACTATTTACATATTGATCTGGATGAAATGCAACAAAACGTTTATTCTCCAGCCAGCGGTGAAATCATACAGCAGGTGCGAGTGGGGGGGGAAGGCTGTCTGTGACATGATGTTTGTGTCCCATTTGCTGCTGCCAATGTTCTACCTCGTGCTCTACAGAGCAGAAAAATGTAAGCTTCGCCTTTGAGACCCCGCACTCAGAAGATACCACCTGTCAGGGTTCTGGAGGCTGGAGCTGATGCCCTGCTCCCCCCCCCCCAGCCTGTGCAGGTCCCTTCGGTTCACTTTAGCTCTGTTTCTCTTCCTTCCTCCCTCCCTTCCTGTGCAGCCCTGGCCAGCAAGCAGACATACATCAACTACAGCAACCACGCGATATAGGAGAAGACGGCCTCTCCCGATGCCCCTGGGTTTGGCGCTGCACAGGACGGGACACATCCACGCTGAAATGCTGCTGCACCGGGAAGGTGGCAAAAGGCGGGAAAAGGGTCAGGAGGGCAAAACCTACGAGCCGAATTAAAAAAAAAAAAAAAAGATAATGATAACAATCAAAAATAAGCAAATCATGAAATGGATGTTCAGGGGAGCAGGTGTGTCAGGCAGATGCCGTACACAGATTCAGGGAATGTTCCGGACAGGCCAAAAACAAATGCGGTAATGATACCCCAGTGACTGAAAGGTAGCTGCTTGTCATGTTAGTTGAGGGGGCGGGGGGCGTCGCTGTGTAATGACAGTGAGACTGGTAGGACTGTCTTTTCTGAAATTCCATCGCTCTTTTCTTTCATTTTCACAATGTGTTAGCTAGCTATTATTTGTTGGGGAAAAATATCTGTGTTATTAAATGAAAAAAATTGATTTAAATGTGAAAGGTACCCAAATAATCATTACAATTCTTATGTGTTGAATTCTGCCGTTTGACATTTTGTTTGTTTATTTGATACTGAAGGGCTGAAAAAAAAAAAAACTTCAGTCAGCTGGTTCATCAACCTTTTTTTTTGCCATGGTCAATTTTTAGCATAAAGAAAAAAGTATTTTTGATTTTTTTTTTTTTCCGTTCATACGGAATATGCAGAAAACATTCAGGTTTAATATTACTTTTTCTACAGAGACAAAGAAGGAGCTGTTTATTTTTTGTGACAAAAAAACGGCAGCTTGCAAAAATGTTACACGAAACATTCGTCATTTTTATAAGCTGTCTTTACACCCAAAAAAAAATCTAAAAAGTAAGATCATCTATGGTTTTATGTATAAATCAAGATTATGGTATGAAGATACATTGCAACAGTGTCTGAGTATTTGCTATTTTTGGGGGTCAAGCATGCCTGTCTGAACTCATGCCGTCCGTGCTGTTTCGTTTGCGTCTTGCGGAATGAGCATTGTTAAGTGGTACCCCCTTTCTGAAGCCTGCCATCGGTGGGGCCGGACCGGTGGAGACTCCGGGCGGTCCGTCTGTGTTTCGTGTTTAGCTGTTTGCCGCTATCGCCAGTCGTGCAAGCGAGGCCAGTTGCCCTGGGTTACTCTGCTGGACACCCAAAAACTAACCCTGCCAGCCATCCTGCCTCGTTCCAGCATCGTTATAGGCCGTAACCCTCGTTACGGCGGCACTGGTGCGGATGGCCGTCCGCAGCCATCCCTGCTGTAATTAATTATGAGATACATGTTTGAAGAATACAGCCTGGGGCAGTTTTTTAATTAAGTGGATACTTTTTTTTTTGTTTCGATTGATCAAAATCAATGAAAGGGTTCAATGAAATATGAAGAAACTGAAGATTACACTGAGATAAAAAAATGAAGAAAAAAAAGCATGTTCATAACATATTGACTATGGAACTTCTGGACTGGCATCCTGTGGTGATGGACAGCCGTGTCCGGGGTGGGTGGCGACATCCTATTTAAGGTGGCGACATCCTATTTGAGGTGGAGCTGGCATCACAGGCAGAAATGGGTCCAACAGAAGGCTGTAGGGACTTGATTAAAAACTCCCAGGGCTCTCGGGGGTTCAAGACGGATGCAGCTCCACAATAACAGATCACTTCTGGGGATCTTCACCACAGCTAGTCCTTCCTGCAGAAACAGCAGCAGATGTTGTGGTGGAATTAAGGTGGAATTAATTTTGCGTCCTTTCTTTTCGTTTTCCTGAAATAACTATTGTGTGATTGTTTGTGGTCGTGTAAACTATTTTACTTTTGTTTAAGTGGTTCCACTTTCCATTATTTTATCACCTTCAACACTGTCTGGGATGCAAAATAGAATATGTAACTGCTGACCAAATGAAATGGCAAATAAATGTATTTTATTCATATGGATCAATAATGTCTTTATGTATTGAAATATATATATATATATATATAAAATAGATCATTGCAGTGCCTGGATATTTGAATTCTCTATAAAACACATTGGAAAAGGTGTCAGCATGTTCATTTTTATACAAAAAACATGTTTCTAACAATAAAAAAAAAAATTTTGCAAATAGAAACCTTGCGTCCCATGTTGGATAAACATGTCTTACACAAAGCAGCTGTTTATTATGCAAATGATTCAAACCAGCTATGATACAGTCTCTAATTGGATGACAGAGTGTATCATGTGACATGAGGATGAGCAGGGATTGGCCTATTCATTTTGGGGAATCAGTGTCCTTTTCATGGGGAAATAGCACTTTATGTACACATATAAACAGATATAAAGCATGTCTTGCAGACAGAAACAGCCAGAACAAGTCCCCCCCCCCTCCACTATCAAGGGAAAAAAAACTGCTAGGGGTCTAAGGTCAATTGGGTGCCCATCCAGGATGTGATAACCAAACAAGTTCAATCAGAAATCCAAATATCAGCAGGTAAGTATGTAATATCAGTCGGTCCGATTCTGATCCAGTGTGATGTCATGTGGTTGACTAAGTTTTACGATTTCCTCCAGGTTACTGGAGGAGACTCGAAACGAACACGATGGGTGCATCTGAAATCGCACACTTACTCAGCATACACTGAAAATCAGTAAAGGCATGTTACTCTGTCGTTAGCGTACTGCGTGCATGAGCACATTGTGACTGCTGTGCTGCATATTGACCCCCCACTAAAGTTAACAATTGTACAAAACTGTCCAAGAAACATCATATATAGTTGAGTCTACTTTATGTATCCGGCTGTTTTCTGCTTGTGCTTGTAGAGAGACGGCATTCCCTCCACCATCTTGAAATATTTTTAAAACCAAAGCTCTTCATCTCTCCCTGCAGCTCCAATGCCTTGGGGGAAGTGTAGCCTCCATCTGTTATATACTTCGGAATTTCACGGAATGTCATTTGGGTACCTTTCACCTATTGCCTCATCCATACTGAGGATTAAGACATACCGCTCATTTTTTCATACTATATTTCTCCTACTACAAAGCGTACAAGTTTGTGATTTCAGATGCACCCAATATATCAATTTATATACAGCAGCCAAGTGGAATTAATAGGCACACCAACCTTGGTCACATGACTGTCTATCCCAAGACTGCTTCAACCCCTTTCTCACAGCGCCTTACTGCATTACACTACAGCAGGTAACTTTACCCGGTCCAAAATTCATGGCCTTGATTCGTATACGGTTTGTAACAATTCATAACCAGGTGGTAAGAATTGGATGCAATATCTGAAGAGTGAAAAAACAAGAGTGATAGTCTTATAATGCATGAAAATACAGCCATAGAACATGAAAGAGATGCAGAATTAATGAAAACAGAAAACCTTTGCTTTTGTGTTTTAGAGCAGCATTTCTCAACCCAGTCCTCAGGAAACCCTGGACAGTCCGCCTTTTTGCTTCCTCTCAGCTCCCAGCGCACGTGTACCAGTTTATTTGTTGTTCCCGATTGGGGACAGCTGGAAGGACTCGCTGAGGACTGGCTTGGGAAACACTGTTTTAGAGTATCAAATTTGCTTGGTGGTGAACTTTTCCAGAATCTCCGTCTGGACTATCGAAACCAACAATTGACACAGCAGAAGCCGCTAGCCATTGACATCTGTGTGAGCTGGTCGGCCGGAGAGCGCTGGGGGCGTAGCCAGACGGGATCAGAGAACAGAAATGACTCTGTGTTCTGGAGGTTCTGGAAAAGGACATACACGCCGTCTCCTTATTTATCTTTCTGTCAATATCATTCACTGTTCACCATCTGTTGTTTAGGAGGAGAACTGGTCACTGATTTGGCAGATAAAAAAACAATAATACCATTAATGGTTATCATTATAAAGTAATAAAAAAACAATAAATAGTGAATATTCTGCACCCTCTGGCCAATCCCATTATTTTTACTTTCCAAGGTGAAATAAAGGTGAAATTTTAATGTGTAATGTTTACACCACGACAGTCAGTGCATGCTAAGCAGTGCCCTTACCACGCTCTGTTCTCCCTCGCTGTCGATGTTGAAGTCCCATCTTATCGTGACACAAACAGGAAGACCCTGGCAGGCTTTGAGATTAGCACCAAGCTACCCACACGTAACATGCAGCAGCTCCGTAAGGGGCACCATGGGGAAGACTTACCACTGAGATCTATCAGCATGGAGCCTGCCCCTGGGAAACATTACATTACCTCTGGGCACTTATCGGAAAAGGGCCATTTTGGAGCCTGCTGGTCTGTGGGACACCCTGCCTGCGCTGTCCTGAGACGACGCCAATGGCGCACTAATACGAGAGATACCAAACTATCTAAATACACTCATACTATGTAGAAGAGCGGGAAGTGATTTACTATCTATTTTAATTTGTAAGGTCATTAGCCCTGGAGAAAACGGGCAAAGAGCTTAATTTTTTTTTTCCCTCCCACACAGAGCTCTGTGTGGGACCGTAACCATTTTGCCTCGACTGAATCAACACCCATACAGAGGTGACTTAAATAGCTGGAAAGTCTGAGCCATTCTGGGAGCCCTGGTGTGGAAAGGAGAAGATGCCAGCCGTCTGCAGATGGGGGTCCATAACCGCCTTCCCAGTACAGGGCTGTGACAAGCCCGGAGCCTTTCAACAGCGGCTCAGGAAGTGGGACGACCGATGTGTGAGGCGAGATGCCGGTCAGTCATGGGACACAGCCTCACGAGTACAGAATGAGCAGTTTACTCTGTCCACTTAAACCAGGAGGAGGCCAGAAGAAAATAAACGCAGGACACTGTCCGCCGTGGGGGGGTTGGCAGCATCACCAAACTGCAAGCAGTGATAAACCAGAGCAAATCTTTGCCAGCGCCTAGCAGTGCTTGGTCATGCGTACAGTGACTTTCGAGGCCAGATCCCAAGCTAATTGTCGCATAGCACCGGACGGTTATCTCTCCGATATAAACTTTATCCTCTGCTGAGCCGAAAAATCGGCTCCTCATTTCTACTTAAAGAACATCAATCTTTTACGCAACGGGAGAGTTTTTCCAAGCTTGAAAGAGCACTTTAGTCAGTAACACAAAGTTACTGCTCACCTCCAGCAAAGTGAGCTCAAAATATTCCATTTAACAAGTTTTCTGCTGGGTGATGTCACAGCAAGATGTGGTTCCTGAGAGCCCATGGATGGATATTGGGACTCTTTCACAAAGAAAGGACATACACGCTGTATGTAACTTCACTTCCAGGAACACTTACCTTATCCATTTCTCAAAAAGCCCCGAAAAGTCAAGAACTGCGTACACTTGACGAGCAACCTTTAATGATGATATGACGCATATTACTGGAACATTCTTTGCTGTATTCACTGGGGTCGTAGGCTTGATTCCCGCGCCCAGCTGTGTGTGGAGGGAGTTTGCACGCTCTTCGCATCTACGTGTTGTGTTCCCTCTGAGCTACTGCAGTTCGAAAACATGCAATTATAAAAAGCAACATCTCCAAATTGGCCTTAGCGTGTAATTGCGAGTGTGTACGCATCTTCTGATGGACCGACATCCCAGCCAATGCATTCCCTGCTTCCAGCCGGAGACTCGCTAGGACAGGCACCTGGCGAGCATTTACGGAAGATCGATGATGTTTTCATTTTGATTCATTCTCCTTTCCTGCGCTACCTTCAAAGCCTGGTGCGCAAGTGACAATTTCGCACAATGCGACGTGCAAGGAAGCACGGTGGGTGAGGGTGTCGACAAATCCAACGGGATAGGTGAGATCTATGAATATTTATAGCTATTTGTAAATAGGGCCTACCCCTCAATCAGGTGAGCACAGCTGTAGCGGCACGGCCGGCTTGATGGAGAGGTGCCCGTCTCCACAGGGCAGTCCTGTCCCGACTGTCGATTCCTCACAGCAGCGATGGCATAAGCTGCTTCCTTAACTCCCCAGAGCTTCTGCCCAGAAGACAGTTCAACCCCCAGGTTGGGGCAATTAGCAAACACCAGGATCTTCCTCTTGGCACTCTTCGTGGCCCGCTGTGAGGAAACCATTACTACCATTGCCCACATGGTGCTGATCATCCCCCCTGCTGGTGCAGATCCACAGTGCACCTTCACAACACACTAATTTCAGTTCTGTAACTCAATAACAGCAGAATCCCTCCTGGGGCCAGACCGAAAACAAGTAATCACAGGCCCTTATAATAGGCTGCTGAGGTCACTGACCGGCATGGGAACTCTCATTCCACGTTTTTACTCCCTCCGAGGTCCCTACCAAGCAACAATGTGGATTATCTGGGAGGGAGCAAAAACACGGAGCGTCTGGGGGTCCCCAGGACAATGCTGTAGGCAAACTGGAGAGAGGGGCATTATTGCAGTTGAGACAGTAGTGAATGTGAGCTTTCCTGGTCTCTTATTTCACATTTTTAGCAAAAAAATAAAGCCCTTACCTTCGTTAAATGTAAGTGGAGTGTAGCAGCTGAAATTGCGCTTGATTAGAGTGGGGGGGTTAAAATGGATCAGCCCATCCTATGCAACCCAGAACACTTTTGGCCTGAAGTCGGCCCGTGTGGTTGGAGAGCTAAAAAAGATAACGGCAGCCATCTCCGGCATAACGAGGATGATGACAGCAGTGATGATAATGGCACAAATCACAGTCAAGAGGGTCACCTCCAACTTTCTGACAGCAAATTCGCTTCATTCCCCATAAATCCAGTTGAATGTATTTTAAATTACCTTTGGGTACCATTCGTTACTTATTTTTTGCTAAAGAGAGATTGATAGCTTTATCAGTATGTCTTAAAGATGCTAGTTACCTAATTAGAAGTTAAGATTTAAGATTTTCTCTTTGAACGGTGCAACAATACTCAGATATCCAAGTCGCCACAAACATCCCCACAGTGTGCTAAAAACCTGTTATTCTGACGTTGTGGGGACCATTCTGTTAATCCCCAAGAGGGGAAACTCAATTTTATAAAAATCTGTGAATAGTCAAAAACTAATAAGGTAATCCCCACAAAGACATAAATAGAAACGTGTGTGTGTGTTTGTGTGTGTGTGTGTGTGTGTATGTGTGTGTGTTCACCTCATGTGGAAGGGAACCAGTTTCCATTGTTATCTTCTTTTCTCTTATAAGGCTTTCTGATTTGCTTTGTTTTATAAAGGATTTCACAGTGAGACTGAGTATCTGTTTCCTCTGGAGACAGTGTCAATATGCAGATGAGACATCTACCATTGACATGACACCGAAGTGAGGATGTGATATGAAACACGCAGCATTTCACAGTGATACTTTTTAAAGGTCATTTTTAATCTACACATGTCCATCAAGTTCAGAGATTTCATAAATCTCTAAGAAACAGGCAAATAATCCTTTTTCATAAAACATACTGAATATTATTTTCTGCTCAGAAATGAAGATATGCTCTGTATATACACACATGTACAGTATAGGCATATACCACATGTCTGGTGCAGTGACTTAGGGCTTAGCTCGTGGTTTCATACCCATGTGGAACTCATGTTCTCTCTGCAGTTGTCTGCAAATGTGCCTGCTCAGTGTACACTGTTTACCCCTGTCTTCCTGCAGTCCAAATACACTTCTATAAATTGCCCATTTATATATATATATATGATTTAAACAATAATTAAAGACAAAATAATAACATAGAGGAAATATAATGCAGCTTTTTGTTTGAATATTTTATAATTACCCCAAATAATGCAGACAGCACTGCTACGGGTGATGTAAATACCTCCTTGGCCAGCATGCCAGTGTGATCGGATTGGCTGTGTGTCACGTGGTTATCACCCTCCTGCCCCTCCCACCCCCTGGGAATGATGTCACAATGTGTGGTGCTGAAAGGACAGTGGGGGCTGGCTATGGCTTTGGCTCGTTCGCGAGGCTGGTCCTGGCATTAACATCCTTTTCATCATGCAAAGTCAATAACAAAGTGCCAAAACCCACTTTTGAACCGAAGTGCTGCCGTGCGACAACTACAGATCATTAGGATTTAAAAGAAGCTGATCTTCAAACGGTTTGATTGGACAAATTACCCTGTAACCTCCTGATGAAAACAGCCGATATATATATATAATGATTTACTAAAGAGGCAGCAAACTTCCACAACGTTTTCTGCTCATCAGTCATTCTTCTCCAGCAGGAAAAAAAAAATTAAAATAACTCATAAAGGAATAATTTGTATATGTTGTGTAACTGTTTTTGATAATTGCACAGAAAGCTGAGAATAAACAGTTAGAAGGGAAAGATGAATGGTTACTAGACGGTTGATCCTTCTTTAACTTTGCCCTCAGCCGTGACTCTAAATGGCCCTTTTCATGTGAAGAACCATGAAAGAGCTGATAGCCCTTCATTTGGAGCATAAAAGGCAGGCAAATAGCGACCTTGCTAAGTATATGCTTCTCTTTATGGAGCCGCAGACACAAAATGGGCATTTTCTTTTTGGCTGAAATTATGTGTCTATTGGACTAAGCCTCATTTTCCCAATTTCGCATAATGTCACCCTAGATGTTAAATTAAATAAATTAGCTGTTTAAATTATCATCCTACTACCTTACAGACTCTGCGGTACACTTACAGCAGATGGGCACGTCCAGAGATGTACTGTATGAATACTACAGCCAGGTTCCCAGTTCCGGTCCTGGAGGGGCAGTCTGCAACAGACCTACTAATCCTGGTACTTAGCTGATTAAGATGTGATTGAGCAGGGAAATCTGCAGACTGTCTTGCAGACTGGCCCTCCGGTATTGAAATTGGGGAACCGTGTACTACAGGGTGGTGAGAGGTAGTGTGACAGGACAGGCATTGGTGGCAGCCAGGGCAAACAGGTCCCCCCTCAGTGAAACTGCTGTTAGAGTCTGCTGGGGTCAGATGGGTGCAACAGGGAAAGCTGGAAGGATGGTTTCTCAGTGAATTTGCCGTATGGGAGTTTTGTTTAGTGTTTTCGTTTATCATTCTTAAAGGGGCCTTGTACGGTGTTAGATATTTAAACTCTGCTGGTGTGTGTATACTCTGTTACATGTAATGGTCTCGGGGTGGTGAGTGTGGCTCAGTGGACTATCTGCCTGTGATTAGAATATCGCTGGTTTGAGTCCCGCCCTCATCAGAACAGTCACATGACCATGGGCCATTGAGCAAGGACCCTAAGCCCCAGCTCCAGAGATGCTGCATGTTGACAGATCCTATCCTGTGAACCCCCCACCCCTCCTTAGCAACTGAGAGAAAGATCGGGCAGGTGAAGAGAAGAATTCCAATGTACTAATATTTATAATAAAGGATTTATCATTTTGTCTTGGAAGGTTTTGGGGTGTGCAAAGTGTACATGGAAAGAGAAGAGTGTACCTGGTAATATACATTGTGATATTTAGAGATGCCAATGCGTATAGTTTCTATCTGCAGGAGTAAAGAGGAGTAACTGCACAGATCAGCATGGGGGGGTTGGCGGGTTCAGATCCGTAACCTTGGAGCCACAATGCAGCAGTGAGATCCAAAGAAACAAATCACTGCTACCTGCTAATAAAGTCCTCAGACGAACTTCAGCAGCTAAAGCATTTCATAAATAATGTAAAAGCCTTTTTGCGCCTGGTATATTTTCAAGCAAGTGTAAATTGGTTATTGTATTACTCTTGGTTTTGATTGCTGTCTTTGCAAAATCGTTTTACATTAATTGATTATGTCTGTGAAACTGCAATTTATTTTAGTGCTAAAGACAGAAAACGAAATAGTTTTCCTTCTCTCTTGTTTTCCTTAATTACATGCTGTAACACCAGCCTGCAATACTTCATATTTATGAAAAATTATAAAATGTATTGGATTTTTGGTCCATATTTTACTTCAGCTACTGGGATGTCCTAGGCTATTGCAAGATATTCTGCAGTATTTTTTCACCTCAGCTTTTTTACCGTGTTTTCCTAGTCTCCAGAGCAGGATTTCTAGATGCAAATTTATTAGCTCTTCATGTTCACCTAAAATGAAATGTGATGCCATTTCCTGTCTAGATGATTCAGGGGCTGCATGGTTGCACAAAACTCCAAGGTTGTGGGTTTGATTCCCAGCCCCCGGCTTCATGCGTGGAACTTGCTGGATGATCTCATATGTTTGGATTTTCTCCTACAGTCCAAACACATGCAATTGCAAGCAAATTGGTTTCTCTAAATTGCTTCCTGGCTCAAAGCCTCCAGTGAATCTCTACTGCATAAGTCGCTGGAAGATGGATGGAATGAATGGATGGTCCCTCAGGAGCTTAGGCGATAGGATGCTTAGCAGCCACTGGAGATGCCAAACCTGGCTTCAACTCTACTCAATATTTCAATTCAGCTCTCCTCCGAAACGTTAGGTCTTGATTTGCAAAGAATATTAGTAATCTACTGAATGCTGTGCATGGATTAGCAAGTCAATAAGACTTGAAGGAATACAACTGAACCATGTCTTTACGCAGAAATGTAGAAGAAACTGACATCTTTTCTCCATCATTCTTCACCGCTCTAGGCGTGCCGATCGTCGCTTGTCATTTATTGCACCATTATCATTTTAGTATTTAGTAGTTGAAATATTTTACCATTAAATTATTCAACATCAAATTATTTAATTTGTAGGATCTTCTACTATGCTGGTCATGTACTGTGTGCCTCTATGGCGTCTATGTCGCCAAAAGCGTCTGACAAATAAATAGATGTTCTTGCTATATTACATAAGCATGCTTATGTTAAGGATGAATTAGCAAACACTCCTAAATCTTGTAGAAAGCCTTCCCAGAAGAGTGACAGTCATTATGGCTGCTAATGGGGGACCAAATCCATATTGACACCGATGGCTTTAGAATGGGACGCCATAAAAATTCCTGTGGGTGTATTGGCCAGGTGTCCCAATATTTTTGTCCATAGCGTGTAGATCCTGCACAAATATCCATACATCTATCCATGTCCCGCAGCCACTAATGCATCACAGGGTAGTCGTGAGCCTAAGGCCTGTGCCAGTGAGGTCAGGATGACTACAGATCATTTAATGAGTTTAAACATTTCACTCAGTGGAATCCGAGTTCACGTTAGAGGTCCACGCAAAAGGCAGATGGACAATGAGATGTCTGCACGTCCCCGCGGGAGCGAAAACAGCGAGTCGCTCTGTCATCAGACCGAGTCGGTGCATTGTCAGCTATCTCCAGTTATTGCTGAACTCATCCTGAGACCTAGAACACCGGTACAGTACACAGAAAATCAGTGCCTAATGGAAATTTACAGGACAAAGTCACAGTGCTTTCTGGCTGCACTAAATGAGAGCCGAGAAAACATGTGTTGGAATTATATGCTGGTGCTTGGATCCATCCGGGGTCGATTAACCTCCCTCCAGCAAGAAAACTGATAATTATTTCATGTGACTTGGAGAGACCTTAGGCAACTGCCTATAGCTTGGCATACTACAGTATACACATACTTATTATTTCATGAGCCTGGATATGTTTGGAATGGTGGGGAATCAGTCAGTAAAACAGTTTAAAATATTTTCACAGGCAATGAGGAGACATGATGTGACCTTGGATGTTGCAAGCTGAGATTACAGATCAGGAGAAGAACAGTCTAGACCCAGGAATGATAATAATGTTAAAAGACTGATTTTGAAGGAGAATACATATGCCAGTCAATTTGATATGTACCTAAAAATGACAAAAAATGACTAAATTCTGGTGTATCACTTCCTTGAAAATGTCCTTCCATCTCAGCGCAGCAAAGGATGAGACATATCAGCAAGCAAACTGCCAGGCATCTCCTATAGATTCCAGACCTACCAGGCATTTCCAACAGATGCCAGACTACCTGACCAGGACCTGCACCTTACAATCAGGAGATGAAGGAGTGATTACAGAATAACCCCTTTTTATTCTTTTGCTGGTTTCATCTTCTGTGTGGTCAAAATAATAACAATAACTCCAATACTTTAAGCCCTACAGCAAGAAGTAGAGGAACCAAGTGCAGTTTATCTTCCATTTGGGACCCCTATGCAAACTGATATGATATAGACTGATTCTGTGGATGTGCTGAAAAAGGGTGAGATCTGGGGATTCAATTGTAGACTAAAAGACAGGTTTACAGCTGGTGATAAGATGCTATATAGAAGTTTCTGGCTCTTGTTTCAGCAAAAAGGAGCTATTCTGGGTAATCAGGGGGCAGAGGACTATTCCTGTCACCACGGTACATTTGTATATAAAGGATGAAATGAATAAGAGGAGAAAGAACTTAAAGGATAATTTGTTGCACAGCAGCACTACAAAAACACGACCCAGCACAATATTCCCTCCAAACAACAACTGTACAGTACAGTGCAGGTAGTACAAAGGCTCATTTCTTTCATATTTCATTTATTTAATATTCTTGCTCACTTGGCAGACCGTTTGATCCTTTTATAATGTGCAATACTGGAGAGTAGTTAGAAATTATTGATGTGTGACGTTCCATTGATATAACTTGTTGTTTAGTAACAAAAATATGTAAACATTACTATTTGTTAACACAATAAATAGCAGACTATTTGCTGTACCTTTACAAACAAGTTTCCTTTTCTACTGTACTGTAGGTATTTGGAATAATACTAATAATAATATTTTTAAATATTTAATAACTAATTCACCATTCCTGAGGTAGAAAGCACTCACCAATTCACCATGCCTGAGTCAAAAAGGCCTCACTGATTCACCATGCCTGAGACAGAAAGGCCTCACCGATTCACCATGCCTGAGACAGAAAGGCCTCACCGATTCACCATGCCGGAGGGAGAAAGCAATCACCAATTCACCATGCCTGAGATAAAAAGGCCTCACCGATTCACCATGCCTGAAGCAGAAAGGCCTCACCAATTCACCATGCCTGAGACAAAAAGGCCTCACCGATTCACCATGCCGGAGGGAGAAAGCAATCACCAATTCACCATGCCTGAGACAGAAAGGCCTCACCGATTCACCATGCCTGAGACAGAAAGGCCTCACCGATTCACCATGCCTGAAACAGAAAAGCCTCACTGATTCACCATGCCGGAGGGAGAAAGCAATCACCAATTCACCATGCCGGAAGGAGAAAGCAATCACCAATTCACCATGCCGGAGGGAGAAAGGCCGCATCAATTCACCATGCCTGCATCTCCTACATCTACATTCTAGATTTCTTGTCATTTGTTAGAGAAATATTTCAAATTTCAGTTTCAGTCTACACACCACATATAAACACATATAAACAGATGAAAAACAGATGCCATAAATCATGATTTGGAAATGCCTTCTATTGTAAAAGAACTAAATTTCCATTACATTTCTGCACAAATGAAAGTAAGGTATATTTTTTTTCTTGGTCGTTTAGCTGATTAGCTGTAAAAAAAAAAAAAAAAGTTAATAAAACATTCTAACGTGCATAAATATACCTACTGGCATTAAGGCTCAATATTATAATATTTATGCGTCTTTAGCGAGTCCATTAGCTAAATTTAAAATAGTTTAAATGATTGACACTTTCTAGTGTGAGACGTAGTCAGATTCTCATTAATGTGCTCAGGAAGAAGTATAGGGGTTTAATTGCACTTGGATGTAAAATATAAGATGTTAAACAGACTGAGTTTCTTTTTATGCAACTTACGTAACTGATGTCCATGTAACTAAAGTGTATTAGGACTTAAAGTTTACTATTCATCAGGGCCAGACTCCAGTCATAGTTACAAGTTAAGCAGCATTGTCAAAAGTCTATTAGACATGGCATTCCATGAGAGTTTCAGGTATAAATGGGATTACACTGGAAGTAGCACCGTCGAAAATAAATTGTGTGCATGGAGTTTGCATGGATTTCCAGGCATAAGCTCCAGGCTTACTGTGAACCTGTGCATTTGTGGAAGTTGGATGGATGGATGGACATCCAGGCAGTAGAGTACACTAGCTATATACACAGTTAGCTACATATACAGTACATGGTTGAGTTCTCTAGCTACATACATGGTTATTTATATACAGAAAGTGCAGTACCCTAGCTATATATGTATATATGGATAGCTAAATACACATTTAAAATCTATATTTTATATGCTGCCAGGATTTTGCATTGTATTCCTTCTATAAAACGTCTACATTTGTAAAAGTGATTATCTCGAAGAAAAGTAAAGCACAACTGTTGTTTTCCATTGCCAGCAGAACTAGCTGTTATGATGACACACAGAATCAGCTACAATCATGCTATTTTCCAAAAGAGACAGAAATCACACCAGAGTTTCCTTCTTGTTAGAAATGACTGCCTGCTGTCCCAGCCCTCCTCACGGTGTGAGGTGAGAGCTTAGCTAAAGGATTCCTCTCTGAATTCATCCCACTGACTTTGGAATAGTTTTCTCAGCCCTGCCACTGCATCCTGTTTCCTGGGATTTTATTCATGGGCAGTTTATTGCAGAGCCTACAGTACCTGCCTCCTGACAGCTCTGTGCTTGTTTTATTTTATCTGCCTCACCTTGTGTGTCACTTTGGACAAAAGTCTGCCAAATGAAATTTCCCTTAGATTAAAAATGAACACAAACTCATGACCTAATTCACCAAGCATCGGGTGAATGGTAGATAAATCTTGATTTAAAAAAAAAAAAAAAACTGTCTTAAAAATCGCACGCCTTTGTATTATGTATAAATTTAAGTGCCACTGGCCAGAGTGATTGTAAAGGCCGCAAAATGGCTAATGCATTTCACCAGGCTACTGAAATGAAAAGGACCACATTCATAACTATGCAGAACACAATGAAGGAAACTGCTGCATCCCTTGAGTTTTCCCTGCGCTTCCTGCGGTAGACAGTCACTCTACTGTGTAAGCAGTTAATAAATGAAATAAACAGATGGATGAATCATTCTCAGGAATCAAGTCTCCTCATATTAACTTTAATTTTCAGTAGATGGTAGCTTCGCAGACTGTTTGTCTCCAACAGGACTCCTCTGGCGGGTAAACAGTTTTTTTTCCATTAAACTTTTAATATATATAAAGTGTATATAGTGTACTCTATCTGCCTCATAAATATTTTACTGCCTAAGTTGATTTACTGCCTTTTTGAAGTGTAACAGAGAAGTGCTCACATCGCCTTGGATAAATAATTCTAGTCAGGGCCATTGTGGTGCTGAGGCCAGGAATTTGTCGAGCGAGGGTGGGGGGTGGATGTGGTGCCTGCTGATGAAACAGGCCAAAGTGGGGGGGGCCATCTCCGATGATCGATCGTATTAACTTGCATTCCCACCTGTCGACTGCCCCTGCTATTACATTAATTAGCATATAATTAATTCCCGATTTTTGTCACCACAATCAGGGCAACAATCTCACAGCTCTGGTGCTGAGGTTGATTGGAAACTGGAAGTTAAAATGGCCTCTAAATAAAATTAAACAAACATCCCATAATGGCCGTAGTGCTACGAAGGCAGTAAATCCCAAAGAACGAGCACCAAATGGCGATGGGGAATTTTTTCCCCACCTAGTGAAGTGATTGCCAACAGCTGACTAATTATTTCTTTAATTTGCTTTTCCTGGCACACGCTGAATGCGATTTACTTACAATTCATCACACACACAGAAAGCAGCTGAACAGCAAAGCTGCTTAATTCATGCTGTGAAGAATTAGACTCACGTTATACAAGCAACTGCGTTAATGGGCAGAGCCGTTTTTGGTGTTAATTGGATTTTGTAAATATATTGTTTTGCTGATAACTGATTGATTTTTCTGCAGGAGACATTTCAAAATTCAGTTTTAATTTCAATGCCTTGGTTCTGCAGACTTCATTGCGTGCAGCTAATTATTTAATTGTTGATTTGGTGTGGAGGTTCACTCACGATTATTGGTTACACCTGTTATAGGTAACTTTCGAGGTTTAAGCAGGTTTGAAAAATCCACTGTGTAAGGAGTGACTTCTAGGGTCATAAATCACTTATCTTAAATCATCACATCATCATCATCATCATCATCATCATCATCATCATCATCCTCCAGTTACTTTCTTGCTATGTTTATTTGCACATGATCTATTCACTGGGTCCATTAACCATATTAGGTTTTGCATTAACTTTTACTGTATATACAATTATGCATTGGGTTTTTTGTCCAGCTAAACTTCAAGAACATCCACATCCATATGTTTGGATCAGGGTTCTCCAACTCTGGTCCCAGAGGGCCAGTCTGCCACACAGTTTGCAGATTTGCCTGCTTACCAGCTAATCGGTCTTTGTCAGTCACGTGTCTACACTGTCGGACACGCCCACATTCGCCATTTTGAAGATGTCGATCTTTGACAGTTAACGTCACACTCACTATACGCTTATGAAGGACACCAGGTATTTAGCTAAATTGTCAACAATCAACAATATAGATCCGTATGAATTCACATCAAAAAAATGGAATTCCGACGCAACATTGTTGCCTCCAACTTCATCTCAGGATATAACAAACTACCTTGTTTATGGTATCAGTGCTGTGACATAATGCAACTCTGACTTAAACATTTATCGAACTGTCCACCATTGTGCTGCAAATTTTTCTTTCAAAAGCAAACTTCAGTAAAAACGTCAGCTAAAAATCTCTCAAGCTTCACATTTGGTTAAACTTAATATTTCAAATTCAGTGTTTTTTTCCATAAAAACCTACCGTTTTATGTAATCAGTAATACGTAATTTTCATTACCAAAACACACTAGCGATTTAGGTGTTTCAGAAAGAGAAGGTCAAGAACACCACAAAAGTGTCATTAATCATATACAGGTATTTCAATTAAATGGCAAGCAGAATACAGGTTCAGTATGCATTGAGTTTATACAGACACTTCCAGACGTCACGTAAAACGTTAAAACCGTGCTTGAAAATGTTTCTAGACCTAAACTACAGTTGGGGCCCCATCTCTGCCGCTTGCAGTATCTCTTTCTTAAGCTGCTCACGTCTACATCGTCTTTCAAAGCGTGCAGTGTCTGTGGGTGTGACATATGTATGCCCCAGATGTAGGGATGGTGCCCAGTCAGGGTCAGTCATAAGCTGGTTGTCCTGCAAGCAAATGGTAGGTTTTTAAATGAACGTGTTCTTAAAAAAACACGTCACAAATGTAAATGTATGTTTATGTATGTCAAAAACAGGAAAAAAATCCATGCACGCGAATATACACATACGTGCACTGATAGACATTACAGTTTGCCGTTCACTTTAAAAAGCATTCACTCTGTAACACTAGTTTAACACGAACAGATTAACCTGTTTCCGCCACCCTCTGTAGTGAGGCTAGCTTACTAGCGTGGGTTAACTAATGTGAAAATATCAAATTTAGAGTACAAAAAATATCCATATCCAGCAATATTACTCAAACAAAAAACATCTTACTTGCCTTTATGAAAATGCAGAGCGCAGACACGCATGTAGGGAGATATCGTGTTGAACGTGATCTCCTTGCGTCTCACCAGTGCGACCCAGGCCATCCTCTTCGTTATCGCGTGGCAGACTGGCCCTCCGGGCCTGGAGTTTGAGAACCCTGGTTTAGATGAAAATCCTGAAGGTGAAAAAGTAAAAGAGGAAAAGTCACATAATCCCTGTGACAGCTGGGTCACCTGCAGGATGATACAGTAGCTGCCTTCCTCAAGCCTCCATGATTGAAAGGCATTTTCATTCTGGTCCACCGCCAGTGAGGTTACAGGCTCGGAAGTCACCCATTCACACTATATCTTCTGAAAAATTTAAGGTACGGATCTTGGTAACTTCTCTGAACTTATGAACTTGAGTAAATAGTTATTTTTTTTTCCCACGGGAGCTCCTGGCCCCACAAATTTATTACCTGTGCCTCCTAAAAAATCACCAAAAGACACCTATCACACAAATGATTAAGACATTTTGTGGAAGCGCAGGTGACATGCTTTTCTGCTTTCTATAGTGCGTTGCTGCTTGACAATTTTTACAATTATTAACACTGCCACCAGGTATGGGCAAGAACTAAAAATGAATGTGTGATGATTTCATTTAAGAAAAATCTGAACATTTGATACTATTGACTTATTGACCAGCCACCACCCCCCCCCCCCCACACACACACACACACACACACACACACACACACAGCACCAAATGAGACATCACAATTTTTTGGGGGGAAAGAAAAATGTGACAGCAAGAAAAAAATACATACATGGATGATCTGCTAATCTTCCCAAGCGGTGGTGCTGTGGATATTATGGGATGGCAAAAGAATCAATCAGCGGGTCGGATTGACTTAAATATGTCGTGGGCCATTTAACACCATCTAAAGTAAATAAATAAATTTAACACAATGGTTGCCAGTGACTCAACAGGGATTAGTACTAATGCCTCAGCTAGTACAGTACTAAGGTTTTATACAGTATGTACTACCAGCTCAAGGAGAGTCAGCAGAGTAGCTTGAGTAACACGTATTAGAAATCAGATGATGTGTAAGTTAAATGTCTTTTCTGTTTTGTGATTATGCACATGTACTGATGAGCGCTGCATTGTCACGGCCTGCTTCAGAGTGGATAACTTTTACCGTTACATATCAAACACTCACTGCAAATACGGCTGAAGCCCCCTGCTCTAAAGGTCCTGTTGGAAGCCTATATTTTTTAAAATGAGCTGCATCAGAATCTTAGCCTGTTTCCGGTTAGTCCGACACCGACTGCGGGTCACATTTCTGTCATCGTACGTCGCCAATAATATCGTCAAATCGCACAAGCCCAGGCGACAGCTTTTACCGCCACCAGGCACCCCACAGATGGCATCCATGCTGGTACCCCCCCGTGGCCCCCCTATGAGAATCCTGGGTCCGCCCCTCATATTTGTTCTGGTGCCGGCACTGAGTCTGGTGCTTCGCAGAGCACGTTCCTCATGTTACCCCTGTACAATGTGGTGACATTGTGGTAGTAGGACTTGTGCTCCTTGGTCAGTGAAGTGAACATGGCGCTGTGTCTATTTGCTTAGGGTGGACATGTTGAGAGTCCAGGTGAAGTCTTCTATCAAGTGCTCCTGACTCCCTTGACTGCAGTTCAGTCCACACTGCGGTACGCCTTGTTGTACTTGCACCAGTCTGTGAGCTGAACTACCTCTAGTCTGCATGCTGAGTCACCTCAGTTGCGGATGAGGCCCAAAACTGTCATGTCATCAGCAAACTTGAAGATGCTCTTTGAGCTGTACTTTGCAGTACAGTCATGAGTCAGCAGGGTGAACGAAAGTGGGCTGTGCCCTGGGGGGGGGGGGGGGAACGGGTGCTCGGGGTAAGGTTACCAGAGATGATGCTGCCCACGCAGACTGTTTGAGGCCAGGACGTCCAGGATCGAGATACACGGGGGAGTTGAGACACAACAGCATCAGTTTCCCGAAAGACAGTGGTGCTGAATGCTGAGGTCTAAGGACAGTATCGTGACACGGGATCCTTCCTGTCCAGATGGGACAGGGCCAGGTGAATAGCTGAGGATACGTCATGCACGGATTGGTTGGGGCGATATGCAAATGGGGGCAGGGTAGTGTCACCAGCAGAGCATGTTGTAAATGTAACAATGCAATAGAATATATGTAGTCTGCTCCAGCAGCTTTGCATGCACTTATTCTTGATCGATTTCTCCACACATCAGCTGTGGACGGATATAGTAGCTTTTCCTCAGCAAGGCGGTGATCTTTGCTCACATGTCGTTCTGTGCGCTTGCGTAGCAGTCATTCAGCTCCTCCAGGAGGAAGGCATCACTGTCACAGGCTGGTGGTGACGTCCCATAGTTTGTAAAGGTCTGGATGACCCACCACGTCTCTGCTGTCTTGCAGGTGGCCACAGATTCCGTGTCCATACGCTTTTGCTCCTGATGCTAAGGCACAGATTAGCTATTGCTGTCCTACAGTATGAGCTACCCACGGCCAGATCAAGGTCCTGTGGGACCCCTGCCTTTTGGGGCCCCTCCCCCGTCATGCTGAGTATGTGAAAGGCCAAATGTCAAAGGGGGTCAACTCTAACCGTATATGTCAGGGGCCACCAGGGTCCCTGATGGTTAACTTACGTGACTTATGAGGGCCCTGAAGGTTAATTTCTGCTGTATATGTTAAAGGCCCCTGGGGGACCCCTATTGTGCTATATGTAAAGGGCCCTGGTGGTGAACTCTCATTGTATCTGAGGATCACAGTGTTTAGCTCGCGATACAAAAGTTGCAACTCACAGCCACTAATGCCCTGGGTCCCCCTCCAGCCCAAAGCCCAGCGGCGGGCAGTGACCCCCCCTGGGCCCGGTCCATAATCCAGCTCTGGTGCTACCTCATCTTCTAAGCTAAAGGTGGCCTCGCAGGCTTTCAGCAGAGCACGCACCCCTCCCCCCCGACATCCGCAGAGCCTGCTCAGCCGCAAGCTAGTGGTTGATGTCAACAAACAGATGCCATTTATGCCTCCAAGTTAGTACGGTCACCACGCATAGCAGCCACTTTGAATAACTTCCAATCCGTGCACTTGAAACTGAAGGCTTGAGGCAGCCAGACCGCGGTCTGTCTCTGGAATGGATCGACCCTTTTAACCAGCAGAATGTTTGCTGACATTAGCAATGCAGAGATGTGGCTTGAGAGACCAACGCGCGGACGTGTGTCTCCCTGTACAGTATGTGTTGTGTACACAAGATCCAATTTCTCCACCTCTCTGCTTTGAATGTTAACATGCTGGTTGAAATCATTTGTTAGGTGAGATGCACATACTGTAGCTCACCGCTGGCTCTGTGTAGTTCGACTCTTCCTTAGCAATAGTGTTGGAAGGGACATAAGCAACCACAATAATAACGGCTTTAAGCTCCTATGGATGCTGCCCTAATGGCTGGTTGTTTTTTGATTTGTTCTTTATGTTGGTGCATAGGAGTTCTAAGCACATTAAATAAAGGCATTAGAGAATAAATAAATGACAAATAGTGCTCATAAACTTCATGTTTATTGTCAATGCCCACCCGAGCGGAACGACTTCCTGAGTCTCACTTTTCAACATCTCTCCGCCCAGCCAGAGTTTAATGCAGGTCCTTAATAGAGCATCGAGATGCCAGTAGAGGGACATACTGGTGTATAAATTAATGGCAACTCTGCAAACGAAAGGGAACCATCTGCAGATTTGAAAGAAGCAAAATATTTGTATCACTGCGGCTGTTTCTTACCTTGATATAAGCCCGTATACAGCTATTAAATTTCCTTGGTAGCTGCTCTCATCAATTTTTGGAAATGAGCTGCTTACCAATATAAAAAGATAAAAAAATAATGTGATTTTTTTTTGAAAGAGGTGTGTGGTATGTTTTAGCTGTTTTCAGTAAGAAGGGCAGATTTTCTTTTAATAAAATAGTACTACTTGATTGATCCCCATGGGGAAAATTTCTACCCCACTAGGTGCTCCATCCTACAGACGCATGGACAGGTGAGAGCAAGCTTGGGGGGCTCACAGCACAGGGTCAGCCAGCACGCGGCGCCCCCGGAGCCGGGGCTTAAGGGCGGAAATGAAGCGGCAACCATCTAATGTGTGACACAGTCCTAACCCACTGAACCAGACATCAGTCCCCAATGACTTGATGACTTGTTATTTTACAGTATCAGGTTGTAGTATTTGCAAATGAATGGACTTTCAGTGCAAGAGACAAGCAGTATATATATTTTATATAGTTTAGCCTAGCTGCACTTATGCATAGCTGACTCCTCCACAGCACATACTGTATGCTTGTACTGTAATGTGCTATCTGCCCCACTTGCATGTTGCTTTGGACAAAAGCATCTGCTAAATATCTAAAACGTTAATGCAGGTATGTGTGAAATAGGCCCAAACAGTTATATCCAAGTATATAAATGCATGCATGGTGACATGATGACAGCTATGTCTTTTATCATGTAATTATTAATAGATATGTAAATCCTCTCTGCTCTTCTCCATGATAGGACTGGCAGCAGCATCACTGAGGATTGCTGTAGATTGTCCATGAAGGTTGACCTCAGAATTGTTATTCATGTAAATCATTAACTGACATATAGCGCAGGAAAATGTAATGTAATTAAACACTGAAAGGAAAATGCACTAGAATATGCATTTGACAATCACAGATATTAATTAAAATTCACTTACTATGTATCTTACTGTTCATTCAGTACATGACCATTATGTTGCATTGAACAGGCACTGAGAGCTGAAATACCCTATCAGGTGTGGTGTAGCTGACAGCCTCGACAGCGACATCTTTTCACTTAGGATCTGATGATTGTCTTTTCTCCCTACTTGGCTTAAAAATTCTTCTCTGTCTCTCTTTCTTTCATGTCACCAAATAGCTGTGCTGGTAAATAATTAACCTCAGCCTTCCTTGCTTTCTTGACATCTCATGCAAAGTGTCCTTTCATTCGCATTTCATTTAACCTTCAGCTCTGTGAAGCTCGGATCTATTGTTACCTGTTTAATATTTCTGTTTTTTGCCGCTATACATAGAACCTTTTGAAGGAACCCAGTTGTCAATGGTGGGGGGGGCTTTGGAACGTATGCTGCTGCAGCATGGCAAACATGCTCGCTTGTAGGATAGCTACTGCGCTTTGTAGAGCCTCAGTTACGTCAGGAAGGTTCCCAGAGGGGCTGAACGGAGTCTCATTGCTTCAGTGCCTGATTGTGGCACAAGTTCTATATTGTAACGTGAGGGGTGCCAGCCTTATTGTGACCCCACCGGAAGGGGGCAGTAGACACCACACTCCTCAGCATTAATGAGGTTTTCTTTACTACTGACCCCAATAAGTGTCAAATTTAAAACCCATGTCGGGAAGATGGAAGAAGGAGGAAAGGAAAGACAATTGCATATATGAGGCTTCTGCAGATATGGATAATTACCCAGAAGGCACCGCTGCCCCCTACCTGTGAGGGATGGTAATTTCAGTATTACGTTTTACCTTATAATACAGATGTGAAAGTGTCGTCTAAATACCGCTCAGAGTTTTCTGTCAGGCCACAGCCATGAAACGATCGGTCTCAACAAAGGTCGCGGTGACAGTGACTTTCCCTCCGTACACAACCATAACTCTGCCTTTGTACTTAAGGTCATTTGTTGATAAAAGAGAGATATATTCCTCCCCAAAAATGTATCCCTAAATGTAACTTCTCACTTAGGACATTCAAACCTGTTTACTGTCACTGGGATTCGAGAAGGTAAATAAAGTTTCCGAATTATGCGGTCATGGCTAACGACCCTGAGTTTCGCAGGCTCGGGTATTGTGCTTTGAGCAACTAATTGAAAACTTAGATAACGCTGTCATTATGGCAACAGTAGTGCAATGGCCTATTGTTCATTTCACAAAATATCTGCGCGACTGAATAAACTCAAGTAGCTCGCCAGTCACTGACGCAATCAAACGTAAGGCAAGTAACTAGGGTGGGTCAGGATCACCAAGTTCTCTCTTAGACTATGTAAAGTGTTCATGGAAAAATATCAAATGAATCGGGCAACAATAAGGGGAAGAAGGCGGAACAAAGACAAGGTTCTCATGCGCCATCAACCCTTCCGCGGGAGCGAAATCCGGACACACCATTTTCAGTGAAGCATTTGTTCTTTATTGAGGCCTGCAGGCAGAGAGCCAAATCGAAAGGCACCAACTCCGAAGAAGCAGGAGAGCCTGTTTGACATAGCAGCCAGTGTTTCAGCTTCTCTGTAAGGGACACTGTATCTTATCATAAACACTGTAAGGCTGTGTTGCTCTGCATAGCCTGCACATCATATTTATGGTCCTCTTGGAATCGCATTTAATCATAACTTCTTCGGTAACACTTTACTTGATGGGGCACATACGCTATTACTTATGTATTAATCAACCACAAATAAGTCTTAGTTACATAGAGATCTCATGCTAATTTGTCATTAATGAATCATGATTGTGTTTTATCATACAGTTACTATATTTCTTACTATATCTGTCTACTAATTCTGTAAACCATTGTGAAATACTGAGGCAACTACTGAAGAAATAAGTGACAAATAACACAAGTGAACAAATACTGATCTCATGTTTGTTCACCATTAATGAATCGTAATACATATTTTATGTGAGGTTGCTATTATATTTGTTCATGATTTGTACTTAACCACAGATGCTAGGTATTAATGCCCTGTAAAGTGTGCCCACTTTTGCAGGCATGGCCAATATGAATGGCATTATCTGCCGAAAAATTAATCAGAGAAACATTCAATAAATGCTGCAACAGAACACTGTACCTTAGACTGGAACCAAAAAAAATCCTTTCTCTAGCTTTACAGTGCTGTACCTGAACCTTTTTATGTCCTCTGAAGTGCTACAAAGAATAGCTATAAAGATTGCTGTCGAAGACCCTAGCGGTGAGGTTACATTCGGTGAAACCCCGTCATTTTGTGCTCTTTCAAGAAAATTACAGATATCAAAGTTATTCATGTAAAAATGAGAGCGATGTTTAAGTCATTAGCATTTAATAACTCATTGGCTCTATAACGTGTGTCGTCTCAGAATATGTCGTATTGCGTTCAGGCACTGATCCAGGCTACTCTGGCACTCTGGAGTAAGGCAACGTCCTGAATCTCCTTTTGCTTAGGAGCTGCAGTAATGACTTCAGAATAAGTCTGTACTGGAAGCTTCTTTGATCTTGCGCAATAAGCACATAATCAGCGGGCTCCACTACTGAAAACTGCATTCCCTTCTGTTGTAGGAGGTGGACGGAGCGTCTCCCCTCTGTGAGGCTAAGTTAATGGGCTGGTTTCGCACGGTACTGTCGCCAGATCTGAAATTACAGTGTCATCCATTTGAATATTGTGCCTTTGAAATTGTGACTGCGGTATGACTTGGATAATTGTACCTGAGGCTGCCTGAGAAATAAAATTAAGGTCTTCCGTAACTAAAACATGTCCTAAAAGCATTTTCAGAAGCAGGTCGGCTACATTCTTCTCTATTAGCTTGTGAAGGTCTTACACTTCACCTATTAAGGTTTAATTGTATTCTCCAGGCAGCTTCCACATCCCCGGCATCCTTTACGTTTGAGGATTTCACATAAACCATTTCCGAATTCATCCTTAAAGTTATTAAGAGAATGCCGGGATTTTTCTGGGTTCTTCGTTATGCAAAGCTGTCATAAACATACATTTCAAAATGACAGTTCATCAACACATAAACGTTTGTCTCTTGTTGTTTTTATATAATGGTCAGTGTGCTTAAAGTATTTTCTCTCAGATTATACAACAGCGGCATTTGAGAAACAGTATCTTTAGCCCTGACAGATTCGCAGGTTGATTGACTCCTTGACATAAGGAATAAAGGCATCTTGCTGTCTCAAAAGCAGATTCTCCGCCATACTGTAGGATTGCCAAAGACTCCCTCACCTGAATATTAAAGCACTATTCTTCCCCCGCTACACTTGTGCCATATTACTTGTGACAACTTAAACCCACCTTATAACGAAGTTTTCCCTCTCATTTTTGAGTTTCCTTTGCTCTTTGACCTCTTGGTTTATTTCATATTTTTCAAATTCAGGTTGTCCCCTTAGTCTGTTTGCACCTTCTCTATGTCCAGATTGCCCCGAGGTTGAATGATGATTTGGCTTCTGGACTAAAAACTACACACTGGACCCTATTCTGTCAGTTTCTCGCTTCTGTGAAAAAAGCCTCCTCTGATTTGTAAAACCTTCAATCAGGACGAAGTAGTGGCTGTAATGTGTCCATAGTTCTGTGTATGTTGACTTTTTAAACTGCCTCAGTTTGTAGCATCACTCTACTGAGTTAATGAATGTTACGTAACAGGTTATAAGAAGAATCAGTCACAGCTGCCTAAAGATGAAATATTTAGCAGTTGCTAAGGCCGTGACATCCATCTTGTGTTCTCTGGTGGCGTGAGGCACCTTCAGTTTTTTCAATTTAAAACATCTTAAAATGATCAAATGCAGTTGAATGTTGCAAATCTTAATGGGACAAAAGATCACTTATTGTGTGCCATTGGCAAGTGGTTTCATAACTTTGGCTCATTAAGAGCAACTACAGTGATGGGGTTAACCTTGTCGACATTAGCATAAGCATGGATACCAAATATTCAAATAATCAGAAATGTAAATTCTATTAGCTTACGTATTTTAGCAACAATGCTAGGTAGAAATGCAGTGTTTCTCACAGTGACGGTTCCTAGTAAACTGATAATGCTGTTTTTCAAAATGGATAAACTGGGGACCCCCTACCGTGAACTATAGATCGGGGAGGGAAGGGGGGGGGCATGACTGCTTTCTTTTCTGTGGTTTATTTTTTTTGGAGAATGTGTACACCATGGGGGGGGGGGGCTTCTCTAGGGGCCATAGGCTGAGGGGCTGATTGATGGGGGCCCCGTAAGTGGGTCATTTCAGCAATTTTTTTGGAGTGGAAAGCGAAGGGAGGGGGAGTTAGAAATGATGACACGTAAACAATCTGCTAATGGAAGAGCTTTCTGATCGGTGGGGGGTGCTGTCAGTGAAATCCGCCAGTCGGGGGGGTGGGGGCTGGGTATCACTCCAGTGTATCAATTGCCCAAATAAAATAAGTTTAACTGGTTAACCAAGTGCTTTGCATACGCTTCTGAAACAACAGGTATCCTATCACTAAACTCCAGGGGTAAAAGACAGCTGTGTAGGATAGCCCAATGTAGCGGGGACAGAGGACAGCTTTGTCTATCCTGAAAACTAAAACTGCAAATAACACACGTTTGCTATAAGTAAAATGATCATGTTATGTCCTTAAATGTAACTTCTGGAAATTCTATCTTCATGGGGCCCTTAGTCTTTGGGGCCCAGGCCCTTGTCTACCTTGCCTAGTGGTAAAGCCCGTCTCTGGTGGACACTGCGCAGCTGCCAAACGGAACCCCACAGGGTTGCGGAACCCTGGTTGAAAACCCATGCTCTAGGATCTAGATATTTTGGTATAACTTACGGGGAAAACCACATACACTCAGTTTTTGTTCCCTGCTGCATCTAAAAGGTGAAAGACATGCAAAACCAAAAACTTCTACAAGAGTTCTAGGTTTCTTAATTTAATGTTCAAGTCTATTAAACTGAAGTGCCTACTCCTAAAAATTAAGTAAATCACGAAACACCTGAATTTGCAAGTATTTTTCTGCTCTGTGCTGAAACACAGGTCATTAGTAAGCTATTCTGAGAACGCGTCTGCTATATCACCCTAACAAGAGGTTCAGGTGCCTTATATGGGTAACAGAGATGTATTAATTATTGTAGTTAGGTTGACGTAAAGACAGAAAGATCTGGGTCTTCCCTCCAGCGTGTTCATTTATTCTTCTCTGTGCCTTTGTTCTTGACTCTTATGCTTCACATTATTTATACATTCTAGTGCTCTCATATTGGGATAACAGCTCACATTCATCTTTCATCAGCCTCAGATCTGCTTCTGTGTTGAAGTTCATCATTAATGAATCTCACTCTTTTCTGCTTAAAAAGATTCTGCCGCCAAACCGGCATCCTGTGCTGAATAATCAAATGGAGCCTGATTTAACCATGTTACCAGTCTCTGTTTGAAGGCTTTATTTTCTCTCAATGAACATCGACCGCTTGTGCTCCCATGCAAAGACTTGTGGAGACATGGTGTTTATTGCTGAAAGTGATTCTCTCTCTTTGCCTATCTTTCGTGACTGCCTTCGTGATTGTCTGGGGGCACGTGCAAGTAGCGGCGGTTGCTAGTTAGATGAGCATACTGTACATAGATGATTATTGTAGTAAGAAAAATGTATGAAATAAATGCAAATACTTAATGTGGGACTATCTTGGTGCAGCATAAGATTGAAACTGACACTGCAGGGTAATTGGCTAGCAGTGCTAATTTGGCCCGACCTGGACCAAGTCACACTGCAGCCATTGCCTAGTCTTACACAATCTACCCCTCACCCTACCTCACAGTCCTTAGACCATGGTTCTACCCAACAGTCTATAAGCCAAACTCCAGACACTACAGAGGCTTCTTCCAGCACTTTAGTCTGGGCTCTCTGACAATATCTGCCTCTGTTAGTGCCCCGAATGCCAGGTCCAGTGGGGTGCGGAGCCCGAACACGGGCATGACTGGCGGGAGCCCGGGGCACCCCTGTACAGTAGAGTGGCACACCCAGAGCCCTGTGGGTAAATGGAGATCCTGGGCCTGCTGATGCCAGCCGGTGAGGAAAGCCAGCTGTGGGGTGATCATGCATTGAACTGCTCACTGCTTTGCAGCCACAGTGTAGTGATTGAGCTTTTCAGAGTGGTTTTGCTTGTTTGCGGTATTTCTGGCTTGTTATCTCGTTCCTTCTCTGTCTATCCTACGCAACTATGCTAACATTATGCATGTCAAATTATAAACAAAGACGATGAAAGAAAAACGCTCCTGGCTGTCACATGTGCATCCAACCAAGCTCCCATTTGGCCACTCCCACTGCACACAGGCTCCGCCTCTTTGGACATCAGCGACCAATTAACCTCTTTCACCTGTTGTGTATATTAGGGCCTTGTATTCAGTCACTTCTTCAGCAAGACACTGTATGTTTCACCATACTGTGCTGAACATTTGTTTCATGGCTGTATATAAACTCTTAAGTATGCCTTCTGTACGTAAACTGTATATAAACTCCTACTGTAAGTGTGTCTTCTATATATAAACTGTATATACTCTGAAGTATGTCTATATAAACAGTATAAAAAAATAAGCCTGTCTTCTGTCTGATCTTCCAGTCTTGCTCTATCCATCATGTTTCATACAGTAGTAGATTTTCTCCTTTCTGCCCTTTTTGGTCCAAGGCGTTTCTGCCTGTTTGGATTTTGTGTTTCATTTTCTTCGTTTTCTGTTACCTGCTCCATGAATTTGCACCTTCGTAACTGGATCCTCGCTCCTGCAGTCATTACAGCAGCATGATGTATTGGTTATATAAATCAAAAGGATCTAATGAGAATATGCAGTACATATAAATCAAATTTTACAAAGCACATCGATCAGTAAATGAATGCTGCAGCTGACCAGAGAATACGCATTATTAAATTTGTTGGCTCCATAAAGCGCCTTAAAAAAAGGCTCCCCCATGCAGGTTTCTGTCCGCCTCCTGGTTGATGGACAGACTTGCCTGGATCTTAGCAGGGAACAGCTCAGATCTTAGTCTGGTCAGGCCAAGGGTCACACCACCCCTGCTATGTTGTTTTTCCATTAGTTTTTTGCCCTTTTGTAAGTTTTATGTCTCGCTTGATATCTCATTCATCTCTCTCTTTCTGTCCCACACAACTATGCTAATAATTATGCACATCAAAATATAAACAATGACAATGGACCCCAGGGCACAAACACTCCAACAAGACACAGGACATGTGAAGCCAAAGCAACGGGTCTGAACACCCAGGTCATCCAAAATCAATGACACTGATCCTCAACCAACAGGCCCCCCCCCCCCCCCCCACATACACACAGACATGCAAACTTTCAAGTTAGTTACTGGACTTGTGAATTGTCCAATATAACGGAGGAAATGTTAGCTTGTGATTAATAATTCTATGTCATTTTCTTCTCAAGTGTAGTCATTACATCTGTGTGATTTCTGTTCTAAAGAGGCCTTGGTGGTATTTTCAAAAAAATAAAAAATCCATGAATATACCCAGGGATATTGCTAAGGGTGTTTTAGTGAAGATTTACACCCCCCTCCCAAAAAAAATACATAAATAAAATAAAGACATAAATGCACACTAATTAATTTAAATAGTGTATCCTCATTCATTTTCATTAAGATCAGGTCCCTGAGTCTCCTTTTCCATAAATTTCTAGTGACGCTCCTGAATACACCAACAGATGATCTATTTTTACTGTCAAAATTAAATTTATATTTAATATGTTCTCAGGTTCTCTCCTCCTAATAGCTATGAGTCATGCCTTCACCCGTTTTCATTGAATTGGCCTGCTGAATATGTAACATAGTGCCAGAATGGGCATAGTCTATTAAATCAGCTCAGTTTGTTGAGAAATAAAACGCATGATAATATAAGAGAATTGTAAACAAAACTTCAAAGACTGACCCAGTGTTGGATGACGTGGGGATTGTGCTTCTTTATCACCATAATCAATTAGTTTTGGAGGAGCATCTGCGTGTGATTCTTTGACTTATTACACTCATTCACAATATTTAAGTCGAAACTAAAAACTCACATGCTGAATCTAGCATATGTTGACAAACCTGACAGCTGGTTGTCACGTCAAGACATTGAAAAAAGGCAAGGGCAGGCATTTGGGATTAAACAAAAAAGGACATCCTTAAGAACAACGTAACAAAACTGACCGTGTGGGGGGCGAAACAGGGCAGGCATAAACGGGGAAGACTTTGGGCGTACAGTGGTGATGACTTTGCAACGTTAAGATCTTAATGATTATAAAATTAAGCAGCACTGGACTGGGAAGCACTTCAACACAAAGGTTAATAGAGGAACAGAACAAGAGGCAGCTGGAGTGAATCATATAAGAGCAGGAACAAAAGGTAGTACTAATATTAAACAAGCATGGCTCCATGGGGAAAAGGACACAGGAGGATCGGCTGGGCAGGGCATGACAGCCGTAGCTGGGCTCGTAATGTGCAGCACAGTTAGTTGGGGACCAGTGTCATTTATTTTAGATGAACTGGGTGCCCTGTGCTGTCACTCTGGCATCACATGCCCCATGTCTTGTTGTGCTGCTGGTGCTCAGGGATTCCACATACAGTACCTGTGTCTCCTCCCACCTTTCCTGCCTAGTTAAGCTGCCATAGTTAATTAAACCTACTGGAGCCTCCTTATCTCCTTGCTGCACAACAAATTACTTCATACAATCTCATCTATTTGTCATGCAGTTTTATTAATACGCTTTTCATTTCTCTCCTGTACCATATCGAATTCTGTCTTGGATCTCCTGGTGGTGGGCAGTTCCCTGTCTTACCATACATCTACATCTTCACCTGCTTGTTGCAGGACCACACCACCCCTCTATCCCAGCGAAGATGTTAGCTTCCTCACCTGCCTGTCCTAACATCAGCACCTTCCACATTTTTGCCTGGACTGTACTGAAGTTTACTGAAGTTAAACTGGGACTTTGTTATTTTCATCTTCCTTTGCCGGCCCTGGGAGGACGGGCTCCCCCTTTGGGTCTGGTTAGGGTTAGGGCTTCCTCTGCTGCCCCCTGGAGGACGGGTTCCCCTTTTGGGTTTGGTTACGGTTAAGACTTCCGCTGCCAATGTAATGTAATGTTGTGAAAATGCACCACACACATAAAATGTGATATTAATTGCATTGATATGGCAATAATGGGTCATATTTCCGTAGTTGGAAAATTTCAATATTAAACTCATAGGAGGGGATACGAGTAACTTGCAGTGAAATTTTAGATACGGACATGGCTACCTTAGTCAGTCTCCCTGTAAGGATCAGCCACTTATCCAGTTCTCTGTCTAACCAAGCATGATGAGCATCATCTCTTAAGTAAACCCTGCTGAACAAAGCAGCTTGATCAGCTCAAGCTGCCTGACCAAGTTTTGATAGTTGACCAGCTTGTGATATGTTTTCACGTGATGGTTTGATGGTTTATCTGGTCATACCAGCTTATGATGGTCGTCTTTGCAGGTTTAGCCGTTCATACCAGCATGATCACCTTGATAAGGTGGCTACACTAGCATGACTAACTGGTGACCCACCCAGCTAAACCATCAAAGAGCAGCAAGAGTTGGGGCATGATCATCTAATACCATCATTATCGTGATAGCTGGTTTGTAGCTGTTTTTTTTTTCAGAATTGAGATGTTTATATGGGATCTTGAATGTGATCTCCCACAGTTTAATCTGTATATCAGCCACATTATTCTCCATTCTGACTATGCATTTTCCTTGTATAGGTTACCTTTGTCTGGTGACTAAGAATAGATAAGCAGATGTTGTGGCAAATGTCCTGTAGAACCCTGTATTCTTTGGAGCAACTTTTCCAACATTTCTTGCTCAAAAGGGCTCTATACTGTAAGTTTATCAGACACTCATTACAGCAGTTCATACCTTTGATGTCCTCAGTGCCATTGCTCCTCAGTTCTCTGCAGCTGAAATCCAGCTGGGTTTAAAATGTGATAGGTTCAGACGCATAACATCACAAGTACAAATTCATTATCAGAACTATCAGCTCAAGAGCTGTCTTGCTGAGAAGTTTCTGCAAACTTTGAAGTCAGCCCTAAAATCCATTAAAAAGAATCATATTTCTCGGAGCCTCAAGCTCACTAATTACCTATTTTGTCTACCTCATCACCATCCGTGCGACTGTTAAACATCTGCAGTGTTGTTTCTGGGATGTAAATGGCATGTAACTGAACAACAATATTTCGGAACTGCCAGTGATCACTATGACAAATACAAACGGATCAGCATCCAAGGTTAGGAAAAAGTGACACTGGCAAAAGTGTCTTTGTCCTACATTGCAGGGCCTGTACCTGCTGCCTACGTATTGTACGGGTTCAAAGGTCAAAGGGTTGGACTGGGAGAAAAGCCCTTTGCTACTTTCACGCAAGAAGAGAAGGCAGACAGTTATGATGTCACCTGACAAACAAATCATGGAAGAACATTCTGCAAGCCCCTCAATGCAAAGGGAACTGTCATCCGACCAGAACCTGCTTTCCTCAGGGGAGTTTAATATGGTAGAAAAACATAACAAGACGAATACTTGTTGTTGGTTACGTGAGTGGACAGGGGCTGCTGGCAGATGAGGATGTGATGTGTTGTAATTCAGTTGTCTGTGATCTTTCATGCATTGAAAAAGAAAATAAACCATTTTTCTCAACAAAGAATGCTAACTGCACTTCTTTTCCTCCTGCGTTGCTCTTCTGTACGTGAATCTAAAACACGGCTTCCTTTTCCCTTGAGGTTTCTCTTTCTACAGACCCTGAAAGTTGCATTCTGTTTTCCCATGCTGTTTTCCAGGTGTATTTTCGGTCAAACTTTATACTGTGTATAAAGTCACCCACTGCATGGGCTGACATGGTGCTGCAGTGGTTAGCACTGCTACCTTAGAGGTCCTGGGTTCGGTTCTGGGTCCCTTCCATGTGTTTTTTTCCCGTGGGTCTTTGCCGGGGGCTCCAGTTTCCTCCCACAGTTCAAAAGTATGCAGGATGGGTTGATTGGTGAGTCTAAATTGGCCCTGTAGTTGTGTGTGAGTGTGCGCGCCCTGCGGTGCGTTGCCGACTGCCCAGGGTTGGTTCCCACCTGTGCCCATTGTTCCCGGAATAAGCTTCAGTCCCCCTGTGACCCCGGTTGGGATTCAGTGGTTTCAGAAAATGGATGGATAAGTATTAACTGTTGCTATGTTTGTCTATTGTGGTGTCGTTGGTAAATCTTTGTTTAACGCAGTTTGGAGCAGTGGGTGACTGTCTTGGGAAGAGTGCTGTGTAAATAAAAGATAAATTGAATTGTGTTTAAGAAGGTGAGATTGAGGTTTAAAGCTGAGAACACGTCCTGGTATTGTACCCTTGAAATCTCTATTCCATCCATGCTCCATAACCGCATATCTAGTATAGGGTCACAATGAGTTTAATGCCTACTTCAGAACGGCACCCTGCATGGGAAGCCAGTTTATCACAGGGCACAAAATCAGGATTTAATGAGGTCACTTTGCATAACCAGCATTTGCCTGGTCATTTTTGGATTGTGGTGTGCAATTAGTGGAAGCATGAGCAGAACATGCAAATTCCATGCACACAAACACACACACTCTCTCAGACAGACAGACGCACAGACACGTGTCGAGTAAAAATATCTTTATGGTCACCACTCATTGAATTCTATGGGGAAAATGTGCACGGCGTGTTTACTATTAAGATTTGATAATTGCGTTAAAAATATCCAACTATGAAAAACATAAAAAAGTCATCATAATAAGAAAAGGTCCGTCGACACGACTATAGACCAGTGCCTTCCAATCCAGTCCTCGGGGACCCCCAGACAGTCCACGTTTTTGATTTTGCACACCTTTTATTCTTTAGATTCCTGCAGCAGAAAATAAAAATAAGTTCATGTGTTTTTTTCTCCAGAAGTTCCACCCAAACATCTAAAACAATGTTTCCCAATCCAGTCCTTGAGGGAGCTGTGAGAGAGAAAATAATGTAAACTGTCTGCGGGTCTCCTTGCACTGGTGTTGGGAAGCAATGCTATAGACAGAAAGACCAGTATTTTGTTTTGTCACTGCAGGAGACAGTTAATTAGTCACTTAGAAAATCTGCAACCTTTGTGTAACACATATGCAATTATAATGAGCACTGAATTTAATGAAGCTTATTGGTATTGGTCTCTGAGTTTCTCATTCTGTTTATTGGGCCCAGACAAGTATACCTGGGTTCACTGCATAACTGCAAGTTCCAGAAGTATTTCTTTCTTATCTCGTTTTGTTCCCTCATACATAGGGCATCACCAGCATGATTGTCATAGTTCAGCCCTATGGGTCCGCTACTGTCCGTGTAATATAAGGGGATGTTTTTCCAGAGATTAATCATGAACTCATCATGCATCCTGCATACCCACAGCCTGGAGATACTGTGCACTCAATGAACAGCACATATTGGACCTGGTCCTATGTTATTATTTGTCTTCCCTGAGGCCGGAAAATCGAATCTCTTAAGTGACCAAAAATCACCAACAGCTGTCAGCAAGTTAGATTCTCCACTCAAAAATGTTCTTCTGCAAGATGTCATGAGGCTTGCAGCACAGTGTCTCTGTGGGCAACATCGCGGCCTCACTGCTCTGCGGTCATTCGTTGGCTTGTCACCCTTGGATCTTCGTGTATGCGATTCGCACGCACTTTTTCTCTTCGTTGGGTTCCTCCAGATTCCAGAACTTCCTCCCACACTCCAGTGTCTAAGAGTATTAGTTAAGAATCTCAGTTTAAGAATATTAGTGTCTCCAAATTGCCCATAGTGTCGGATTGGAATCCCCGTTAAAATACCGTATTTACCCAGAGGATACAGTATGCATGCATACCTACTGTAGAACTGAATGTTTCTTTTAACAGTACATGAAAGAAAATACTATTTTTTAAAAAAAAAATCAATGACAGTTTTAGAATAAAAATTTACCAGTTATATTCTTTTTATTTCAAGCGACAAATCATTTAAGTACAGCTGTGGCCAAAAGTTCTGAGAATGACACAAATATTAATTTTCACAAAGTCTGCCTCAGTTTTCGTGCATATCCTTCAGAATGTTATGAAGAGTGATCAGATGAGTTGCAATTAATTGCAAACTCCCTCTTTGTCATGAAGATGGACTTTATCCCAAAGTTTCACTGCATTTCATCCCTGCCACAAAAGGACCTGCGGACATTATTTCAGTGATTCTCCCCTTAACACAGGTGAGAGTGTTGACTAGGATAAGGCTGGAGATCACTCTGTCATGCTTTCAATGCTTTTCCAAGAGAAACATCAAGGACAGACTGATATTCTACAAAAGGTACAGGGATTGGACTGTTGAGGACTGCGGTAAAGTCATTTTCTCAGATGAATCCCCTTTCTGATTGTTTGGGGCATCAGGAAATAAGATTGTCTGGAAAAGCTAAGGAGAGCAGGTGGACAAATTCTGAGATACTCCAAGCATTGATTATGCAAGAATGGGCTGCCATCAGTCAGGATTTGGCCCAGAAGTTGATTAACAGCAGCCAGGATGAACTGCAGAGGTCTTGAAAAAGAAGGACCAACACTGCAAATATCGTCTCTTTGCTTAAACTTAATGTAATCGTCAATTTAAAATTTTGACAATTATGAAATGCTTATAATCATACTTCAGTATCCCACAGAAACATCGGACAGAAAGATCTACAAACACTGAAACAGCAAACTTTGTGAAAACCAATACTTACGTCATTCTCAAAACTTTTGGCCACAGCTGTACTTAAATAAATAGCAGTTAATCTATATTTGTAAAGCAGTTACATCAGCCTGACAAATCTTGACAAGTCTTAATGTTATTATGATAAATACAGTATTATAAGACTTGTTCTATGCAGTGATATAAATTGCAGGAAATATCTGATGATTGACTTGATATTATCATTGGAGCAGAACTAGAGAGTTAATCTAAACAGTCCTACTGGCCGGTGACTTTCTCACCATATGTCATCAAGTTACCTGTGATAATATAAGTGCGATGGCTGTGAAGAAGGGGCAAATATTTGTGGCACAGCTGTAGTGCGGCTCCGGAGCTCAAAGAACAGGAGGGGTCTTTGATTCTCTATAAAAAGGATCTCAGGACTCTGGCACTAATGAGTAGGGAGCACCTGGTGCTGAGGCACTTGGACCAGGATGCGTCTGTGTTTCCAGAAGCAGTATATGCAGCTGAACACATCGCACCCAGAGGTGGGTAGTTCAGGTCCAGAGAGAAAAATTCCAGACCAGATTTTTTTCCAACCAACCAGTTGAATACGCCTTGAGTGTGACTCTTTATACTGAGTTGGAACAAAATCATTATATGGATTTTTATTTTCTGGACCTGAATCTCTGATCACACCGTGGCAGGCATCCGTCTTGCTGTGCCAGACGGCTATCTTGGTTAGCTTGCTCACCTCAGCCACACAGAGCTGCGCTTCCTAATAAGAGTTCTGAAGCATTTCATCATTTTTTTGCTGTTTTACAACCTGAGAAAACATAGGTAGTGTTTAAGATAAAGTGGATGATTTGTTTTTTGTCATGAAAATCATAGTATTACAGCGTTGTTGTTGAAGGACGCTATTTGTTACACAAATGAAAGAAACTTGACAATTCCAAAAGCATTTTACTATTCACATGCTAATGTAGCTGCAAGAGCACAAGACTCCTAAAGCTTGACAGTCGGAATCCAATGATGTTGTTTCATGCACTTTTAGCAATATCTCTGTAGCATAACAACACATAGAACTGTACAGGGTCAAGCTGTTAATTATATAAATTTTATATAAAAATTTTATAGAGTGCAAATAATATGCAATCTCTTTCTGAACCCATATAACCATTGTCTGATCTTTGCAATACATAAAAAACAAACTACTTCATTTAAATTACCATTGTAACTTTTGCCACCAGAATGATCCGTATACATATAAAACTGTACAACCATGAAGTATCCATCGACATCTCAGCTGGAATTATATTGTAACAAATGTCACAATATCAAGCAGCCTTTCCGAAAATTATCGTGTATGTTTTTCTCCAGTGGGGGGTCTCCATAGCAACAGGGTCCGGGTAGATTCATTCACGACCTGGAAATATCACTTTAGAATTATCTGACATTCTGAAATGGACATGAGTATATTGTTCCTTTGTCTTTATATTTACATAAATCAAAATTGGAACTAGTTATTGTGTACTATACGGTCACCAGGACACCACGCACGAACATATCCTGCTTGGGAAACAAGAAAGAGAACACAGAATTCATATTTAATGTGTTGCTAGGAAACGTTCCTTAGTGTGAACATATAACCTCTACAGCAGTAAATTGCATTAAAAGAAAACTTGGCAGCTAAATTCTTCATTGGAAGGGGGGCATGTCAGAGCCTAACACTGCTAGATTGATGAGAATAACAGACTGATGGTAGGAGACACCCATTAATTGTTATCGTTGAATCCACCTTGCTGAATTATTGACTCATCCTACAGAATAACGGATATTAACAAAAGTACAACCTAAGAAGTATTTTGTATTTTAAGCTGGATTGGTTATTGGCTCAAATGACATGCCGTTACGATGATCTTAGCTGCTTTGGGCTGCGATGAAAGTCACACAGTCAAACTAAAAGGTCAGGCTCCAGGTTGGGGCGACGTAAAGGTGGTCCTGGGGCTCTCGCAACCCCAACGTGACGGGGGGGGGGGGGGCAGTTAATGAACAGGAAGTTGATGACAGAAGCTGTGGTAGACGTACTGTCCAGAAAGTAGACTGGTAATTGAAAATGGACTGGAATACATGGATATCCAAATTTATCTGTAAAAAACTTCTGGAACAGCTAATCATTATCCTGTCCTCAGCATGTTATTTAGCTGATGGTCATTTAGTAGAAGCACAGACTGTCCATTGTGACACTCATTTGCAGTAATGTGGAAGCAAAAAACAAAAAAAGTCAGAAAATACTAAGGTGGAAAACAACTCGTTGGAACACAATGTCTATACATTCATCTGGCAGAACCGGGTCGATGTGCCTGTAAGGGGGTAAACCAAATTACCAAGGAGCCCCAGTGCAGAACACGAAGTGACACGGAACAGTAACAAATCCTGACGTTTAATATGGGGGTATCAGCTGAAGCTTTCTGTGAAGTCACCGTTTGATCAGTTTGTTCACCGAAGTTTAGCAGGGGAACGATTTTCACTTTAAAGCAACCCACTGAGCTCCTGGATACATTAGACCTATGATCCACCAATAATACCCCCCCCCCACCCCACACCCGAGCCCGTCCCCCCGCCCGCCCCGCCCCCCCCCCCCCGACCCACCCCCCCCCCCGCCATTCCCCCCCCCCCCCCTCCCCCCCCCCCCCCCCCCCCCCCGGGTTGGCCGTTCTTTCCC